>FPAK01000017.1:1008160-1430604 GCA_900116095.1 Euclidium syriacum
GATATTGTTGAGCTGAGAAACACGAAACAGAGATGGTGTGTTGTTGTTGCTTACACCTAAATCTGTCTCCTTAGCTGCAATATTGACATATGCTTATTACTTGAATTGTTGTTTTAGTTGTGGTAAAGCTGATTTTATAAACCTTTTGCAAGAAATGCAGATTGGTAAAGGATCGAGAGACTTAGAAAAGGAAAGGCGAAAGATTCCCAATCCAAAGTTTTCGGTAAAATTGATACTGAGTTCTCAAACATTTCATAATCTTGTCTGTTGAAATTAAACTAGAATATTTGACATTCATTGACATAGGAGGAAGCTGAAAAAGCTGCTTTGGAAAGAATTCAAGAGGCTCTTCTGCAAGAATCTAAATAATTGTTGGTGTCATCCAACACTCTTTTGCGAGCTTATATCATCTAACACTCTTTTGTCTAGTGTAAGAATATATGTAAGAAATTTTTAGTTTGTGATGAACCGATCAATTCTGTTTGTTCTTTTGATTGTAGTTTCATAAGAAAATGTTTACAGTTCTCAATTGATCATTCTATTTATTCAATTCATAACTAGTAAAATTCACTAGTTTTCATAAAATTTAGATTTTCAAACCTTCTATATGAACTAGAGTCACTAAAACTTGAAGTTTGGAAACCTTTAACATAAAACCCTAGTATAACTGTATAAGAGATTGATTCTCAATTGTGGTGTACAGGAAGAGTGGGAAATCCCTAAAATATAGGAATACGCGTTGACTGAGATATACCTTAGTCTTTACGTCTTTAAGAATTTAAATTTAACTAGTTTAATAAGTTATAACCTAATTTGGAAGTGAAGTTCCGAATACACAAGTAACAAATCTGCAGTTTTCACAATGAATTTTGAGGTAAGCTCATGATCTGCAGTTTTTATTTCATATTTTCATTGTATTCATTGATTAAGTGTGTTGTTATTTCTTAATAATAGAAGTCAGATGACTATCCACACTTGGGAACGTTGGATGCTGAGTCTCAAAGACTTATTGATGCTGCATTCGCTGAGCATGAATATGAACAAGGGAATTTTGATGAAGCTGGATCATCAATGCTGTCATCTCAGCAGAGAAAGAGAAAACAATATGTCATTCACGATGATGATGATGACGAAGCCGACGAATCTAATGAAGACGAAAGAGTGAAACTGTCTAATCAGAAAAAGAAAAAGAAGTGTGAATCATCAAAGCCGTCATCTCAACTGAAAAAGAGAAAACCATATGTCATGGACGATGATGATGATGACGAAGCGGATGAAGTCGGCGACGAATCTGATGAAGCAGAAAGAGTGAAGCTGTCTGGTTAGAAAAAGAAAAAGAAAAAGAAGTGTGGATCATCAATGCTGTCATCTCAACAGAGAAAGAGCAAACTATATGTCATTGTAGATGACGATGATGATGCCGACGATGAATCTGATGAAATTGACAAGGTCAAGCTGTCTGACCAGAAAAAGAAAAAGAAAAAGAAGGGTGTGATAGCAGATGATGATGACCAGGGAAAGGGGACGCCTAAAAGAAGGCAGTGGTCTGATGTATGGATTTCAAGGTAATCACTAAAACAGATAAATCGGGAAAATATGTTAAAAAGGCAGTGTGCAATCATTGTAAGAAGGAATATGCTCATGATTCACACAAGAATGGTACCAATTGTTTGAGACGCCATCGTAGAAGATGTAGTCTTCAGGTTAGAGATGGTGATGTCGGTAAGATGTTAGTCACTGCAGATGGTAAGTTGCAAGCACGTAAAATTAATCACTCTGTTTTCCGCGATATGGTAGCCACAACCATTATTCAGCATAATCTTCCTTTTCGCATATGTGGAATATGATAGAGTTCGAGCGGTTTGGAAGTACTTAAATGCAGATGTGAAATTTATAAGCCGTAACACAGCTGCAAAAGATGTCTACAAGTTCTATGAGAATGGGAGAAAGAGTTTGAAGAGAGAGTTAGCTCAACTTCCAGGATGGATTAGCTTCACGTCTGATTTATGGTCAGCTATAACTCACGAGGGCTACATATGTTTAACAGCACATTACATAGATACAAACTGGAAACTGAAAAACAAGATACTTGCATTTTGTGCTCTACCACCTCCACATACAGGTATGTACTTAGCAATGAAGATTCTTGAGTTATGGAAAGAATGGGGAATTGAAAAGAAAGTTTTTTCAATTACATTAGACAATTCCACAAGCAACAATTCGATGCTAGACATTATAAAATCTCATCTTGTTTTGCGTGATGATTTGTTAGGTAAAGGACAATTTTCTCTTGTCAGATGTGCAGCACATATTTTGAACCTCATTGTTCAAGATGGATTGAAAGTGATTGGTGATTCTTTGTATAAGATTAGAGAGAGTGTCAAGTATGTTCAAGCATCTCGATCTCGTGAGATACTCTTTGAGAAAAGTGTTGAAACTGTTGGTATTACATTGACTGCTGGTTTACTTTTGGATGTGCCAACAAGGTGGAATTCCACGTATATAATGCTTGACAGGGCCATCAAGTATCGAGCTGCTTTTGGTAATCTCAAAGTAATTGATGGGAAGAATTATAAGTTTTATCCTACTGAAGCTGAGTGGAGTCGGTTGATGGTGATGTGTGACTTTTTGTAGTTGTTTGATGAGATCACACGTCTTATGTCAGGTTCCAAATATCCAACTTCGAACTTATATTTCATGCAGGTCTGGAGTATCTTCAACTGGCTGAAAGTGAATGAGAATAATGGGGATGAAATTATCAAGGAGATGGTTATACCTATGAAGGATAAATTCAACAAGTATTGGGAAGAAGTTAGTGATGTTTTTGCTATCGCTAGTCTCTTTGATCCACGGTGGAAGCTCACACTTTCAGAATATTGGTTTGGGATACTTGATAGAAGTTCTTGTCATGAAAATATTGGAGTATTTGCGTCGTAAATTGCATACTCTCTTTGAATCATATGAGAACAAGCCAAAATCAAATTCCCCTCCTACAGACACACGAGAAAGTGTTCAGAAGAAAATTTGTGATGAAGAACCAAGAGGAAGTTTCAGCAGTTAGAAGGTAAATAATTCTTTTGTATTTTTTTGTTTTATTAGCCTTAAGATTAAGATGTATGGATTAGAAAACTAATGTTTGCCAAATGCTCATTTATTTTTGCTATTACAATTTTGTTAATCTTATAAACTTATAATACATAATAGAAATGTAAACGTAATAGTCTCTTATGTTTTATAATTAGTGACTTATAATACAGGATTGAAATGATTAGGTAATAGTCTTTTTATGTTTCATAATTAAACACTTACGTTTAGCAGTGATCATGTGTGCTTGTGTTTCTGATTGTTGAAATTAAACTCTTTTGACATACTAATCAGTGCTATTTAATCTGCTTATTAAACATTGTTATATAATAGCCAAACATTAAACATATGAAAATTCTATGTCAGATGAAAAGTTCTTATGTTTGCTAACCTTTTGGTAATGTTACAGGATTTTTTTACCTTTTGCAAAGCAACTATTGTTGTAAGTGGCAAGTCTTCGTTGGAATTGTATCTTGAAGAACCGCCTTTCGAATATGATAATTGTGAGAGTTTGGACGTCTTACAATTCTGGAAGGAAAACTCTCAACGCTATGACGCATTGGCATCTATGGCTTGTGACATACTTAGCATCCATGTAACAACAGTTGCTTCTAAATCATCTTTCAGCATCAGAGCTAGATTATTGAACAAATATCGAAGCCGTCTTCTCCCAAAAAATGTACAAGCTTTGATCTGCACTCGGAATTGGCTAAAAGGGTTTAATGCATATGAAAATGGTAAGATAATAGTTCATAAGTTTTAGACTTCCGTATCACAAATTCATAATTTCCATATTAACTATTTTTATGTCAAATATGTAGAGAAGGAAGAAGAATTTGATGGTGAAGATGAGACACTACCCTCTTTTGAATCAATTGTTGATGATGAAGAGTGATGTCAATGAAGAAACATGTTCTTGTTTTTGAATTTGTTTTTCAATTTCAGTTCCAATCTAGGATAATCTACTCTCTTTTCTTCTCTACTTCAGTTTCATTTGGATTTGAGTTATTGTTAACTTTGGATTGGTATGTTGGTTTTGAATTATGTGTTTTAGTTGAAGTTTCAAAAATGATTTCGCATCTATTGTTAAATTGTTCAGTCATTGTTTTATCTAAATTAGTTTATTTCCTCTGCTACTAGGTAATTTGTTATGTCCTATAGAAATTTTAATGGTGCTTTAATGCAATTTGAATAAAAAACTTTGCAAGAATTATACATGGAAAAATGAGATATAAAGTTGAGACAAGACTTGATCGGGTGTCACAGAATATGACTATCATCAATCTATTTATATCTGTAATTATATTTCCGGTTTGTAAACCGGTTAGTTTATAATTTTATTGGTTCAAACTGTTGGTTAGTTTGTATGAATATATGTTTATGTAATCAAAGGCTAAGGTGAGGTGATGTACGTTGATCCAGAAAAATAACAATATCCATTTCTCTCTCAATTCTCTCTCTATCTTCATCTTTTTCCTTGAATCTCACCAAGAATTATTCCTCCAAAGTGCGTAAATCCTCCTCTCATATCTCTATTTCGGTTCTTGATCCATATTCTGTTTTTGTTTTTGTTTTTGTTTTTGATTTGTGTTATATTTGATTCTGACTTCATTTGGTCACTCGTCTTCTTCATATTCAACATGTAAATATGACTTTATTGTTATGATATACAATCAGACACGAAATTAAGAAAATAAAAGGCAGAGACAAGACTTCTTAAAGTTAAAAGTGAGGGATTCAGAGGGACTCAGGCTTATCAAGACTTCACTTTAAGTGAAACACTCATTTGGACGAATAGCCCGCAGGTCAGCCTGCTAACCCGTCTAGCCATGCGGTGCGGGCCTGGACATGTATTTGTGAACCGCAGCTCGTGCGGGCCGGCCCGTCGCGGTCCGGAAAAAGAAATTGTCCTCCGCGGTTCGGGTTACTTGGGTGCGGACTTGCCCAACTGACATCTCTAGGAGAGAGTGATCTTAGATTGTAGTGGATATGTTGGAGGTCGGTTTAGCACCCCTTCCCCCCCCCGGGCTCAAATCAAAGAAGAATAGAGATTAATTCAAGATTCAGCAAGGTCCAATCTCTTCGCCTCGCGTAACGCCTCGCGGTTCGAGTGTCCGACCTCGTCAGCAACCCATTCGGTGGTGAAGAGTTGACTTTAGCAAACCAAACATGAAGTGACGTTTTGTCATATCACGCCTTTTGCCCTGTCAGGACGAGTCGAAAGCATTCCTCAGAAATTTTGTTCTGCGTGTGACCTGACTCGTCAGACCTAGGGAGCAGTCTATCCTCGGACTAGATCAGGCTACAAGTCAACTTCAGAGATCTCCAGTCCGCTATAAATACCTTCTATTTTTAGTAGGTAAAGACACATCGAATAGAGGGGAGAACAGAGAGAATAGGAAGAACAGCTCGGTAACTTAGATCGAGTTTAACATCTCTAGCGATTCGTCGATAGGTGTTAGACTTCGCTCTTCGCCTTACCACTTTTCTTGTAACCGACTTCTCGATCTCTTGTAAACAGCGACCTCGCTTATTCTATAAACAAAATATCACCTCGTTTCATGTAACCTCGTGAGCAAGTTCGGTTCATTAACAAGAATTCCGACCCATAAACTTAATCTATTCATAAAGTCACGTCTCACTATACTTATTCTCGCCTCGTATTATTCATCTTCACCTCGTAGACTAAAAGCCTCGAGCCAAAGGAACTTGTGTGCGACCGGTTCTTATCCTGACAGCTGAGCAGATCCCTTTGCTGGAAGGGGAGGCTGACAATTACGATGGCGTTACGGTAAACATGGAGGAACCCATGAATTCTGAGGTTTTTACCGAAAGGCTTAGGGCTTCGCTTTCGCGTTGGCGAGTGGAGGTACCAACAATTGAGTTTGCCTTGTAATGATTGAATCAAAGAGAGTCTAGATTTTATTTATTTAATTTCGTAGGGGATTTGGATAAAGCTGCCTCTTGGATTCGCTAATCTGCAGTTACTGTAAGAGGATTATACTGATGATGATTGGAGTAATTCGTTGACTTTTTGTTTTGACTTGGAAATTTGGGGGATAAATGTTCAGGAAGGGTTTAGAGATATCACCACGCGGAGCCTGATTACTTGATGCTGGTATCTTGGATCTCTGATACCTCTGACACCATCCCAGCCAATGCTCCTCATGTTGTAGGTGTCGGTGCTTTGGTCCTCAACAAGGAGACTGGAGAGGTAACCGAGTACTGTCCATTCAAATTAAAAGCTAACACTCTTTTCTGACTTGTTGACTTTGATGAGAAGGTCCTCGTTGTCCAGGAAAGGGGTGGTTGGTTCAGAGGTAAAAATGTTTGGAAACTACCCACTGGTGTTATCAACGAGGTGATTTTCTCTCGTCTTTATTGCCCAAAGAGAACCCAAGTTCTGATTGTTTTATTCAAATCCACGGGGTGAGGATATCTGCACTGGAGTAGTCAGGGAAGTGGAAGAAGAAACTGGTGTATGTATCTGTCTTTCTAAGCAACAACACATTTCGGATTGCTCTTCTCGTTTAAAGTACGCGTTTTTCTTTCCTTTTTTTTAACTTCAGATTGTTGCAGATTTTGTCCAAGTGTTGGCTTTCAGGTATATCATGTTTCATTGCCCCAAAGACAAACCATTTGCATCACTTGCTGATTAGATTTACTCTTTCCTTGCAGGCAAAGCCACAAAGCATTCTTGAAAGAGAAATCGGATTTGTTTTTCCTGTGTGTCTTAAGCCCCCGCTCCTACAGAATCAAGGTATAAGAAACAACCTTTCTTACTTTCTTTCTTGACGACTGTTAAACTTTACCTCAGCACCTGGTAATACTGCTTTACAGTGGTTGTCAGTCAAAGAATACGTAGACCAACCATTTAACCACAAGACGGAGATGTTCAAGTTCATGGCCAACATCTGCCAAAGAAGCCTGAGCAAGAGTATTTGGGATTCTCCACTCTCCCGACTTTCACAGGATCTAGTAAACACACCTTTATTTACTGCAATGCTGATCATGCCAACCACCTTATAGCCACACGTGACCACCAAGCCTCTACTTCTTAATCATAACTTTTCTCTTTCGCAATTGCATTTCTCCTGAGTCTGCAAAACAGGAATCTTGATTTCAATGTGTCGCTGTGTTTGAATCAATACCATCTTTGTGTGATATAACATCTTTTGCCATTCTCTTCTTATATATATTTCAGTTATGCTCCCGATCGATGCTTAGGTGTTTCTTGTAGATTGACTCTTCTTGTTTTTATGCACTGTCAGGACCAAAAAAAAAAAAAAAAAAAATGTGTAGAATTCAAGAGCGGTTCAGGGTTTTTAAACAACTCAACAAGTTTTCTTCTGCTTTCGTAGCCAATTTACTACACCATAACTAATAAAAACTGTTAAAAGCACAACTTCACAATAAATGAGTACAGAACAAAGAAGAAACTTGTCTTGTATCGATATCGAAGGATAATGACAAGAATATTCTCCCTTACCCTACAATCTCTCAGATCATCTTTCAGACCTTCACTATATAGTCTTTCAATAAAGAATTGAATCAATACGTTAGACTAATATAGTGATATATCAAACAAACACATAAATAAAAATCCTCTTAATCAAATCCCAAATGTTGTATAAGTTTTTTTTTTCTTTTTTTTCTGACATGGTTTTATCTAATTACTTAAACTGAAAAGTTTATAACATGTATATTTAACATGTATTAATATTATAATTTGATTGGTAGATAATCGGAGAAAAACTTCGATTTTTTGAGCCCTTTATTCGACGACTCGAAACCAAACTCTTCAGATCTATTTGATCCGAAAAGCATGGGACGCGGATCCTAATTTTTTTTCCATTTGTTGTTTAAATTTTTAAAAAGAAGAAACTGAATAGCATGTTTAGCTTACGTGTCTCATATTTTTCTATTACTTTTTTTTATTTATGTATTAAGAAATTGAAGAGTCCCTTCATAACCCCTACTGTTGATACTGAGTTCAACTTCTAATTATTTATAATTAGAGGAGTTCTTTTTTGGAATAAGTTAAATAAATAAAGAAAGACAAAAGGAATCATCGGAAAGAAGTATTATTATTGATATCGATTACAAAGGTGTTAATTTTATCAAAGAGAAGTATTAAACCTAGGTTTGCTAGTAATTCTTCTCCCCGCTTCTAAATACCTATTTTAGTGAAGGGGGTATATATTTATATATCTCTGTAGTCGGTTATCTAAGTCCATGGGCTAACCTCGGAAAAATGGAAATATTCCATTTTTCTGAAATCATGGAATCTGTGATAAGATTTTATCTTATCATGTCCAAGCGTAGACTTTGGCTTTGGACGAAGTAGTTTATACCCCCGTTTCGGACACAAAAATCCGATCATTCTTTACCGAGGTTTTCTTCGGTCATCAAGGCTGAAGGTTCAAATCCTATTGAAGGGACTTATTACCTAATCCGTAATTAGTGAAAGATCGGTAGGGACCGAAACTCAATTATATGTCAAGCTATTGATCCGAGATGCTAATCCCACCATCAACGGTAAGTCCCCCCCTTGTTAGTTCGAGGATAATCCTAGGGAAGAGTCTACGAATTTCGAAGTAATGTAGCTTGTAGATAAGTGAAGCTCGGTTGTTGACGATCTTGTTATTCAGAAATATTGGACATTTCTTATGTCTTTGTTTCGTCGATTAATCTTGGCGGGAAAAATATTGAAAACGAAAGGTCCCTTCAGACGCGTGTGCTGAAATCTCGGAACTCTTAAACCCTTTCACCTTCTTTATGACGTGTCATTCCTACGCATCCCTCTGGTTGGTTGAGAAGTTGAACATTTATTAGATCTCGGTTCCCCCAATTTTGATTTGACAATGATGACGTGTCTTGTTTTAGTGAAGACATCGGTTGAGTTTTCATGGTTTCCTAAAAGCCGAGAATCCCTTTAAATAGCCGCTAAACCAGAAGGATTTCATCTTTAGGTTTTAATCTCTCTATTCCCTTCATTGAAAATTCTATCAAAATCTTAAACCATCTTTTCACACTTTTTCATAATTTCTTTCTAGATTTCGATTGAAAAGCAAAACTCTTTTGGTTCCGACTCCGAAACTAACCTATCTTCATCGGGATCAAGTAGATATCAAAAGAAAATCTCCGAAGATCACCAATCCAATAACTATCAAGTTAATATCGAGGATATTTCTTCTGCATAAAAGAAGAAAAGCTCAATTTTCGAACTTATCGATCCCGACTGATTCCCCATCCAAAAATGATAGCTCGAAAACCGTCTCTTGTCTAGCGGCGATGGGCGGGGAGGAGTCGTCAGAATATTTTGGCGATTCTTCCTTTAAAGAGAGTGATATCAAGACCCTCCGATCTTTTGCTTTAAACCCAAAGGATCTTGATATTTTGGTTCCGAAGAATTGTGGCGGACCATGGAACCCTCCAGAAGGATTCATGTATTTATACATTCACTTCTTCACCGAAGCTTTTCTTTGGTTTCCGATTCCATTTCTAATGGTTGAGTTTTGTAGACGCTTGGGGATCGCTTTTACTCAATTAGGACCTAGCGCTATCAGACATATGGTCGTCTTCCTCATTCAAGCTGGAATAGCCAAAATCGTCGTTCCATACTAGAAATTTTCAGAGCTCGCCAAACTTGTGGATAACCGAGATGGCAAGAATTGGTATACCATGTTGAAGAATGTCAGTAAACTGGGTACTGGTTTTACTTCTAATTCCAAAGGTTGGCGCACTAACTTCTTTTTCGTCCAGATCAATAAAGCCTCTATCTTCGACCCTAGCGCCTAGGTTACTAAGACGTGGTCGATTGATGCTTGGTCAATCGAAAAACCAATCATTTTCAAAGAACTTCCCCCAATATTCAAGGGAGAAATGGATTGGATCTCTGCACTTAGCCCGTTGAAATTTTCGATGATTCCCGCAGACTTTATTAACCTAGCTAGGTAGCGTTCAGGCATCATATTCCTCTATTTCTTCATTTCTAATGTACTCTTTCATCATTTTAATCATTGTTGATATCTTCTGTAGGTTATGAAGTCTCGGAGGCTGAATATCCCTTGGAGAGATCGCCCTCGGATTATTATAATAAGGCGCTTGTCCGAGCACTTCCAAATAAGTCAAGGTCTCAAAAACTGTCGAGGAGCGAAAATGACCCTTCTGTTCCCGACAGCTCCTATCAGAATATCGCAGCTTTGGAGAAAAAACGAGGAAAAAATGTTGATTCGTTTCAATCTCCGAAGGTTAAACCTTTAAATCTTTCGAAGAAACGAGCAGCTCCTCCAATCATTGGAAGTCCTCTTTCAAAAAAGCAGAAAAATCGATTGGAGGCCGAGGATGCTCCGTTCAAATTCGAATTCAACTCTTCGCAGCTCTTGTTGAAAGATGAAGAAAAATTTTGTTGAGTTATTCTAGAAGATGGCCGGCTGCGAATCTCCGAAGCCGAAGGATGAATTGGTCGCGAAAGAGCACATTGCTCTTGCAAGAAGTTTTGTTCGAGTTTGCTATTTTAATCTTAATTTAATTTCCTTCTGAACTTTATTTCTATCTGAATCGTCTCCTCTCTCTCGTTTTTTAGGAAGCTCGTAATACTTGTTTCATCGTTGCTGAGTATGAATGTCTCTTGAAAGAGACTCGGAAATTTTCCGATGATCTTCGGAAGAAGAATGAAAGGTTAGAAATTGATCGAACTTCCCTTACTCATCAAGTTGAAGCAGTAAAGAAGGAAGCTCTCAAATCCGGTTCATATTTAGCTCTAAAGGTGAAATTGACTAAAAAGGAGGTAGCCGAGAAAGTTCAGAAAAAATTGAACTCCATCCAAAAGACCGTCCAAATCCGGGAAGATGGACTAACCAAAACTATTAACCTTGGGCAATCTCAGACTGTGCTTGGGGGTACTTAATGACCTTTCTTCTCAGGGCGTGAATATCCCTGTTGACTTCTTGAAGCAAGTGGAGGAGGATGCATGGGTAGCCGAAGAAGAACTGAAGGAGTGCGAGTTCGCCGAATTTGAACCTGATGTTTTTCTCTTTGATGTTTGATAATGACTCCCTCCTTTTTTTTTCTTTCTGTTTCTTTTTTTTTGTAAATGTTTAAGACCTATTTTAATGATTAAACCTCGGAATTTTCCTAAATGTTTCATTGTTTATGACTTTATATTTGACTTATTATATATCTTCTTTCAAGTTCAAATTTAAACTCAAAAGAAAGATTCTTTGAGTGATATGTATGTTAGACTTAAAAAGTTTTTTCAACATACATTCATGGGCGAAGCCGAAATTTATTTTTGTTCAATGAGAAAATCCTCGACTGTTAACCTCTAATCTCAAGATCCTACTTTATCAAATATTTAGATTTTGGGTCTAGGTATTTATATTTATTATAAACATAAGCGGGAATGACTCGACTTTCCTTTCAATTTCTCGGCCCTACTTTATCAAGCTCCGAAATTTTCAGCTGCATTTTATAAAGAATATGTAGAGAGACGAACCATGTTATCGAGTATGTGATCAAGATACCAATTTTTATTGTGTGAATTTTGATTAAATATAGTTGAGATGTATGAACTTATTGACTATAGAACCGAACTTTATTATTGATATTGTGATGAACCTCGTGAGAGGCTGCCTACGTATCTTCGGAAGGGATCAAGTCACACGTAGTTCCGAAGTTTCCATAACTGTTGCCTATCTCGGGAATCCGACATACCAACAAACTTCTTTTTTTCTAATTCGAAAGATCCCTTTGATAATGGATAAGTATAATTTGTTACCATCCGGATATATGCAATATTTAATATCATCATCACGCTAATATTGTACACTTTAAAGAAAATAGTTCCACAAAATAATTTGAAACAGACAGATATTTTATATCAGCATTTCTTATTGAATGATTTTTTTTTGCTTATAAATAAATGTATTCTTAAATGACTGTGATTCTTAAATTACTTTTATCCTATGTGGTTTCTATTTCCATATCATGTTTTCTTATTTCTGTATTTAAAATTAAATGGTAAAAGCCGATGAGTCTCCTCATAACCCTTAATTGTAATGTACGAAGAGAAGGAATGATTACTATTCTTGCACACTAATATTGTAATATTTTAATTTACCAATCAAGTTATGAAAACATGTTCGCGTGCCTAATACCATGTTCAAGAAACAAAAATTTCACTTATTTTTTTCACCGTATTAAAAAAGACTTTAAGTAATTCAGAAATAGGAATTCATAAATAAGTGAATGACGTATCATAATAATAATAATAAAATATTTTAGTAACTCATAATATGAAAGCTATAAACAAAAGTGAATAAAATAAATAAAATAAATTCTCTTAGACATAAATAGAAAAAAAGTTGATTCAATTCTTTTTGAGAAATGTTTAGATGGCCACAACATGGAGCTTGGAACAAAGTTGACAATTTCAAAAAACTTGTCATGATTATATAGATAAAGATTAGTAGTTTATGCTACAACGACATAATCATGATCAACATGTGGTTCGATTAACATATAAAATATAGTCTTCGTAACCTAAACATAATAATGGGCACTCAGATATATGAGCAGATATTTATTCAGAACTTTTTAAAAAAATATAAATTCTAAATCTTGGAAAGTGAATATGTTGGAGACCATCCTGAAAAAAATAGCTTATCCATATACACCGCTCCACTTTCAGAAATATTTGGATGAAAGATTTTTGTTTTGAAATAAACCTGGAACGTTTAATGAAATCATAACTAAACAAAGTGAAAAGACACGATATTCGGAAATAACATGAACTCACTAAAACAAAAAAAACATTTGGTGGTCGCAATGGATATTCAGGTGGATAGTGGATGTTCAAAATGAATAGGCCACATTCGTACGAAGTTTTTGGTGGCCCTATTATTTGTGATTGCCTATGAAACACATCATTGACAATTGAACCTAAACATAATTAAATATAAATTGTAGTGTTGTATGCCGTGCGGGTTGAAAACAACTTCGATATCTGATTCAACTTCGGTTCATTTCGGATGTGTAGATTTTGAATCTGATATATTTGAGGTGCAATTGTTGTAGATTTTACTTTGAATGTGGTGTATGTGCTATAAAAGATATTATAAAATAAGACCCATATATGGGTTACCATGAAATATGGTCCATAATTATTAGCCTCATATATATATATATATATATATATATATATATATATATATATAAGCTCAATAAAAATAGATACAATTCATTAAACTGGACACAAACTCAATCAAAAAACTGAATAGTAGTATTTGGCGGATCATTAATTAGTTTCGGATACATATTGTTACTTTCATATATAATAGGTATTATTATTATAATGAATAATAAAATTTACTAATAATAATGTTATTTCATCATAAACAATCTTTTCTATTTTACATATTTATAAATATCTTTAATCCCTATGAAACATAATACATGAATTATAGATCATAATTCTAAATATTAACCCGTCTTAGTGCATTTTTGTATATTGTTTTCATATTACACGTTGTTGTGTTACGCTCGTCTCTTGTTCGAGAATTCAAATTTCTAATTTACTTAATATTTTTTATAGTTACGCAAAAAAATATTATTGAGATCGTCCTTTCTTAACATAAGATTAGTACGTGAACACATTTCCACAATTTGATTACTTTATTAAAAATTACAATATTATCGTGAATAAATAGTCATCATTGCGTCTCTTCGTACACATAAATTAGGATATCGAAAGCCTTCTTGCTAAAATAGACCCCAAATTGAAGTCAATAGCACAACTAGATCCTTCCTTCCCAAACTTTCAAAATGACTTAACTACCATTTCATCTATGTTTTATTCACAATAATACCGCTCTGAGACTTCACCTGACTTCAGAGCGCGATTTGAAACAAAATAACCCTCTCAATTATCACGTAATTACGAAAATGTCATATTCTTCAACATTTCTCAACCACCATTACCGACCAAAACTGAGCTCTATATGGTTCAAACAACCAAATATAGAGATGTTAATGATCCATATTTCAGCTAAAAGCTTCATTTTCATCGATATCCTCTTTAATTTAATCCATTAAACTCTAAAAATCTCGTTTTCAAAAATCACCTTTCTTAGATCTTGCGATTTACAATGATTTTTTCATAAATACAATTGGGTTTCTTGGGTATTGGTGGCGTACGGCGTTCTGGGCTGTTTATGGAGCTCGAAACGAGCTAAAAACATATCTTGGTAACTTTTTCTTGTTTTTTCAAATTTTAGATCTGGGTCACAAGAAGGGACTTTATCATGACGTCTCAATGGTCAACTGGGGTCTATTTTTGCAATTGACTTTTTTCATCTGAGACTTCACGATAACATCTCTAAATGTCCTTTGGAAACAAAAAATATGAGTTAGAGACTTCAGGGATGAAGTCTCTGAGAAGGGGTCTAGTTTTACAATTGAACGAAGTATGACTTTTTTGTCGAGACTTCACCATGAAGTCTCCAAAAAAAATTAGGGTCTATTTTTTCATTTGACCGGAAGTTTAAATTTTCGATGAGATTTCACCCATGAAGTCTCCCAAAAAGTAGGGTCTAGTTTTGCAATTGACCAACCTTGACTTTTGACGAGACTTTAGTGGTGAAGTCTCAAATCATCGGAAAGTTCTGAGACTTCACCCTGAAGTCTAGAATTAAAAAATCAATTATTTTGGTCAAATGCAGAATTAGACCCCTTTTTCACGGAAACTTCACGATGAAGTCTCATCGAAAAGTCAAAATCGATCAGTTGCAAAACTAAACCCTACTTTTTGGGAGACTTCATGGGTGAAGCCTCAAAACGGACGGAGACTTCATAGGTGAAGTCTTCTACATAATGAGACTTCACATGTGAAATCTCCTAGAAAAATCAAACTACGGTCAATTACAAAACTAGACCCTACTTTTGAGGAGACTTCACGATGAAGTCTCAAAAGTGTATGAGACTTCACATGAAATCTCCTGAAAAAGTCAAACAATGGTCCATTTCAAAACTAGACCCCTTATGAGATTTCATGATGAAGTCTCCACTATATCACGCATGAGACTTCACTTCATAGGGAAGTCTTCCGTACGAGATTTCGCGGTGAAGTCTCATATGCTAATTCTAGTAAAATTGAAATTTAAGCTTATTTATAGTTAGCTATTTTTAATTTCTTGATCTAACATGTGTGTTACTAATGTTTTTTGACATTGTATGAGTTTGAACTGCTTTTGTCGCATAATTATTTTTAAATAATTTTCCTCAACTTATTTGGTATTTAGCTCAAATAATTGAGACTTCACAGGTGAATTCTCATCAGGAGACTTCTGATTGAAGTCTCAGATGTTAATTTTGTTAAACCAAGGTTTTATGCCGAATTATGAAGAATTTTTTTACTTTTCTTGTTCTCATATTTTTGATGGTGGGGTTACCACCCCTTATCAATAGTTTGGCGATAATTGAGGTTCGGCCCCTGCCGACTTTTCCGTGACAATTTATCAGGTCATAAGTCCCTTCAACAGGATTAGAACCCTCAGCCCAGATGGCCGGGGGATACCTCGGTAAAGAATGATCGGATTTTAGTGTCCGAAGCGGGGGTGTAAACTACTTCGTCCCAAGACGAAGTCTGAGCTCAGACATAATAAGATCAAATCTTATCACAGATTCCCTGATCTTGGAAAATGGAATATTTCCATTTTTCCGAGGTTATCCCATAGGCTTAGATAACAGACTACTATGATATATAAATACACACCCCCCTTCACTAAATTAGATCATTCAGAATGGGGGAGAAGAATTACTAGATAACCTAGGTTTAATACTTCTCTTTGATAAAGTTAACTCGGCATTCCGATTTAACAACCTTGTAAACTAAAATAATCAATAAAAGCTTATTTTTTATGAGGATTCTTTTTTGTCTTTTACTTAAAATTTCTCCAAAAATGAATCCCTCTAATTATAAATAATTAGAAATTGAACCCAGTCTCAACATTTGGCGTGCCAGGTATGAGAGTTCTCCTTTAGGAATAAGTAGAAAGAAGCCTCGGGAATGGAGAAGTACGTCGGCACGATCCTAGACAGTTCGGATTCCAAAGGAACAATAAAGAAGCATATACGAGAGATATTGATGACTCGACAGATAAGCACGGCTCCAACGTACCATCCTTCAGCGGCTTTCACAGACACAGATCTTGACGGGGTTACGATTCCCCACAACGATCCCCTGGTAATTCGCGTTCATCTAGCAGAAAATCCCATGGAGAAGGTACTAATAGACACAAGAAGCACGTAAATCTGCTGAGTTTAGAAACAATGAACCGAATGAACATGGTTTCAAAGAATATGAAAGTAAGAACATAATTAATAACTTCGCTTCAGGAAAAGAGAGATAGCGGTAGGAACCGATATCTACCCGGTATGTGTTGGAGTAGTTACTATGGATACTATTTTCACGTAATATCGGGACCCTTCGTATTCGATGTAATTATGGGGGTCCCCTAACTAACAATGATGAAGGTGGTCCCATCAATCTATTATCAATGTCTCAAGTTTCCGACTCCGCATGGCTTCTGTTCAGTCAAGGGGAATCATCGAATGGCCAGAATTTGTTCCATGCCTACAGAAACCAAATCACATGTTATCTCGTTAATCTCGGAACCAGAAGTCTCAGGTAACGAGAATCCGAGGTTGTCAATAGTTGGAGAGCTAGATCCAAATATCTTCGAAAATGATCTCTCTGAGAAAGTCTGTGTTGACGAGGAACGCCTGAAGCGACGCGTAACTATTGAGGGAGGTTTAAAAGAAGAAATACGAAATAAGTTTGTTGACAAATTAAAGAAGAACAAGGGAGCTTTCGCTTGGTCATCGAAGGACATGGTAGGAATCGATCCTACAGTAATATCGCATCGTCTGAACGTAGACCAAACCCACAAACCGATCAAGCAGAAGAAGAGAAACTTAGGGCCCGAGAGAGCAACGGCTGTCAACGAAGAAATTGATCGACTACTAGCAAAAGGATCAATAATCGAGGTTCAATATCCGGAGTGGTTAGCCAATCCCGTAGTAGTGAAGAAGAAGAACGGAAAATGGATAATTTGCGTGGACTTCACAGATTTAAATAAAGCGTGCCCAAAGGATTGTTTTCCTCTTCCGAGTATAGAGAGATTGGTGGAAGCGACCGCTGGAAACGAGCTTCTTTCTTTTATGGATGCGTTTTCTGGATACAGTCAAATTATGATGCAACCGGACAATAGAGACAAAAACCGACTTTATAACATATAGGGGAACCTATTGTTACCGCGTAATGCCTTTCGGTTTGAAGAATGCTGGAGCGACGTATCAGAGATTGGTTAACCGGATGTTCGCAGAAAAGCTCGGAAATACTATGGAAGTTTATATCGACGATATGTTAGTAAAATCTCAGGTAGCTTCCAACCATGTCACTCATCTACAAGATTTTTTCGACATCTTAAACCGTTTCGGTATGATAAAGAACCCATATAAATGTACGTTTGCGGTTACTTCTGCAGAATTTCTCGGATATATAGTAACAAAATGAGGAATAGAGGCCAATCCAAGATAAATTAATGCAATAAAGAACCTCTCATCCCCAAAGAACTCAAAGGAAGTACAATGGTTCACTGGACGAATTGCGGCCTTGAACCGATTTATCTCGCGGTCAACCGATAGATGTTTACCTTTTTAAAATCTGTTCAAAGGAAATAAGCAGTTTGAGTGGAGTAATGAATGCGATGAAGCATTTCAGAAGCTGAAAAGATATTTGTCGACTCCTCCGATCTTGAACAAGCCGGAAGACGGAGATACTCTTTTTCTTTATGTTTCCGTATCCGAATCAGCCGTAAGTGGGGTGCTAGTTCGAGAAGACAGGGGAGAACAGAAACCTGTCTATAGAACTAAGTAATTCTAATTATGGAGATTAAATCTATTAAATCTCCTTTAATATTTTTTTTTCAAGTCTAAATATTGTTATAACATAATCGTTTTTCTAATAGTATCATATAAGATACTTATCTAGTATGACATAATCCTTTTTTTCATAGGATCATATAATAAGATAAGTATCTAGTTATTTATTTAAGTTATAATAGGATATAATACCTTTCTCAGAGCGCTAGAATCAAATAAAAAATAAAAGATTATAAGTTTATTTGATGAGAATTTGAGAGAGATTATAGTTTCTTATATAGAACTAAATAATTTTAATCTTTTTCTTCTATGGATTAAAATTTATTAAATCTCCTTTTAAAATATTTACTTTTTCAGGTCTAACTATTGTTATAACGTAATCATTTTTCTAGTAAGATCATATAGTATGATACTTATCTAGTAGGACATAATCTTTTTTCTAATAGGATCATATAAGATATTTATCTAGTAAGATTAGGTTCGTTTATTTAAGTTATTTACATGTGTCAAAATATGATTGACCGACTGACACTTGTCGCACTCGTGTTAATTACGAATATTTGACATCAAATTTTATATAATTAGATAACCTATGATTAAAAATCTAAAAACATAAAAGTGGAAAAATAATTAAATAATCCGTTAAATAAGATAAAATAAGATTGATAACACCGATGTAAAACACCTAAAAGAGAAGTACAAAAACTGTTTATTTATTTAATTTTTTTTTAATTGTTTTCTTTAATATAACATACTTTTCCAATAAATTTTATCACATGTTTTGAGATAAATATTTTTTTTTTAACTAATCTAATGTAATATAGTCTTTGTTGTTATATTGAATTCCCATACTCTTTTTTTCCGTATCTATAGAAAAATATTATAAATAAAATTAGCAACCGATAATGCATTAAGATCATTAATGTATTATAAGACGAGAAAAATAAGTAATCATAAAAATAATTTATTAGATCTAACTAAACTGAAACTTAGGATTAGAATAATAATATTAAATAATCAATAATTTTAAACATTTTCCACTTCATTTTATATCTCTTATTATTATTACTTTTTTGAAATGGCAAAGGAAAAAAAAAAATTCTACAAAATAAAAAAGAACCATGTATCCTTATTACAAAGTGTGTTTCATATTAACTAAAAATTACAAAATTTATACATATGCAATTAATTTTATTTTTTTCTTCTCATATTTCACATTCATCTAATATTTCACATTCATCTAATTTGACGAAAGAAACAATAGTTAATTATTTAAACCAATGAAATGAATGAACAGTAAGCATCTATATACAAATATATCATACACTCAGTAACAAAATGGTTTGGTTTCAAAAAGTAGTCACTTGATTTACTTTTTAGGCAAATAATATTTGAATTTTGTCTAGTTTTTAAAGATTATCAATCTAGTAATATATTTTTTTATAATTGAATAAAATCATATGCATAAATCTACTTGGACTAAAATTTTAGATACATATCGAAATCGATCGAATGACTGAAACATGTTCATTACAAAGTTTGAGACAAATTTCATTAGTTGGGACATCCTATTAACATTTAAAAATTATTAAGCTTGACGTATTTATTTTATTTAATTAATTTGTCTTATTCGTGAAAAAGAAATTAATATGCCTTATATCCTATTTTTAAACTAATCCTTTTTAATTAATATGTCTTATTCGTGAGAAACAAAATTGATATGCCTTATATCTTATTTTTAAATTAATCCTATAAATTTTATCTTTTACTTATTATTTTTATTGATTTATTTTTTCGGCAAATTCTATTTGAAGTTGGTTTAGTTTTTAAAGATTACCTATATGATAATGAAAAAATTTCATAGTTAAATAAACCACATATATATAAAACTTTAAACATATCTGATCAAATGAATTACACGTGTCACGATCGTGTTAATTAAAAAATTTGAGACAGAGTTTTCTATAATAGAATTCGATTTAAAATGTCTCAGAGAACTTGAAATTACATGTTTTGTTTTCTCTTTGAATTTACAATCTGTCTGTTCTATAAGCATAGAATTGTATTGTCATCTCAAGTGGTTACAAACATTTATCGATGGGTTTTATGGCAACGAGTAGTCCAAATGGTTTTTATCGGGTCCGATTGGTCACAGTGTTTGAACCAGGCGGTTATAGAATTTTGAGCGGTTGTAAAGAAGACGGTTGTAAACAAGGCGGTTAGATACAGTGGTTGGAGATGACGATTCGATAACATAAGACGGTTGAATATTTGGTATGATTAGTTGCATTGTAGCGGTTGCATAGTGCAAATAGGTAAAATTTATATATTTTTAAAATTTTTGGTTACATAATTACATTTAATATATTGAAAAATGTAATTTTTGAATTAATAATATAAAGTATCAAGAAGTATAGATTACAGTTATTCTTTTGTAAATTTTCGTAATGCTAAATATCAACCCCGAAGCGATGATAATAGTTTTATAATCAACTACAGTCTGCCCACAGCATATCTGCAATCTGGTTACGAACTGTTGCCATATATGCTCCATCAATTGTTGCTTCAAACTCCTTTATCTCATTGATATTATCTTCATTAGTTGCATGTTGTCTCTTAATTTCTTCTTCCTCAATTACTTTATCACTAAAATCATCATCTAAAATAGCCAAACGTCGAATGAAATTGTGAAGACTCGTTGTTACAAATGCTATTCATTTTTGTGTTTCAAGGTTGTATCTAGGTAGTTCTTTGACAACTCGTCAATTTTAACATAAGACTAAATTTAATTGGAAAGAAAAAATAAAAACATAAATGACTCAAAATAAATAAATAACTATTAAGTTTTTGTATCGGTGGTTTTACATTAATGTACTCAATATTATTTTGGTTTTTCTTTCACGGGTGATCTAAATTTTTTCACTCTTAGTTTTTACTTCTTTTCCATAGATTATAAAATAGTTTCTACAAATCCTCGCATACGGAGTCCTTATCTAGTTACATATCAAATACAAGTGAATACAATGTTTTACATTTTTGTCTTATAAAGATCATTATCAATTAAAATTCCGTACAAAAGATTTTTCTTCACAAGTAAAATATTATTGAATACAAAAATAGGTAGAAAAAAAAAAATTTGTTAGCATCTTTTTAATTGACTATATATTTTGTTATATCAATTATAAAAGTGAAATTTACTCTCACTAGTATAAATTTTTAGTGTAATTATTAAATTAGTATCCCTTTACAAAATTAGTATTAGAAATGTTAAAAAACACTAAACTACCCTAATACTAACTTAATAAAAACTTAATAACATTGATTGATTAATTAAAATTATTGATGCAGTGTTTTTTTTTTTACAACATTTTAAATAAAAAAAGTAATTAAAGCAAAAATCAATTTTAATTTCAACAAGATTTTCAAATCTTTTCAATATAGAATCTTTTTCAATATAGAATATTTCCAAAAATATCTTCCTAAATTTATGGGTGGTTAGTAATTGCAAATTCAAATAATATCTTATATTTTCTTTTTTAAAGTAAAAATTTAATAATAAAAAAAAATGTTTTTAAAACGAAAACATTAAAATACAATTTTCAATTTTTTCCCAAACTTTATTTTTTTTAAAAAACTAAAATTTATTTTTTAAATTTTTTTTACTATTTTAAATACATGGTATGGACCTTAACTAATTTAATTAATTTTTAAAAATACGTATTAATTTCTTTTTCCTTCAAAGGAACTCGATAAAAAAAATCTGCAAAAAAAAAAAAGGTTTTGTTTCTCCATATCATCAATTTTCAAAAAATCCGTAAATTTTCAAACAAATCTGTTACACTACAATACTAATTCAGTAATTTTTTCATCATCTTTTGAAGTGTTGCAGAGTTAAATAAATCTGCTTCAAAGACTTTAAATCTTCGACACTACCAGTTAAATCTGCAAAAAAAATCCAAAAAATTTGATAAAACTGCAAAATCATGAACAAATCTGCGACAAATCAAAATAAATATTTAAAAAAAATCTTCAAAATTTAATATATCTGCAAAACAAATCCGCAAAAAAATAAATCTGTTACATTATAAACAAATCTGTTACATTAAGTACTAGATAAGTAATTTTTAAAAGCTGTTTTCCTTTGTCGCGGATTTTTAATAAATCCGCGACAAATGAATAAATCTTCGACATGCAAATTTAAATCTGTAAATAAAATCCGTAGCCTTTTAAATCTGCAAAATAAATCCGCAAAAATAATAAATCTTCAACACATGTTTGCAGATTTTTAAAAAAAATTCTGCGGATTTATTATGGTGGGAAGGTGGCATTTTCGTAAATATGATTTTTTCTTCCAAATGAAATAAGAGTATTATGGGTACGAAAAAACTGATTTTAAGGGTCAAAAAATTAATATTAATTTAGTAATTTTAAAACTTCTTCATACTAGATAAGTAATCCTCCCATTATAAAATTATTTCTTTTATAACACATTTTAACGATGATGAAAAAAAATGTTCAACCGCCATAATTTGCAAACGGACTACCCAAACGCTGCTAATTAGCAGCGGTTGGTTCCGCCTTTTCAACCGCTGAAAATCATCTCCAACCGCCCTTTTCATCCGCCCTCTCCAAATGTCTGTTCCAACCGCTAAGTTCAAACGCCTTGTTAATTGGAAGCATTTTGGAAAAAACTATTCAACCGAGCGGTGGAATGCAACCGAGCGGTGGAATGCAACCAATCGGACCCTTCAAGATTAGAAACATAGGCCATTCATGTTTAAATTAAAAAAAATTTAAGAGTTTATAATTTTACCAGATGTATCAAATTAAAACTGAGTTTCTCATATTATTTTGTTATCCAATATAAGATGAATCTTTAAGAATTCTGAAGTATATCCTATTTTGGAGAGTTTGATTTTATTGAACCAAAAACCAAAACGGGACACAAATTTAAAAGAGAAGGAGAAGAAAGAATAAAAGCTTAAGAAGAAGTAGAATAAGAAAAATAATTTAGTTGTCATGAAGTTATTATTTAAAAAAGATAGCTTTAAGACATACAAAATTTTTTAATTTTTTTTCAAAAGCCTTTACTGCCCACATATGTAGGGAAAAAAATAAGAGCCTAAAGATGACTAAGAAGAAATAGAAAAGGATGAAGATGACAAGTTAGTTAATATGTGTCTTTCTAAGTTTGTTTATAATCTTTCATTTTTAACCATGTAATGATTTCTATATGTCAAAAATCTTTTGAGTTTTAACCATGCAAATATTATTAATTTCAAAATTCCTTATAATCTTACCTTTTACATATTACATTCAAAATATTGACATCCAAAATTACTTAAAATTTTACTTGTTTTAAAAAAAATTTGTACCCCGTAATGCAAGTCAATTATATCTCATTTATAATACACACCAGAAATTCCCCAAACGTGATTTATATATTTAAATTGTTTTGCATCCGGCACATTATTAGTAATGTTGATAATTTATATATCTAAATCTAAACGAAAATATTAAGTGGTAACCTTAATTTATTTAATTTTTAATTTTTATATTTGTTTTTATTTGTAAAATCACTATTCATATTAATTCTTCCTCTCATATATCTAACTCACAATATCCGAAATTAGCCAAATCGTCAATTATATATCAAAAATATGTCTAGTTTAGTTAATTATATTTACCTAGCGTATTTGATATATTTATATATTTGTTATTCGGATCAATATTTATTGGATTTATTTTATGATATTGAATCTTATTTTTATGATATCTCATATATCTCATACACTATATAAACATTCGGATTAACATCAAATTGTAGGTCCATTAGATCTGACTCACAATATACACATGCGAAATTACTCGAAGGTGATTTACACATCAAAATTGTTTTCGGTCCGCACATGTCGTACGAACCTACTAGATAGTTCCAACATAAAATACATACCATTTATTTAACCGGACACAAACTCAATCAAAAACCGAATAGTAGTATTTAGCGGATCATTAAACAGTTTCAGATTTGTATATTTAATATATTTTTATTTTTATATGTGACAAGTACTATTATCATGAATAATAAATTTACTAATAATAATGTTATTTCATCAAAAAAAATTCTTTTTATTTTACATATTATAAAAAATTTTAATCTCTATTAAACATAGCACAAAATTATACATCATAATTCTAAATATTAGCACGTCTTAATGTACTTTTGTTTATTTTTTCGTATTATACATTATTATGTTACGCCCGTCTCTTGTTGCAGAATTCATATTTCTAATTTACAAAATATTTTTTATAATTACGCAAAAAGTATTATTAAGATCGTCCTTCCTTAACATGAAATTAGCACACGAGCACATTTCCACAGTTTGATTGATTGGTTTAAAAAATTATAATATTAGCGTGAGGAAATAATCATCATTTCATCTCTTTGTACATGTAAATTAGGATTTCGAAAAATCTATTCGGTTTTTCTTAAAAAGTTTGATTTTTCCATTACCATTAGAATTAATAAAACATTTTTTCGTAATTTACAAAATAATAAACTCAACAACAAAAAGATAACATTAAACTTTCAATTACCATCATTAAAAATAATCATATCTATAATTTGGTAATCATATTAAATTATTAATATATAATATAATATAATTTTTATTAAAAATAATAAATTTTAAAATTAAACATATATTTTACCTATTCCTTATAATTATCATCTCTGAAAAAAAGTTCAGATTTCAATTAACATCGCCGCCGAAGATAATTATAAATGCAATTTGACAATTATATTAAATGATAAGTATATAATATAATTTATTGTTTACTAAAAATAATATATTTTCAAAATAAAATATATATTTTATCTATTTTTTATAGTAGTCATATCTCAAAAAAAAATTCAGCTTTATAGTAGTCATCTTTCAAAAAAATTCAGAAGATAATCATATATATGTAATTTGGCAATCATACTAAATTATTAGTATATAATAGAATATATTATTTATTAAAAATAATAAATTTTAAAAAGAAGATATATATTATACCTATTTCTTATAGTAGTCTATCTCTAGAAAATTGTCAAAAAATTGTGGTTTTGTTTTTTGGACAATTCGTAAAATATTGGGACGCTCTTTTGCAGAATTGATATTATGAATTTCTGTTTGAACCAAAAGAAAGAACGGAAAGGTACTCATTCGTTCTACAATTTAAGGGATGCAGTGCAACCCATCAAAATATGGAGATAAGGTAAGGGTCAATATTTCTCTATTTTGTAAATATAAATTGCTCCACTACGTGGTGGACTACACACCGCCAAGATGTTAAGTGCCTCTTTCTATCCAACGAACATAACGCACTTCACGTGTACCAATCTTATCGACAAAATAAACGACCAGTAACTACCCACGCGTCATCATGATGAGATTATTATCCTGTCGATCCAACGGACCCGAAACACTCTTTCGTTCTCCTGCTCTCTCTCGCGCCGCGATCTCTGGATTCCCTTCCTCCGTGCCGCCGTGCCCGTGCGATATTCCCTTTCGCCGTTCCATTCCTCCTGAGGCCGATTTGAGATGGCTGATTCCGACAACGATTCGGGAGGACACAAGGACGGAGGCAATGCGTCAACGCGTGAGCAGGATAGGTTTCTCCCGATTGCTAACGTGAGCCGCATCATGAAGAAAGCTCTGCCTGCTAACGCGAAAATCTCGAAGGACGCAAAGGAAACGGTCCAGGAGTGCGTCTCAGAATTCATAAGTTTTATCACCGGGGAGGCTTCGGACAAGTGTCAGAGAGAGAAGAGAAAAACAATCAACGGCGACGATCTTCTCTGGGCGATGACGACGCTAGGGTTCGAGGATTACGTGGAGCCGCTGAAGATCTACCTGCAGAAGTATAGGGAGGTGGAAGGGGAGAAGACGACGACAGGGAGACAGGGCGATAAAGAAGGCGGTGGCGGAGGAAATGGAAACTCTGGCGGGGGCGGAGGATCGGGAGGCGGATACAATGGTGGTGGAGGACCTGCGACGCCGGGGGGAGGGATGTATGGTGGGATGGTGACGATTGGGCATCATCATCAAGGACACGTGTACGGTGGTGGTGGGATTCATCATCATATTCAGCAGATGGGTGCTGGGAAAAGTGGGACCGCCCCGGCTGGTGGTACAATTAGGTCAAGGTAGGCGCGGCCGGTTATTAATTATTATTGTTATTATATATTTGTTGTAATATAATTGTGGAAGACCAAGAAATCATGAAGTCAAATTGTAACCTCTGCTTAGATAGTTTCGTGTTGTCCTAATTAAAGTACAGTTCCTTCTTTCTTAGTGGGATTTTAAAAAATAACACAATCTTAAGCTGTAATAATTTATCATTATAAATTTTAACTGTAACATTTTCGAATCTCTGTCACGTCCGAGGAAATTAGAGAGTGTTAGTTTAATGTTGTTTTAATTTTTAATTTAGCACCTTCATCTTGATACCCCAATCGGATGTAAATGAACTTTATTCAAAATTCCTTTATCACAATCGGATGTAAATGAAGTTTATCAAAATCGGATGTAACGCGATCTTAATCATAATTGAGGTCTGAATCTGTTGATCGGAACTTTTAAACTGGTATCGTGAATTCAAAACGTGGCTGGTTGCTTGAACGAAACTGCTTTCGACGACAAAATATTGAGAAGTAGAAGAGACTCCACTACCGTATCCTTCGATTAGTGGGATGACTTGGGAAGCGACGTTTTGATGCAAAATTTGAAGCGATTTTAATGCCCCAACACCTCTCAGTTCCCCCTATAGATTGTATATTTTACTTAATCTATTTTTATTTGCATCCACCGATATCCGAGGTAATCAATTTTTTTTTCCTATCTTGTTTCATTCTAGTTTCATTCGACTGTCTCTTATTAGAGTAATTCTAAAGGTCGGTGGTAGAAACTATGATCCAACTAGTTCTGAGAGTTCATTGGAATTCATTCGCTGTAAAACACCACTGCTCGTTCGCGAAGGCTGGCCCAACATAATGGATATTGGGTCGAGTTCTTTTAAGGCGAGCTCCATAGAGAGGATTAAGAGATATGCTCAAAAAAATCATAATGAGATAGAAGTGGTCATTTCGAGATCAGATCAAAGGCCATGGATTGCTTCCCTAGGCTTCATGTCTTTGTGTGAGGCTCGACTGTGGTTTCAGATCCCAAATCTAATGGCCAGCTATTGTGCTCGACGTCAGGTGGCGGTTAAGAACATGCCCGGACTCTCGATCCTCTCCTCTCCATGCAGAGTTCACATGAATTCGTGGAAGCTCGAAGAACTCACGAAATTGAATAGTGCCGATGACCATTAAGGCACATTTAAAGTCGAGATGAGACCCAAAATGAGGATAGTGACTGTATCAAGGTTTGCGCAAAGCTTTGGTATCAAAACTACTTCTACGTCCGAATTAATTAAGCCTCTGTCTATAACCCTGAAGTTTGGATAGTCCGATCGTGGGCGACTATAATTGGTAGTTAGCTAAGACGCGATCCTTTCCCACTTTTATCTTGTATGACCATTTTTATCTTATTGTGCAGTGAAACCGCTTAGATTTGGAGCGCTACCGCCGAAATGAAGGGAATGTGTCCTGGACATCATACTTGTATTCACTCTAGTATAGTTTTGAAGTCGAGATAAGACTATCATGTGATACTGGGTAGTTATAATGCTTTGCTAGAAGCCGCTTATAACTTATGAGTTATGAACTCATTGCCATTATCATATGATCCTATAGGGTCATACACCTAAGTAAACTGGATAACAAGTACTGGGAATGATCATTAGAGTAATGGTCTCGTCAATGTGTAATTGTTACACATTGATATCGAGCTTTTATGAGTGTGTCGATCGACACACATATTGGTGTCGATCGACACACATATTGGTGTCGATCGATGCAGCTAAGGATTAAAGATACCGAGTTTTAATTAATGACTTAATTTAAACCGGTTAATCCATCGGTTAAGGAATTTCGACCATGCTTCTATATAAAGGCACTAGGTCACGAAATTTCACATAGAAGTTCTTAACCTAGTCGTCGAACTCGATCTCTCCCAGAGGCACTAGCATCCCGCTTCCAGTTTGTGTGCGTGTGGACTTCTGTAGAGGCGCATCATCTGAGGCGCTCTTGTTCTCGATATCCTGATCATTCCGCTGCTAAGAAACTCCAGGTATATCTGTGAACTAAATATGATTCAATAAACATAGATCTAGGGCTATGGATATGTGTTTAGAGGTTTAGAAATTTTTTAAAACACTACACCAAATTCCTTCAAGAAATTCCAAGAAGCGCGAGAGAAGCTAAGGATGCAATCTAACTTTGATTTTAAATATGATTGGAATATTTTAAGACGAGGGAGAGAAGCTAGAAAGAGAAGGATCCTTTGGTGGGGAGACATCAATTTGCAGCTTATCCGACGAGCTATTACTTGGATAGGTATATTATTTATGTTCTACCTATATCTATTGATATTGAGTTCAACTTCTAATTATTTGTAATTAGAGGGGTTCGTTTTTTGGAATGAATTAGATAGAAGACAAAAAGAGAAACCTCGGAAAAGAGAAATTTATTGATTATATTGGTTACAAAGGTGTTAACTCGGAATGTCGAGTTAACTTTATCAAAGAGAAGTATTAAACCTAGGTTATCTAGTAATTATTCTCCCCGATTCTGAATGAATTAAATTAGTGAAGGGAGTGTGTATTTATATATCCTTAGTAGTCGGTCATTTAAGCCCATGGGCTAACCTCGGAAACATGGAAATATTCCATTTTTCCAAGATCAGAGAATATGTGATAAGATTTGATCTTATTCTGTCCGAGTTTTAGACTTCGGCTTAGCAAAAAGTTGTTTACACCCCGCTTCGGACACTAAAATCCGATCATTCTTCACCGAGGTATCCCTCGGTCATCTGGCCGAGGGTTCTAATCTTGTTGAAGGGACTTATGACCTGATAAATTATCAGGGAAAGGTCGGCAGGGACCGAACCTCAATTATCACCAAACTATTGATAAGGGGTAGTAACCCCACCATCAACAGTAAGTCCCCCCCCCCCCCCAGTTTGTCCGAGGATGTCTTCGAGCAGAGTTGGCGAATTTCTAAATTAAATAGCTTGTCGATTAATGAAGCTCGGTATTAGTCGGTCTTTATTTTCACGAGTCTTGAATCTTCAACTTCTCGATCTCGATCCAAGAACCGTTATCTCGATCCTATCAAAAACCCTTTATTTCCTCGTGACGTGTCACTCTCGGACCAGGCACATTGAATGTGGAAGTGGAATAGACATACTACGCCTTATAAATATTCCCTTCCTAAACAAAAATTCAATCATCATTCCTCATTCTCTCTAAAAAATTGTAAATTCCCCTTCATCTCTCTAGAAAAATGTCGAACCCTTTCATGAAGAACCTTAAAATCTACAAACCTTGGGTGTTCGTATCAAAACCCGAAGAATCAAAAGTCGAAGAGGAAAAGCGGCTTTCCAAACCAGCGGTTTCCCCAGAAGTAAATACCCCGAAGGTAGCAACTAACAAACGAGCTCTTTCGGGAACTCCCAAGGAAACAAAGAAGCTGAAGAAAAGGAAAACTAAGAATTTCTCAGAAAAGTCCCTCATTCAATTGGATCCCCCGGTGATCTATCTTGCAACTCTTCCGTCTTCTTCTACTATTTCACCACCCACCGAGAAAAACTCGAATCCAACACCTTCGGAGAAAAATCTGATAATTCTGATTTCAGACTCCGCCGATCTAGTAGGAAACACTAGTATTCTTCCTGTTCAAACTTGGAAAATTTGTTTTTGAAACTATGCCTCATCCGAAACCCAAAATTCCGAGCTCTGCCGCCCCTAGTCCTACTCCAACAGGTCTCCTGGAGCTTTTACTCGAGACCGATAAAAGGGGCAAGCTAAAGTTTCTCAACAAGGTCCCGTTGCTTCACCTTCACATTATTCCTTCCGATACTCTTTCGGAAAGAATGTTCCTTTATTTGAAGACTAGAGAGAATGTCTGAAACTCTTTGGCAGACTCGGAGATCGATCTGAATCTCTTCCTCTCCTTTTCGAGGCTGAAAAGGACTCATTAATCCAAAGCACGGCTTCATCCTTCTTCAAGGTCTCATACCTATTTGTGTCTCTTTTTCTATTAAATTTTATCTGACCCTCGTCTCTATTAACAGACAGAAGCTTCTTTCAACCATCTTATGCCGGATACCGAGTTAAAGAAATCAGCGATGAGGAAGGAAATCAAGAGTTTAAGACTCATGGTGGAGAAGTCTTCTCTTGATTCTGCAGCTGTTTGAAAGATGGCCGGGGAGGAAGCTAAAAAGTCTGCCGAGCTTGCTGATAAAGTTAAACGCCTGAAACGTGAACTAGAAGAGGCTCGTCGGCCTAAGTCGTCCACTTCTGGACCAATCGGGAATAAAGGTAATAACATTGACCAAAATATGCTTGGTCGACTAGATGCTCTTGGAGAATGTAGGGGTAAATTTGAAAAGATTCGGAAATACATTGACGCAAGCCGGCTTCGTAACTCTCTAACTGACTTATTTCATCAGGTGAAAGGGAAGTGCGATATGATTAGGGTACTCGAGAAGGAGAAGATTTTGATTCCTCCTATAATGAAAATGAACTTTCTTCTCAGCTGAACAACCTCGAACATCGGTTAAAAGAATTTCCTGCTTTTTCCCTTAGTCCCTCAGACTTAGTTGTCCCGCCTTTAGTTCGACAAGACCTCGGGCATTATTGTCGGTCGGATGATGTGAAGATGAAGTTGCCTCCAGGAGTGCATAATCCAAATGGATCTTTTCTTACTTTGTAACTTTTGTTGTTTATTTTTCGTGTTTGCCTTGTATGAACTCATTTGAATGTTTTTAATTTAATGACTTTTGGCTCAAATGCTACTTTATCATATTAAAGCTTTTGTCATTTTCATAAAAATTGATTTGACGAGAAATGCTCGACCATTATCTGTTATACCACATTCTACTTTATCGAATTCCAGTACATGAAGTGGTTTTAAATTTTCAAGAATAACCCTACTTTGCCTTGTGATTTCTCGGCTCTACTTTATCGAGCTTCGATATCTCCAGCTGCATTCGGTAAAGAATGTGTAAAGGGATAAACCCTGTTATCGAGTACGTGATCAAGGCACCGATTTTGTTTGTTCTTTTTTTTTTTTCATAGCTGGACTCCGAAGAGTTGCCTACATACCCGAAAGGGATCAAGCCATCTGTAGTTTGAACCCTACTAGGTTATTTTTTATTATTTTTTGTTAAAGATTCTACGGCTCATCCGTGCAATGATACCTTTTTAGATGGAATGAATTCCAAGCCTGAGGTACATCCTCGCCTTCCATACTCTTCAAACGATAAACTCCGGGTTTAACTTTCTTTTCTATTAAGTAGGGACCTTCCCACTTAGCCCCGAGCTTTCCAGCTCCGGGTTCTTTCGTGTTTTTGAACACCATTCGTAAAACTAAGTCTCCTTCATCTAGAGGACCATCTCGAACCTTTTTGTTGTAATATCGAGAAGCAATTTGCTGATAGTTCTGAATACGAAGTAAAGCATGGTTCCGAAGTTCCTGAATTTCATCATTCCGTTCCTTTAACTTCGCATCATTAATCTCGGTATCATGTATCATTAGGGTTCTCCGTAAACTCCGAACCTTAACTTCGGCTGGAGACATCGCTTCCATTCCATGAGAAAGTGAGAAAGGGGTTTGTCCAGATGCACTTCTAGGGGTTGCTCTGTGTGACCATAGTATTCCATCCAATTCGTCCGACCATCTTCCCCTTTTTCTGAGAAGTATTTTCTTTATTCCGGCGATGATCGCTTTGTTTGTAGCTTCGGCTTATCCGTTTCCTTGTGGATACCTCGGAGTTGATTTGTTTAAACGGATTTCCCATTTTTTGCAAAAAACTTCGAAATTGTTTGAAATGAACTGTGAGCCGTTGTCTGTTACTATCTCGTAAAGAATTCTGTGTTGACAGACTATGTTTTTCTAGACAAAGCTTTCAACTTCACCACTTTGAATTTTTGGATAAGCTGCTGCTTCGACCCACTTAGTAAAATAATCAGTCAGGATTAATAGAAACCGCTTCCCACTAGTTGACTTCGGAAAGTGTCATACAACGTCCATCGCTCAACGCATGAATGGGTAAGGAGGTACCGCGGCGATGAGTAATTCTGTTGGTGCATGAATCTCCGGAGCATGTCTTTGGCATTTCTCACAACGTGTCGTGAACTTATCACAATCTGCCATCATAGTAGACCAATAATAACCCAATATCTGAAGTTTAACAGCTAGCATCCTTCGTCCCGAATGATTTCCTCCTTCTCCAGAGTGGGTAGAAGTCATTACTTCATTTGCTTCTTCTTTACCGATGCAATGAAGCATTAATCCCTCGGCCGACGTTTTAAACAAAACGTCTTCCATTATCAAATATTGAGCAGCCAAAGTTTTAAGCCGGCGTGCTGCCCATTTATCAGATGGAACCTCGCCATTTTTAATATAACGGACAATTGGTGTTCTCTAGTCTTCTTTGTCTTCTCCGAGAAGTTTCGGCTGAGCCTCCTCTTCATCCGTGCTTTCGATTACAAGATAATGCTGTTCGAGATTGCCAATACTCGGATAATTGATTGTCTCGACTGGAATTGTTCTCTGTAAATGGGGATCCGACGCCGTCGCAAGGGCGGCCAAAGAATCTGCCATCGTGTTCTCCCTTCGTGGAATCTGTTTTATATCGAACTCTTTGAAATGCTCGGCCAAGTGTCGTACTTACGTAAGCTCCCATTTGGTCGTTCTTTGATTCGAACTCTCCACTAAATTGATTTGCTACCAATTGAGAGTCGCAACAGGCTCGGAGATACTGAGCTCCCAACTGCTTTGCAAGACGCAGTCTTGCGATTAGGGCTTCATATTCGGCTTCGTTATAAGATGCTTCGAAAGCTAAATGGAAAATTTGCTCCAAAACTTCTCCAGTTGGGGACTTTAACCAAATTCCGATTCCGTAATCAAATTTAGACGAAGAACCGTGTACGAAGAGGGTCCATCGTTCGTTATGCGGGGCTATTTTCAAGACTTTTGGGGGTAGTTCGGACAAGAAATCCGCTAGCACCTGAGACTTTATTGTCGATTTAGTTCGGTATTCGATATCGTACTTACTAAGCTCGATTGCTGATTTCGCCAATCGTCCTGATTGACCAGGGTTGTGCAATATTGTTCGGAGTGGGTGGCTCGTCACTACGGCTATCAGGTGTGATTGAAAGTAAGGTCGGAGCTTCCGAGCTGCTATCACCACGGCGAATGCTAATTTTTCAAGCGCTGGATATCTAGTCTCTGCATCGAGTAACTACTTGCTTATGTAAAAGACTGGTTTTTGTTCTCCTCGCCTTCCCATGTTTTATGCTTCTCCTTTTTTCGGTCTTGCTCAAATCGGATGGTCATTAAATGGTTCTTCAGGTTTCGACAATCCTCAGTTTTATGACCCGACCTCTTATGACACTCACACCAGGGGATGGTCGGATCATTAGGATCTTGGGTGTAGGTATACTTCGATTTATCCTTCGGAGATGTATGCTTTTGTGGGTTTGTCACGGAAAAAGATATCTCTGATTTCGACTTGTCTTTCCGGGGTTGGTCTCTTTCTACTCGTCGTCCTTTTCCTTTCTCCTCCAGCTCTATGTCCTTTTTTATTTTGGCGGATCCATGCACTTTCGCAAGTTCAACATGATTTTCTTCAATTCTTATGTGAGTATTTGCTCGGCGAATTGCGTCGTTCATGGACTGGGGACGATGAGCAGACTGTTGGGAATATCCTGCAATCATTTGTACTTACTCTAATATAGTTGTAGTGTCGAGTTTAGACAGTCATATTAAATTATATGATTTAATTAATTGTCGGTTTAACCAGATAAGTTAATTAGGTTTTCCTGGTCTATATATATGTTAGAAAGGCACGACTTTTCCTCTTAACCTTAATGGTAGCCGCCTTCAGAAACATAGAAATCTCGAGAGCTTCCAAGAGAGATTTGATCTCTCTCCGGCACTAGCATCCCGGCTTTCCAGTTTGTGTGCGTGTGGATACCAGTAGAGGCGCAACACTTGAGGCGCTCTTTGATCTCGATATCCTGATTCATTTTGCTGCTCAAAACTCTATGTATACTCGAGATCCGATCTAATGATTCAATTAACACATGATCCTAGGCATAGAATTTGTTAATAGGATTCATTAATATGATTAAAATCCTGATCAAATTCCTTTAGTGGTATCAGAGCCTAGTGTTTTTATTGAATCTGACTGCGTGCTTAATGAATGATATGAATTCAAGTTGATATATAAAAGGTGTTTATAGGAAAGCATGCTAGAATGTGTTGAAATTTCGTGTTTTAGGGTTTTTGGGTTGTCGGTGTCGACCGACACAAATCTTGTGTCGATCGACACACTCCCAGAACCGCTTAAAAAACTTTAGGTTTCGATCCAATGATTGAATTTCCCTGAACAACTTGTGTCGATCGACACAAAGGTTGTGTCGACCGACACATGTTGATTCTGTCGACCGACACAAAGGTTGTGTCGATCGACACAAGCCTTTTATCGCGATTGGTTCAACTTGAGTGGATCGGTTTTTGCGATTGGCTCGTTTTGGGTTACTCTGTCGACCGACACTAAAATAGTGTCGATCGACACACATGAGCAGTGTCGACCGACACAAACGAGTTGTGTCGATCGACAATGCATCCGCAGATTGTTTTAAAGTTGTGTCGACCGACACTAATGTAGTGTCGATCGACACAGGCTTTGTTCAGACAATCTCGACACCTAAACCCAATTTCTAGAATAATTAAAACTTAATTGAATTGATTGTTTTAATTTAAACCTTTTAGGATACATATTTGATATGTATTAGTTCTGTTCCTCAAACTAATATCAAGTATCCTTGATGTCTTTCCAATCTTGTGAAACTGTCAAGACTCATTTCATTGTGCGATGAGCTTGCCAAAGCAAGGTGTCCAAAATTACGTGAGAAAGGCAGATGGTAATTGTTACCATGTGACTTAAGAGATTGGTTTTATTTGATTAAGCCTTCAAAACGGTTTTGGACTTAGAGACATAGGAGTGGATTAGACATAAGATGTCTAACTCATGACCAAGAGTTACATTGGATGTAATTAGCAAAAGTTGTTGCTTACCTAGATAGCTAAGATTTAGGCGATGAGCCAAAGCTCACTCAAGTTTTAATGAAATATGGATCTTGGATTGTTATATTAAAATTGAGGAAACATTGTTTTGAATATAATATGAGTTTTTCTTAATGGTTAAGATTTATCATCTCTTGAACATCATGACAATCCATTTTCTTTTCTTTGGATTCAGCTATGGCCACTCCTTCTTACAATATTTTCTCCCTGCGATCCATCCTTGAGAAAGATAAGTTAAATGGGTCCAATTTTCTCGATTGGTATCGAAAGTTGAGAATTGTTCTCAAGCAGGAGAAAAAGGACTACGTCCTTGTAAAGATTCTCCCTGATAAAATGAGATCAATGCCTCACATGCAGTGAGAAATGCTTGGCATAAGCATTATGATGATGTGGTCGATGTGAATTGTCGTTGGCTACCATGAACTCAGACTTGCAGAAACAATATGAGAACGTGGAGTCGCCAATTGAGATGATCAGTAGCCTGAAAGCGATGTTTCAGGAGCAGGTACGAACTGAGAGATACCAGACGGTTAAGTCTCTCATTGAGTGCAAGCTACAAAAGGATGGTCCAGTTAGTGCACATGTCATTAAGATGATGGGTTATATTGATAACCTAGCGAAACTGGACAATCCCATTAGCCAAGAGTTGGTTACTGACATCATTTTGCAGTCACTGCTGTCGAGTTTTGATTAGTTTGTTGTGAACTATAACATGAACAACTCGACTAAGACGTTGACTGAGCTGCATGATATGCTCAAGACAGCTAAGCCTAACATTAAGAAGGGCACCCCAAATGTACTTCTGGTACAAGGGGGTAAGAGGTTTGAGAAACCTAATAAGGACAAGGCAAAAGGCAAGGCGGTCCGGATTGTGAATCAGAACAGGCCTGAGCCCAAGCCCAAGTCTGGCCCTTCTGATGTTTATAAGTGTCATTACTGTAAGGAGACTGGGTATTGGAAGAGAAATTGCATGAAATACCTGGAAGATTCTGAAGAGATAAAGAAGATGTACGAGACTTCTTCTTCAGGTATTTATGTTATAGAAGTAAATGTTACTACTCCAAGTTCTACCTCATGGGTATTGGATACTGGTTGTGGTGCTCATATTTGTATGAATATGCAGGATGTAAGCAACTATAGAACTCTGGAGAAGGGGCAAGTGGACCTGTGCGTTGTGAATGGAGCAAGAGTTGCTGCATTAGCCGTATGAACATTTCACTTGTCTTTGCCTTCAGGCATGGTTTTAGAACTTAAAGAACTGCTACTATGTACCTGCTGTGAGCAGAAACATCATTTCTATTTCTTGTTTGGATTTGGATGTTTTTTCATTCTTCGATTAAAGACAAATGTTGCTCTTTTGTTGTAATGATATTTTCTATGGTAGCGCCCCATTAGAGAATGAGCTTTATGTTTTAAACCAATCTTTGCCTGTCTATAACATAAACACTAAACGGTTCAAGTCCAATGACTCGAACCCTACCTTTCTCTGGCATTATCGTTTGGCCACATAAATGAGCGACGGATTCAAGAGCTCCATCGTGATGGGTTTTTTGGGCTCATTTGATTATGAATCATGTGAGAAGTGTGAATCATGCTTGTTGGACAAAATAACTAAGGCTCTTTTCAACAAAAACTAATGAAAGGGTTAGTGACTTGTTGGGCCTAATACATAATGATATGTGTGGCCCAATGAGCATTAGTGCTAGAGGAAGCCTTAAGTACTTCATTACATTTACTGATGACTTCAGTAGATATGGCTATGTCTATCTAAAGATACACAAGTCGGAATCCTTTGAAAAGTTCAAGGAATTCCAAAATGAAGTACATAATCAACTTGGCAAGAGTATTAAAGCTCTTCGATCAGATCGTGGAGGTGAATACTTAAGCCAAGAATTCGGTGATCATCCGAGAGATTGTGGAATTGTTTCACAACTCACTCCTCTTGGAACACCTCAATGAATGGTGTATCTGAGAGGAGGAATCGGACCCTATTGGGTATGGTTCGATCAATAATGAGTCACACAGATCTTCCATTATATTTCCGGGGATACGCTCTAGAAACGTCTGCATCTACACTGAATAGGGTTCCATCGAAATCAGTTGCAAAGATACCACATAAGATGTGGACTAAAAATGTTCCAAGTTTTTCTTTCTTGAAGATTTGGGGTTGTGAGGCTTATGTCAAGCGAATGTTCACTGACAAGCTCAGCCCAAAATCTAATAAATGATACTTTGTCAGTTATCCTAAGGAAACCAAGGCTTACATTTACAACCAAACCGAGAACAAAGTGTTTGTTGCTCGGAACTGTGTCTTTCTTGAGAGAGAGTTTCTTTCTAAGAAGAACAGTGGGAGTAATGTACAACTCGAAGAGGTTCAAGTATCACAGGAAGCTGTTCAGCCTGTTCAGGAAGAGCAGTCATTGGATCTATAAAGAGTTGTATAACCTATACTTGTGGTGCCTGAAGTTCGCAGATCCGAAAGGATTCGTCACGAGCCCGAGAGATATGGATTTCTCGTGATTAACTGTCATGATCTGTTGATCGTTGATAGTGACGATCCTGCGAATTTCGAAGAAGCAATGATGAGCCCTAACTCCGAAAAATGGCTTAAGACCACTGAATCCGAAATGGGATCCATGTCACATAACAAAGTATGGACTTTGGTGGATTTACCCGATGGTGTAAAAACCGTTGTGTGTAAATGGATTTTTATGATGAAAATCGATGTGGATGGTAACATACAGATTTACAAAGCTAGATTGGTGGCTAAAGGTTTCAAGCAAATTCATGGTGTTGACTATGATGAAACCTATCCCCATTTCCTATGCTTAAGTCTTTTCGGATTCTCCTAGCAACTGCCGCTCGTTATGACTATGAGATCTGGCAAATGGATGTGAAAACCGCCTTCCTGAATGGGATCCTGGAAGAGGATGTGTACATGACACAACCTGAGGGTTTCATTGATCTTAAGAATGCTGGGAAAGTATGCAAGCTTCATCGATCCATTTATGGATTGAAGCAGGCATCTCGGAGTTGGAATCTTCGTTTTCATGAAACGATCAAAGAGTTTGATTTCGTGAGAAACAAAGAGGAACTGTGCATTTACAAGAAGACTAGTGGGAGCGCAGTTGCATTTCTCATATTGTATATAGACAATATACTTGAGAATCTATAGAGATAGATTAAATAAGCTGATTGGACTGTGTCAAGATACCTTATATTGATAAGTTCTTACAGAGGTTCGAAGAGCTATGTCGATTGACACAAAGGGTTATGTTGATCGACAAACGAGTCGATACCAATCTGATCCCGGTGAAAGTCATTGGACAGCTGTCAAGAACACCTCCGAGTATTTGAGAAACACTAAGGTTAAGTTCTTGGTGTACGGAGGAATTGATGAGCTTGTGGTGAGTGGTTACACGGACAAAGACAATTTATGGTTATAGTCTAGTTATGTTTTGTCTAAACAACGATGCAGTTAGTTGGAAGAGTTCCAAGCAGGACACCGTAGCAGATCCCACGGCCGAAGCATAAGAGTTATGCTGCTGCTGTAGGCATTAGATTTCTTAAGATGTGATCTTAATTCTAGTGGGAGCTATCTATGTTGTGATGTTCATCTAAATATACATTTGGTTATGTTTTAATGAAATTTGTTTCATGTATTATTTGATTATTGGATAATTAAATAATAGTCCCAAAGTAATTTATGGCATTCTTATAAGTCATCAAGTACGTGACTTGATCATGAAACCTTATAAGTGATAGATGACATAAATTATTTGAGTCCCTAGTCAGGGTTATTAAAGTGGGACATTAATAACCGCGAGAGACTAGTATGTGAGGTGACTGATGACTAAATTTCATGGGGTCATTAATAGGAGTAATAAATTCAATCACATAGATATGTGTTAGAGAACACAGTATCGGACATGACCCGCTATGAGAACTCTACAAGATAGTTATATGAGTGTCATAAGAGGTTATCATTGCGACTATAGAATATAGTCCTTAGACCTGAGTTCATCATGTTTTCTTGCATATGAATTGGTCCGCTTTGACTTTGTAAAACGTCAGCCGTAACAGGTGACTATAAAGACATTGATTGGGCGTATCATGAAGTGTGTAAGGAACAGGGATGGAACAAGATGTAATTTATCCCTCCCATATAACGGGAGATAAATATCTCTGGGCCTATCGAAAATTTGATACTGAGAAATGTGTGGCCGCACTCAAATGAGGTGATTGTCAGTCGTTTGTCTTATTAGTACAAATCAGAGTTCGATAAACATGATCTAGCTTGATAAGGGTGACACGAGTTCTTGCCGTATGCTAGATCGAGATATAGTGACAAAGGGATTATAGGAATAGATGATTCCTATACAAGTGGGAGATTGTTGGGAATGTCCTGCAATCATTTGTACTTACTCTAATATAGTTGTAGTGTCGAGTTTAGATAGTCATATGATACTGGGCGATTATAACGTTTTTCTAGAAGCCACTTATAATCTATAGGTTATGAACTCATTGCTAGTATCATATGATTCTATAGGGTCACACACCTAAGCAAACTGGATGTATTATATTGAGATTGATCATTAGTGTAATGATCAAGTTGATGCATATTTGATATGCACAAATTATATGTTTTTGCGGATTTTGTCGATCGACACAATGGTTGTGTCGATCGACACAGTGTCTGACCAGACCGATGATTTTCGGTTTATGACTTAATTAATTGCCGGTTTAACCCGATAAGTTAATTCGGTTTTCTTGGTCTATATATATGTTAGAGAGGCACAACTTTTCCTCTTAACCTAAATGGTAGCCGCCTTCAGAAACATAGAAATCCCGAGAGCTTCCAAGAGAGATTTGATCTCTCTCTGGCACTAGCATCCCGCCTTTCCAGTTTGTGTGCGTGTGGATACCTGTAGAGGCGCAGCACTTGAGGCGCTCTTTGATCTCTATATCCTGATTCATTTCGCTGCTCAAAACTCCATGTATACTCGAGATCCGATCTAATGATTCAATTAACACATGATCCTAGGCAAAGAATTTGTTGATAGGATTCATTAATAGGATTAAAATCCTGATCAAATTCCTTCACAGACAACTCGTCCCAAACCCTAGATTGATACCACGTTACCGCACTAAGTGCTCCGATTGCTAGATCATCATCTATCTTCAGTCGCGAGTAAATTGCCTTGAATCTTTTAATAAAATCTCGGAGTGGTTCCTTTGGTCCTTGCTTTATTTCGTAGAGGTCTGATGCGGTAGCTTTTTGCTCCAGCTGCAACATGTATTGTTTGAAGAAAGCTTCTCGAAGCTCAGCGAAACAACTGATTGAATCGGGGGGTAGACTAGTAAACCAAGCTAGGGCATCCCCTATTAAGCTCTCCAGGAAGAGTTGACATCTTCCTTCATCCTTCTCTCCTCTTTGGAACTTGGCTCGTCTGACTTTAACTAAAAACGCTCTCATGTAGACCGATGGATCTCCGGTTCCATCGTATGTTTGTCGTTGAGTGGTACCCGAGCTCGCGTGATGTTGTGGGTGAATGGATTCCTCTCTGTTTCTGCTAGTAGTTGATCAACTTCCGGAGCGATGCTCATCACTTTATGAACCAAATATCGCATTTTCTCTAGCTCCCTTTTTAGAATCACGATCGATTGATCGGTACTCGGAGTCCGAGCTCCATCATCTCCACTTTTCGAGCTTCGGTGTATGGTTGGTGTCCTGGGTTCTCTTGATCTAATCTGATCGTCTTTGAACGTTATCCATTGAGAGGTGGCTCATGAAGGCCTGACCGGGGTCGTTCTGAGAGATTGATTGTGATTCTAAGCTCTCAATGCTTGGAGTTCTTCTGATAGGATTACGAGTTGATCAATCAAGCTCCGGTTAACCCGTAGTTGGTGGCCCATTTGTTCTGTCATCCAATCCTCATGTTGTTGCTGCGTTCTTGCTATTGCTCTTTCGTTGCTTGTCTCGGGGGGTTGTTACTTCCACTTCACTGGGAATTTGATTCGCTACCTGGTGCTCCTCTCTATTATTCGAAGATGGCGTCGTCGAAGGTTGCTCGCCTGATCGAGTGTCTGGCCGAGGTGTCGTTGACGTACTTGGTTGTTCCTGGGAGTTATGGGCTTCTGCTGTCGAAGTTCAGATTGTTTGATTAATAGGGCTAACAAATTCCTGTTCGCCAGGTTGACTGGGCGTAGTCTGAGAATAGCTTTATTCGCGAACGATGGAGTCGCGATTCTCGAACAGGACTCTCGCTGATTCTCTAACCTGATGGGTATTGTTCTGAACCATTGCTTCCTCTTCATCGCTTACTTTGGCAGCCTCGCCATCTCGACGCTCCTACATGGATGGTTCTTGTGTGTTCATCCTCTCGATTTTTGAGATCTCTGTCTTCCTTTTCCTAAAAGAGATCACCCCCTACTTGGCGCGTCAAATGTTGATACTGGGTGAAGGAATTTGAGTAGGTTATAAAACTTTTTCATAAACCTAATGATTCCTTATAGCCCTAGATCATGTTGATTGAATCTATGTTATCAGATCACGGATATACCTGGAGTTTCTTGGCAGCGGAATGAACAGGATATCAAGATCAGGAGCGCCTCAGATGCTGCGCCTCTACAGAGAGTCCACACGCACACAAACTGGATCACCGGGATGCTAGTGCTGGAAAAACTCTCGGGATTCTGTGTTTCAAGGTGGCTGCAGATCTAAGTCTAACTGAAAATTTTGTGCCTCTATATCTTATATAGGGACCACGAAAACCTAATTTATAACCGGGCTAAACCGATCATTAATTAGATCATTAAACCAAACCAGTCGGTTTGATTTCAGTTATTGTGTCGATCGACACAACTACTTGTGTCGGTCGACACACTTAGCCAAAACACATAGTAATGTATATCAAATATACATCAACTTGGTCATTACATTAATGATCAATCCCAATCTTGTTTATCGAGTTTGCTTAGGTGTGTGACCCTGTAAGATCATATGATACTAGCAATGAGTTCATAACTCATAAGTTATAAGCGGCTTCTAGTAAAGCATTATAACTACCTAGTATCACATGATAGTCTTATCTCGACTTCACAACTATATTAGAGTGAATACAAGTATGAAATCCAAGACATTCCCTTCACTGTGTTCAACTTCTAAATATTTGTAATTAGAGGGGTTTATTTTTGGAGTAGATTAAGTAAAGAAAAAAAGAGAAACCTTAGAAAAGAGAACTTTTTATTAATAATATTGGTTACAAGGGTGTTAACTCGGAATGCCGAGTTAACTTTATCAAAGAGAAGTATTAAACCTAGGTTATCTAGTAATTCTTCTCCTAGATTCTGAATGAATTAAATTAGTGAAGGGGGGGGGGTGTATTTATATATCCTTAGTAGTCAGTCATGTAAGCCCATAGGCTAACTGGTGATAAGATTTGATCTTATTTTGTCAGAGTTTTAGACTTCGGTTGCGGACGAAGTTGTTTACACCCTCGCTTGGGACGAAGTTGTTTACACCTCCGCTTCGGACACTAAAATCCGATCATTCTTCACCGAGGTATCCCTCGGTCATCTGGGCCGAGGGTTCTAATCATGTTGAAGGGACTTATGACCTGATAAATTATCAGCGAAAGGTCGGCAGGAACCGAACCTTAATTATCGCCAAACTATTGATAAGGGGTAGTAACCTCACCATCAACATTTTCTGCTCCTACGTTTTGTTGATTTTCAGCTCCACGTCGGCCGAATTTGAGGTGAGACGACCGGCGGTATTGACGTGACGATGGACTGTTGAGATGAGTCGACCGATTTTTTGGATGGGTCGATCAACTGTTGAGATGAGTTGATCGACTTTGGTTTCTGATCTTCGTTAGCAATTTGATCTTCTTCCTCCTTCGTGGAAATATCAGTAGGTTGTTCAACCATACAACTGAAACACAAGAAAAAAAGGAGGGACAAACCAACGAGCAAACAAAAATAGAAGCGAAAACACTTCAAACAAATTTCAAATTCCAAAATCCGTAGGTAACACCAAAGGTTCTCTAACAACAGCGTTAGAAAGCTTGATGCTTGAATTATTTTCATCTAAACTAACTACAAGTGCACAGTGTATATTTGTAGCATGAAAGGTTATCGATCCCACAAAGAACCTAGGGATAACTACGAATTCAATACTTCGAAACATGTAAAAGCAAAACATTATTGTTGACGGTGGGGTTCTACCCCTAATCAATAGTTTGACAATAATTGGAGTTTGGTCCCTGCCTAGCTCTTCCCTGATAATCTATTAGGTTATAAGTCCCGACAATAGGAATTCCGACCCTAGGCCAAGATGACCGAGGGATACCTCGGAGAAGGTTGATCAAATTTAGTGTCCGAAGCGGGGGTATAAACGAACATCGTCCTAAGCCGAAGTCTAAGCTGGGACAGTATAAGATCAAATCTTATCACAGATTCCCTAATCTTGGAAAAATAGAAATATTCCATTTTTCCGAGGTTAGCCCATGGGCTTATTAGACCGACTATTAAGGATATATAAATACTTACCCCCTCACTAATAACATTCATTCAAAATCGGGAGGAGAAGAACTAGATAACCTAGGTTTTACTTCTCTTTGATAAAGTTAATCTCGGCATTCCGAGTTAACAAGCATTGTAAACATCTTTAATAATAATACACTCTCTTTCCGAGGTTTCTTCTTTACTTTCTTATCAAGTATTTACCTAAAAACGAACTCCTTTAATTACAAATAATTAGAAGTTGAACCCAATATCAACATTTGGCGCGCCAAGTAGGGGGGACTTCTATTTAGGAAACAGAAGAGATCTCGGAAGAAAGGGAAGAAGCTAAGTAATGACTTTCCTTCATCGAAAAATCCGGAAAACTCGATGGGATCAATCACCCATCGAGGTCTCCGATCTAGAACCCAGAATACAGGTTCAGCAGAAAAATCAAAGGAATGAAAGATCTTTGAACGGTCTCCTAGGTGATATAGAAGCAGGCAGTGAAGGCAGTCAACCAGTATCAACATTTGGCGCGCCAGGAAGGGGGGGACTTCTATTTAGGAAACAAAAGAGATCTCGGAAGAAAGGGAAGAAGCTAAGTAATGACTTTCCTTCATCGAAAAATCCGGAAAAATCGATGGGATCAATCACCCATCGAGGTCTCCAATCTAGAACTCGGAATACAGGTTCAGCAGAAAAATCAAAGGAATGAAAGATCTTTGAACGATCTCCTAGGTGATATAGAAGCCGGTAGTGAAGGCAGTCAACCAGTATGCAATATTCCAGAAAACTACCTGTCACTAGGTGAAGCAGAAAAAAGAGCGGAAGAGGCGGAAGAAGAAATGAACGGACCGACCAAGATTCAAAGAGCGATCGACGTCGAGAGACTCGTAGACGACAAACTTACTTCTACGACGAGAAACTCAATAGCGGAATTGCACCGCGAACTACGGGATATGAAAGTTATGCTCCAGAACCCCCCATACTTGGACCAAAATTTCGGAATTAAAAAAGAGAATTCATCCAAAACGACGAAGTTCGGACCTAATTCTCTTGAAAAAGGAAAGTTGGAGCTACCAACCTATAATGGAATAGGAGATCCAATAGCCTTTCTGAAAACATTTATTATTGCAATCAACCAAGCACGGATTCACCCGTCCGACGAGGAGAGAAAGAAGTGCCAATACTTTGCCGAAAGTCTACAAGGAAATGCCCAAATCTGGATAACCAGCTTACCCTCTAATTCAAAAGGGAATTTCGAAGAACTACGGCAAAATTTTCTAAAGAAGTATATTTTCAACCTCGAACGACCAGCAACAATCTCCGACCTCTATTTTGTAAAGCAAACGCCAACCGAACCACTCGAGAGTTTTATTAAGAGATTCAAGACAGTATACTTCCAGTTGAATATTTCTGACTAGCTAGCCATCGACGCCCTAATTAGTGGAGCATGGTATGAGACGAGATTCTGGGAAGAACTCTCAGCTTACCGGCCCCAATCCATGGAAGATGCGTTCTATAGAGCAAACGTATACATTAGGGTAGACGAAAGTAAAGCCCGGTTATCCAAGAAAGACAGCACAAGCGAAAAACAAAAATCAAAAGAGAAAGAATCTCCCCAACATGGTGTTATTACCATACCACCTACGGACATAGCACAGAAGAATGCCGTAATCTACCAGAATATCTCTTGAGAAAATATTTGGAACGTATCCCCAGACAACTAAGTTAAAAGGAAACATTAGTAAAAAAATATCAACCGAATGAGCGATTCGTGGAAAAGAACCATCAAAGAAGAAAAGAACTTCCTCAACCAGGATATTCGTTCCAGCACAGAAGGATAAACGTTATTTCGGAACCTTCAGACATTGCACAAGACCAAACCAAGCAGCAAACGAAGCCGAAGATAATTCTACCAAAGGAGCTCATTTTCACTCACGAAGACTTGGTAGTAGTCGAAGTCCCACATAACGACCCTCTAGTGATAGAACTACAAGTTGGGGATTACAGAGTTCCCCGAATATTAGTGGATACCGGAAGCGCTATGAATATCATGAGTATTGAGGTCTTCCAAAAGTTATGGTCAAAAGAAACGAAGATCAAGCTGAGGATTAAATCATTAACTGCATTCAATGGTGAAAGTGTTCCGACTCTTGGAATTGTACAGCTCCCAATAACAGTTGGAGGAACAATCAGAGCCGTTAAATTTGATGTAGTAGAAAAACCAATTCTCTACAACATAATTCTTGGAACCCCCTGGCTATTTCTAATGAAAGGAGTGGTTTCAACTTATCACCAGTGCCTTAAGTTCCCAATTCCATTTGGAATTTTTTCGGTAAAAGGAAATCAAGTCGAAGCAAGATGCTGCCTCCGAGAAGACCTAAAGGATGAGAAAGCCGAACTTTCTTTCGGAAAAGAAATTTTAAACGTCAAAAGGCTCCGACATTAGAGCAAAAAAAAAAAAAAAAAAATACCGTTGATATCTCGGATTCTCCGAAATAATTAACAACAACATCGGAACTTCGTGTGGCTTGATCCCATCCAAGGGTACGTCGGCAGCCTTCCACAAGGTTCAGCTACAAACATTTGAGCCTGGTTTTATAGTAACAGAGTTTCAACAATTCGACTATATTTAACCTCGGTTCACCGAAAAATCAAACATACAAAATCGATGCCTTGATCACGTATTCGATAACAGGATTTATTCCCACCCAACACATTCTATACCGAATGCAGCTGAAGATTTCGAAGCCTGATAAAGTAGGGACGAAGAACTCTAAGGAAGAGTCGGAGTCTTCCTACTAAAAAAAAAACACTCATACCCATAGAATCTAAGGATCCGATAAAGTAGGATCTAAAGATTAGAGGTCAAAACAGTCGAGATTTAACCTCATTGAACATTTTCGGCTTAGCCCATGAACATCTGGTATTCTGTTGAAGGAACTTACGAAAAAGACCAACATACATAATACTCGAAGAATCTTTTCTTAATTATTTAAGGAAAGATATATAACTTTTAAAAGAAAATTATTATTACTATTTAAACGGTCTTTACCAAAAAGAAGGAACTAAAAATTACAAATCAAAGCTAAAGGCATTATGCTCGAATTCCGGAAAAATAAAATCTTTAGCTTCATGTTCAGCTTCCGAAGCATCCTTTTCCACTTGCTTCAAAAGATCGGCGGGGATATTCACACCTTGAGAAGACAAAGTACTAAGTACTCCGAGGGCTGCCTGGGCTTGACCGAGATTTATAGTTTTTTCGAATCCAACCTCTCGAGCTCGGACGATTTTTTCGATAGAGTCTAGCCTATCTTGAATCTTCTTGGTCATTCTCTTCTCGGCAGATTGTACCCTATGAGTTAAGGAAGCGGCAGCTGCACGAACCTCCTCCTTCATAGAAGCTTGATTAACCTCCAGAGCCTTGTTCTTCTTTTCAAGACTGTTGATACAATCATTCTTCTCCTTCAATAAGCCTTCGTACTCTCCCACAAGGAAACAAGTAGTCCGAGCTCCCTAAAGAGAAAGGAAGGAGAAATTCATTTAAACCCTTAGAATATTTGGAAAGACGACAAGAAGCAGAGTTAGATTATCAAACCCGAATTGAATTCCTTGCAAGAATTAATATGTGCTCCTTCGCGGGAAAATCACCCTCTGGTCTTAAAGAATAACAACCCGCCATTTTCCAGAAAAGTTCGGCTCTCTTCTCTTCATCGTTTGAGAGGAGCCGTGGCGAGTTGAATTCAAAGTTAAAAGGAGCGTCCTCGGTCTCGAGCTGAGATCTTTGCCTTTTGGTCAAAGGAGCCTCAATAGTCGAAGAAGCAAGCCTTTTCTTTATTTTCGAAGAAGTGGCGGTAATTTTCCCACGTTTTTTGTCCGAGGAGTTTTTGAGATGGGAGGAGTCGACTTCATCTTCTTGTGCTTCTTGAAACCTCGATTTTTGAGGAGGAGCTCGGATAAGAAACTTGTTGGTATAATCTGAAGCTGATCTTTCCGAGGGACAGTCCGTCTCAGATATAGCAAGGCCTATTAAAAAACCTGACAATAAGAAGAAGTAATCTAAATTATGTAGAAAAAAGAGAGTTCGAAATACCTGAATGAGATCGAGTTAGATTGATTAGGTCCGCGGGAATCTTTGGAAATACCAGCGGCGGAAGACTATAGATCCGATCCATTTCCTTTTTAAAGATAGGAAGAAGTTCTTTAAACAAGATCGGTTTGGTGATTGTCGAGGAATCAACTGACCATGACTTAATCACTTCGGCACTAGGATCAAAGATGGAGGCTTGATTGATCCGAACATAGAAGAAGTTAGTACGCCAGTTTTTAGCATTGGAAGTGAACCCTTTCCCCAGTTTGTTGGCATTCTTAATCATAGTATACCAGGTTCTGCTGTCTCGACTATCAACGAGTTTGGCGAGTTCAGAGAATTTCCAGCACGGAACGGTGATGTCAGCCCTACTGGCTTGAATTAGAAAAGCTACCATATGTCTGATAGCACCAGGTCCTAGTTGAGTGAAAGCAATTTTCAATTGCCTGCAGAATTCAACTAGAAGGAAGGGAATTGGGAACCAAAGTTGAGCTTCGGTAAAGAAATGAAAATAGAGACACATGAATCCCTCAGGAGGAGTCCAAGGTCTTTGTTTAGATCTCGGAATCAGAATTTCGAGACCCTCGGGATCAGAGGCGAACAAACTAAGAGTTTCGATGTCGCCCTCCTTGAAGATTGAATCTCCAAATTCTTCTCCTACAATTGCTTGGTCGGAGACAGTTTTAGAGCTGTTATTGTTAGAAGGAGAGTTTGCTGGAATGGACAGAGAAGGGTTTTTTTTTTCCTTTTCGACGGAGGAAACGCCTTCAATATCGATATGGGACTCAATTGATTGATTTCCGGAGTTCTTTTGGTGAGAATCACTAGATCTGGAAGAAGAAGAACCCGAGGTAGAATCCGTTGTGGAACTAGAGCTGGAGCTGGGAGAGTTTTGTTTAGTTAACGACATTTTGATTACTTCGGAGAAGAAGAATATTTAGAGGGATTGTATGAATGATATGAGGAAAAATAAGGATTTAGCCTCTTTAAATAGTTAAAGGCGGTTTTATTTGCGGAAGCTTAACTGACATCTTCAGGAAGTGTCAAAATTCTATTGGAGAGCATAGAATTTCAATGAATCACGATCTTTTTTTTTTTCCGCCAAAAGGTCATTTCGGAGGATCCGAGTGTATGATTGACACGTCATCGGGAAACGGAAAGGTCGTGTGGAGCTAGGAATTTTCGCGCCATAATGAAAAGACTTTACATTTTCCGGACTATTCCCACCAAAATTAAAGTACAGAAATTTGAGAAGTAATTGAAGACGAAGATCAATTGGTTCTGAACTTCATTTATTGACGAACCATTTAAGGAGGAACTTTGTCAACGCTGCCCGAAGACATCCTTGGACGAACTGGGGGGGACTTACTGTTGATGGTGGGGTTCTACCCCTAATCAATAGTTTGGCAATAATTGGAGTTTGGTCCCTGCCTAGCTCTTCCATGATAATCTATTAGGTTATAAGTCCCGACAACAGGAATTCCGACCCTCGGCCCAGGTGACCGAGGGATACCTTGGAGAAGGTTGATCAGATTTAGTGTCCGAAGCGGGGGTATAAACGAACATCGTCCTAAGCCGAAGTCTAAGCTCGGACAGTATAAGATCAAATCTTATCACAGATTCCGTAGTCTTGGAAAAATGGAAATATTCCATTTTTCCGAGGTTAGCCCATGGGATTATTAGACCGACTATTAAGGATATATAAATACATACCCCCCCAGCCTCACTAAAAAACTTTCATTCAGAATCGGGAGGAGAAGAACTAGATAACCTAGGTTTTACTTCTCTTTGATAAAGTTAATCTCGGCATTCCGAGTTAACAAGCATTGTAAACATCTTTAATAATAATACACTCTCTTTCCGAGGTTTCTTCTTTACTTTCTTATCAAGTATTTACCTAAAAACGAACCCCTCTAATTCAAATAATTAGAAGTTGAACCCAGTATCAACAATAATTAGTTTGACAAGTGAAATTACAGAACTAATGCAATTGAAACGCAAGAGTTTCATCAATGGTTTAAGGGTATTAGATCTAAGGGAAATCATAGGAAGTATAGATCAACACCAATCATAATCAATGGACTCTAGAACACAAAAGAAATAATTATATAATCTATGATATCTTAGTGAATCTACCTATATGTTAACAACAAGACCATAAAGATTGAATATCACCTCCCATGCTAAAAGCGTGTTTGACGGAAACTGTAGAAACAGATGAAGAAAGAACATCCTTTGCAATCATAGCTAGAATTGGATAATGAGATTGATGATACTTCCACCACTGATTAATTTGAAAGTTATTACCTGCATTTGAATCACTAAACTCAAAATTAGTAGATAAATATTTTTCAAGTTCAGAATTATTACCTTGTGATGGTCGTTGTCTTTTTTGTCGCCGTATCCTTTCCGCAAGACTTAATGTTGACGTTTGATGCCAAATCATTTTGTAAAGATGATTCAACTACATGTGGTGCTATATGCTTATATATTCTATAGTATGCATCATATAAATTCTCTAAATCTTTTTTTTAGGTTGAAATAATGTTTGAACTATCAATGATGTCAGACAAGTGCAGCAAGTGCAACAATTGATAGTATGTAGTGAGATAATCAATTAAACCATCCAATTTAGTTCGAGGATCTAAAATAGATGAAACAGATTAAGCGGTGGAATTTCCTTATAATATTTTAGCCATTTTTATTTCATCTCTTTAATACATGATGACAAAACATAATTGTCTTCGTGTTCATGCATCACATCAGCAATATTAACAGATTCATATATAAATAAATGATTAGTAGGATAGTAAACACCAGATAATAGATAAGTCGCATCATTAAAACATTTTAATAACTTTAAAAGTGCACTACAAACATTCCAATGGGCCGTCCACAAAGTTAAAGAACTACAATTTTGTTGGATAAAGCTACACAATAAATCTTTATAACCAATTGAATAAACAAGCATATCATAAGTTGAATTCCAACAAGTGGGAACATCACGAGAAAACCTTTTGAGATATACATTATGAGCTTTACAAAACTGAACCCATTGTTTCATTACTTGTGGATGTCCCCACAAATAATTTAAAACATTTTTTATTGGTGAAACAAGATTCCTATGAGAAACTAATAAACCATTTTGGACACATAAATTTAAAACATGAGAAATACATCGAATATGAAAATCTTTTCCACTTAAAATAAGACTACAATTATTTATTAATTCATAAACGGAAGCAGTATTAGTAGATGCATTATCAAAAGAAATAGAAAATATCTTTTCTGCTAAATTATATTCTTCTAAAATAATCTTGATCATTTTAAAAATATTATCTGAAGTATGTTTCTTATCGAAAACTCGAAAAGCAATAATCCTCTTTTGAATAATCCAATCACTATCAATCCAATGACATGTGATACCCATATAGTGATGAATTTGCCAATGATCACTCCAAATATCACAACATAATGAAACTTTACTTTGAAAAGTAGAAAAAAGTTTTTGTAAATCTTTTTTGGATTTTCGATAAAGCGATTTTAAAGTACGAGTAAGAGTAGTTCGAAGAACTCTCTTAGCTTGAGGATTTAAAGTATTTTTGCAATAATTATTAAAACATGGTTTTTCACCAAAGCTAAATGAAAGTTGATTAACCGCAACACATTTGGCTAATTCTTCTCGATTTTATTTTTGAAAAATGGAAAGACGAAAGGTTAGATGAACTAGCATAATGACATTGGCTAGATTCTCCACCAAATTTTTCAGGATGCATCTTATTCATATGATAATTATATGATCCATATCCTGAACCAACTTTCCAAACATAGTTTTTAGTGCAATAATTTCAACAAGCCTTCATTATTCCATTAACATTTTTTTTTCGACACTATACCTTAAACAGATTGGAAGCATTCAAGCTTTGTTTTCCCGAATAATTGACTTGCTCTTCAGTTATACTTCCTTGAGTATTGAGCATTTGAGCATCTTCCCTTTTCGTGCCAAGAATTGAAAAGGTTGAGTTGGAAGCTATAACTTTAAGATTTTTTTACCTATTTTTAGATTTGGAATAGTTCACTTTTGCGCTTACTTAAAAGATTTAAGGGTTTTTAGATTTCCTAAATTTTCTCAATATCTATATGGAATTAAATTAATTTGATAATAATTAGAATTTTTTAGTCAAAACTATTAGTAATCTGAATAAAAGTAACGGCTCTATACTGCTATCTCTTTTTAGTATTTGGACTTGCTTAAATATTTTGTTTTCTTACATATACAACATTTTGGTGGTTTTACATTTTTTTATTCTATTAAATTTTCCCAAATTCTATAATTTTTTTATTAATATAAGATAACTAATACATTTAAATTAAAAAAATTCACTGAGTTCAACTCAGAATCTACATTTAAATTAAAAAAATTCACTGAGTTCAACTCAGAATCTACATTTAAATTAAAAAAAAAAATTGGTCTTAAAGATATTAATTAATAAATAATTCATAGAAATATAGAAATAACAACTACAAAACAAATAATTAAACAAAATGTATATAATAAATCGGATAGAAGACAAAGAAAAACCAATTATACACAATTAAGTATTTATCTATTGTAATTTTTAGAGACAGTTACGGTTATAAATTTACGGTTTAACCGGCGGTTAACCAACAGTTTTGATACGGTTACTGTTAATATACGATTACGATTAATATTTTTTAACCTTAACTAATGTACGGTTACGGTTAACTGTTAAAGATTTTAACCATTTATATGGTTACGGTTGAAATCCGAAACGGTTACGGTCGAAAATACGGTGAAGGTTAGGTTTTGGTCATGCTAGATAGTTAGATGATTAAAACAACTTCCAAAAGATGTATTATGTAGTCAAATTAAATGAGATCATTCGTTTCACAACGAGATCCCTTCGATAAATAATACATTGGTTTAAAATTAATAGAATAAAATCAATACATGTGTACAAAATATGTTGAACAAACCGATTACATAAACCATCATTATTCTACATTTATAATTAATAATCAAAATAAATAAATAAAACATTTATTCGATTAACAAAATGAATTTTTAAAAATTAGAGTCTTCAAGTATCACTCTTATTATTTATTTCTACATCTTCTACAAACTAAAAATACTCAAACTAAACATCAGATGCTATTAATAGCTCCGGTTTTTCACAATATTACCATTATAAATCCAAATACAACTAAAAAGAGACTAAAGTTTAAGCTATTACTTGTGTTAAAAAAATGACTTGTCAATCAAAATTATTAAAATAAAAATTGATTGAAGAAAAGGATATTTATAAATGGAGAACTTTAATCAAATTCCGCTAAAACTCAAAAATTAAGTAAATTACAAAAATGAATTTAATCAAAATGGCGCTAAAATTGAAAATATTAAATAATTTAGATATAAGAATTCATAATCAAAACAGACACCAACATATAATAAGTCTTATCATAAATTATATGGTACTAGGATCATAATTGTCAATTAAGATTCTTTTTAAAACATATTAAAAGGAAGAAACCAAAATGGTTGTTTGAAAAAATACTCTATAATTTGAAGTCAAAGCTAAAAATATCCTCTTCCTTTCCTATTTTTCAAAATCCCACGAATTACCTTTTAAGAATCTGGGTATTCACATAAATGCTATTACTCAGACTTCTATTAAAGTCTAACGTTTTTTTCAAAAGATAATTTTTTTTTTCAGATCTAACTAAATTACGGAAATACCATGTGCCATCAATTATCAGCCTCCACGACAACCACCTTCGTCGACGAGTTAATGTAGTAACTAACCCTTATTCGCCATTAAAGCTCAAGAATAGAGCTTGGACTTCCTTTTCGCGAGTTATTCTCTCTGGTTTTCTCATTTTCACTTTGATTTTCGCATTCAAAACGTACCAAAATATTTTTTTTATGGCATAAAAACGGCAAAACACGATTGGGCTTGCGAGATTTAGGTGATATTAGACATTATAGACGCTCAACGAGGGTGAAAACAAACTCTAAACGGATATAGGAATGAAATTATATATATCATCGGTTTTAAGATCTGAGTTGCATAGTCAGACTGCTATATAAGTCTGATATAGAAGATGAAACTCATATGGTCAACGAGAGGGTAGATTTCACCAAAAAGTGTAAGAAACCCTAAATCTATTAATTACTACTTAAATACCATTATATTATATAGAAAATTCATATCAAACATCAAAATCGTTTAAAATAGTCACAAACTAACCGCTATATGTAAATTTAACATTTGAAATGAAAAATTTAAAAGCTTTCAATCTAACCCTAAAGATAAACATGATATCCAACCTCATATGTCAAACATAAATCAAACTCTTGTTTTTTGGTCATTTGTATAATCCAATATATAATTTGATATTTAGACTCTTTTATAGTTAATTAGACTCTACATGCAAATTTTGAACCCTAGTTCAAAAATATTCTAACCCTTAAATCCAAAACTCTAAGCTACACGAGGTTTAGAACCAAATTTACTTACAATGGTTCAATTTAATTATAGTTTATGTAATTTTAATTTATATACGTTGCAATTGGTTTTGTGTAATTTATGTACCAAAATTTTTTATAAAATTAATTTTTTCATTTTTAAATTTAAATTTTCAACTTAAATCCGTTTTAGATTTCTCCGAGAAGTCTGAGAAACCCAAAATTTAGACTTCACTAAGAAATCTGCGAAACCCTAAATCTAGTATTTATCACTTGTTAGTGAAAATATTTGAACAAAACATCTACGAAATATCAAATTCGTAAAATATATGCATATTATAACACATATGTGAAAGTTTAAAATTTCAAATGTAAATTTGGTAAACTTTGAATCTAACCCTCAAGTTATATGTAAATGTTTTTATTGGAAAACATGTTTTGGGTTTAGAACTTACTTTACCTTACATGTTTATAATTTGATTCAATTTTACGAAATTTAATTTCATACTTCACAATCGTCTATATTAATATATGTATAAGAAACTTTTAACAATTTTTAAAGTAGACCCCAAATTGAAGTCAATGTGAGAAGTATACCCCTTCTTCATGAACTTTCAAAATGACTTAAACTGCCCTTCCCAACATGTTTTATTAACGAAAATACTGTTATAAAGAACTCGTGTTGGAAAACAATTACCCTCTCAGTTAAGGCATATTTACTGAAATGCCATCGTCTTCAATTTTTCCTCAACCACCATACCAAGTGAATGAGAGCTGTAAATGTTTGGAACAACTGATTTTAGAGATATTAATGATTAAATGTTAACTAATAGTTTCGTTATAGTCGATTTCGTCTACAATTTATTCCAACAAACTGTCAAATTCTTGTTTTTGAAATTCGTCAACCTTAGATCTAATGTATTTACCAACATTTTTACATAATAACGACTGGGTTTCTTTGGTACCGATGGCGTGAACAGCTCTTGGCTGTCAACAAAGCTTAAGACGAGTTCAAACCCAAAGAAGGTAAAGTTTTGTGGCTTTTTCACGATTTCTCGAAAACAGAATTCATAATGAAGTCTTTATAGCCAACTGGGGTCTACTATTGCAATTGACTTTATTCTCCTGAGAGTTCATCTGGAAATCTCCAACTGTCTTTTGAAAAAAAAAAAAAAAAAACAAGGTGTTGAGACGGGGTCTACTTTTGCATTTGACCGACGGTTGACTTTTTATGGAGACCAGGGTCCATTTCTGCAGTTGACCGCAACTTTGACTTTTTCCTGAGACTTCGTTCTAAAATCTACGTAAAAAAAGGGTCTACTATAGCAATTGAACAATATTGACTAGATAAGAGACTTCACGGTGAAGTCTCATATCATCGAAAGGTTTGGAGACTTCACCATGAATTCTCGAATTATTAAAGAATTTTTTTTGGTCAATTGCTAGAGTAGACCCCTTTTCAGTGAGACTACTAGATGAAGTCTCATAATAAAGTCAAAGCCGGTCAAATGAAAAACTAGACCCTACTTTTTGGAGACTTCACCCCTAAAGCCTCAAAAGATAGAGATACGTTACAGGTGAATTCTCATATGTTACAAGACTTCAGTGGTGAAGTCTCATTTTGTAGGAGACTCATGGAAAAGTCAAACCTAAGGTCAAAGTTGAAGTCTCATTAAAAAATCAAACACTGGTCAATTGCTCATGCAGACCCTTATTTGAGACTTCACTATGAAGTCTCCGTTGGAAAGTTCATGAGAGTTAATTACGAAGTCTACCATTGGGACTTCAGTTTGAAGTCTCATTTCCTAATTATAGTAAAATCAAATATACCTCGATTTATAATTAGTATTTTTTGTTCTTGGAATAACATATGTATTACTATATTCTTTTGAGTTTGTATGAGTTTCAACTGTTTTTGTCGCATAATCATTGATGAATCTTTTTTCTAAAAATATTAGGTAAGTAGTGCTAATTACTGAGACTTCATGGTGAAGTCTCGTCGGTAGACTTTCTTTTGTAGTCTCCATGACTAATTTTTTTTAAAAAAATGTTTTTATCAGTCATTTGTTTTGTATTTGTTGGATTTTATATTTTTTTCTATGTGTATCACAAAGTGCAACTTCCAGTCTCTCAACACCCATTCTTAATCGATTTTAAGAATTTTGATAATTTATAACTAGCATAATAGAATTCACAATGAAGTCTTAGTAGTAAACTGAAATGCTAATTTGATGCTTGTTTATGTTTGTTTTTGCAGAAAATGGCTCAGGTACCACTAAACTATGGAGAATTGGTGTTGAGAGACTGGAAGTGGCACTTTGAGGTAGATTATCCCAAAGGAGGAAGAATGTTCTATCTAAGTTACGCTTGTACACACTGTGAACTAATCGAGATGGCACGAGATGACTGTAAGCTGACTGAGAATGCTGATTTGATTGAGTTAACCTATATGGTACTAGACGCAATGTTGCAGGTTTTGGATAAAGATTGTCCCAGCCCACCTATCCATGTCATAAATGATAGACATGTGTGGGTTTTTTTGGAGTTAAGTAAATCGCATTGTGTTCGCCTTTGTGTCTCCAGTTTCGTTGGTAAGGTGAGTGAGAATAATGAAGAGGTGGTTAATGCTGACAATGACGATGAAAAAGATGATGATGCCAAATCTGACGAGAACTTTGAGGATGATTATGATGAGTTCGAAGAAGACGATGTTGTTTTTTCTTATGGTGATGAGGGTGTTGGTGAAGCACATGAAGATAATGCTATGGAAGAAGCTGTTGTTAAAGACAAGTACCTTGATCATAACAGTGTGTATGCGAAGATTAATGATGAGGATAGTGGTGATAGTGATGATGATGATAAGCCATTTCTTGGTGCGGAAGGAAGCTTTATTGGGGAAGGTAGAAGATCGAGCATGACATGGACGGACGATATCTCTTTGTATAAGAGTTTCCCTAGCAAGGATTTGCTTATATCCAAGCTACACGTAACGACGATAATGGGCCAATTCGCCTTCAAAGTCAAGAAGTCAACAAAAAGTCTATTTCTAGCCAGGTGTCACGTGGGAGGATGCAAATGGAGGGTTAGAGCTATGGTTAAAAACAAACCTAAGGCGTTTAGCGTGACTGTGTATGAAAAATACCATACTTTCCAGGCTAGTGATCGAGTAGCTCTACGGAAACGGTATGCTCCGAGATATATTGGTAAGCTCTTTTATGATGAGTGGAGAAAAATAGATGGAGTTATGCCGGAGATGCTTAGATGTGTCCTCTTTGGGAAGTTTGAGTTGAAGATGAATTATACCACATCTTATAGGGTTTTACTATTTGCACAACAAATGGTTAGGGGAACACCAGAAGATGGTTATGAGCAGCTGCCTAATTACCTATATTGCCTCGCGCTTGCTAATCCCGGGACAATCACTGATCTTGTACTTGACTCGGAAATCAGGTTCAAATACATTTTTTTTTGTCTTGGAGCCTCAAAGGAGGTTTTCCAATATCTGAGACGAGTAATGGTTGTCGATGGTTATCATCTATCTGGGAAGTATGGAGGTGTTTTGCTAGTTGCTTGCGGCCAAGATGGGAATTTCCAGATTTTCTCTTTAGCTTTTGCCAATGTTGACTCGGAGAATGATGAATCATGGGAATGGTTTTTCACCAAGTTAAGTGCTTGTGTCTCCTCAGAATTTAGTTTGACGGTCGTATCCGACAGGCACACTTCCATTAAGAAAGCCATTGAAACGGTTATGCCATGGGCAACAAGAGGAATTTGTTACTATCATCTTCAGAATAATAAAGTCACGAAGTTCAAAGGAAAGCATCTTTTATACTTGGTACGAGGAGCTGCATATACATATATGCTTGCTGATTATACCCGGTACATGGACGCCTTAAGAGAGGCAAAACCTGAACTTGCAGAGTATTTGGAGTCCGCGGATGTGATATTATGGGCCAGAAGATACAACAGCCAAACAAGCAATATCGCCGCATCTAACAACTTTGCAATTAAACGAGCTAGAGGATTTCCCATACCCTTTCTTTTGGAATTCATACGTGAAAAGCTAGCAAAGTATTTTTTTAAAAAGGCGTGAAGATGCTATGAGTCTAACAATACAACATAGCAGAGGTGTTGAATATTTTCTAGCTATTCGTGAGTATTATGCTCAATTCATGGTGGTCCAACGCATTGATACTTGGCGACTCAATGTAATTGAAAGACATAGAAATTGTGTTGTTGATTTCTCACATCGAACTTTTGATTGTGGTGTGTATCAAGTATAAATCAAGAGGATCCAAAGATGACTCATACATATTTGGAATAAATAATAAAGAGGAAACAAAGAAAAGAGGTGCAGAATATTTAAGCACATGTTGAGATACAATGTGAACTTAGGAATGGTACCAAGACCAAGGGAGATGTCTGTTCTCAGTACCAAGGTAACAATGACATGTTTGACTTATAGAACATAAGTCATTGCTAATAGTACTATGGTCAATACACATAAGGTGAAGTCACCATCAATGTAGCCCTTTCATCTCTTTTCTTTCTCCTAACATTGGAATTTAATTCTTGTTTATTTAAGATATTCTCAGATCTAATTCTGAGCTGTAAACCTATATATGTAGACAATGAACCACATTAATAAAGATATAATTGAGAACTTATTCTCTCTCTTGTTCTTCACTCCCTCTCTTAAATTTCTTTCCAAACTCTTTTAGATTCACATACTTTACTCTAATACTTTAATATGGTATCAGAGCATGATCTTTTAATCTTCATTCTCTAAGTTTTGTTCTCCAAAAGTCTTCAAAAATCTCTCTATTCTCTCACGATTTCCTCTTCTCTCCTTTTATTTTATTTTTTTCCCCTTTTATTGTGGTTTTCCTTGAGCTAAAACCATGAGTTCTATGGTTCTTACCACTGAAAACTCAAGGCCCATTGTTGTACCAGTCATGCTCAAGGGAAACAACTATCTCTTGTGGTCAAGAACCACCAAAACTGCTTTATGTGGTAAATCTCTTTAGGGACATGCCTTAGAAGACAAGACTCCAAGGCAAAGAGAAAGATGAAGTAACCAAGGACAAAGAAGCAAAATGGTTCCAAGAGAACCAACAAGTCCTTGGTCTCATCCACAACTCTCTTGAACTGGCAATTCTTGAAACCTACTCTTATTGTGAGACGGCTAAACAACTTTGAGATACACTCAAGAGTGTATATGGAGATACATCCAACCTAAGTCGTATCTTTGAGCTCAAGAAGGCAATCTATGATCTCAAACAAGAAGATTGTCCTCAAACAAATATGAATTAAGATTGCTGGTAAAAGTATTTAAAAACATAGAAAACTCATAAGAGCACAACATCAGACTTATCTATATATAATCCACATAAAACAAGAATCAACCAAGTTAAGACGACCATGTACTTCCCTAAGCTTAGCAACTTTCCCAAATTCACACCACACTTTCACAGAATAATCTATCCAAATGCCAATCATCGCAATTTCAACATCATAGAAGCACTGCCCTAGAACAAGTTATTTCCATTTTCAATACTAAGATAAAAGAGTCTTAACACACAGGTTTTCTCCCTCTCCCCAAGACTTTCTCAAGGTTTAGGCGAATAGTGACATCACAGAAAATTTTCCTAGCCTCGCTATTAACCAAGATCTCAAAAGTTCAACAATTTATGGTATTGTGATCCTGAGCTTCTAGTGATGAATAGTTGGCGTCCTCGTAAATTTTCCTCATCACTAGGTATTTAAGCACATTTCTTATCTAATAGATTAATCTAGAGGGACAGTTGGAAACCATAATCACACAGACGGTCTTATAGTAGCATTAAACGAGGATTGACTCATATAATGAGAAAGTTTAGTAGCTCATGCTTACATGGATTTCAATCTTTAGAAACATGGGGTTTTTGGTGGGTTGTTCTGCTTTCAGGTTTTCCATTACCCATAGAATTAAACTGAATCCTGCAATAATGGTCATTGATTGTGACCTAAATTTAATCATCATTTCTCAAACGGTTTTGACTCAATAAACCAAAAAGCAGCGAAAAAACTTGAGATCATCAACAAGGTAAAGTTTGCTCAGTAACGAATGTACATCCTCCCCCAAACTTAAATCACACCATATCAGTGGGATAAAAAAGGAAAAGTATGAAACTTTAAATAACACTGAAACGATTGAACTAGAAAATGATGAATGATGTAGCTCGATGGGCAGGTCGGGCGACCCTAATGAGAGGTCGGTCGAACCTGCTTACGTCCATACAAGATTTTTTCGAATCTCCTTCGTCTTTCGCCTAAGAAAACACCAAAACAAAAATCAAAAGCACCTAAAAGAAAATAAAAGAAAACATACCAGTGGACTGCTTCCCACCAAGCGCTTCTTTAAAGTCTACAACTGGACTACGACAGCTATTTTTCCAAGGAAATCTCCCCAAATTGCAGAAGTATAGTATTTTAATCCACAATTGTGGTGGCAGTGTAGTAGTGTTTAACTCCTTGCCTATTCGCAGTGGATACCTCGCGGTTCTTGTTGATCAACAATAGCTCCACATAGTTTGACCTCTTTGAGAGTAACAGATTCAGACCGTCTAGAATGTAGTTTCCCGGTAAATAGCTTGAGACAAGAGTTAGACAACAACACCAGCCATTATGTTGAATGGCCGACCCTAATGAGAGGTCGGTCGACTCAGGTAACGTATAGTCCGGTTCGTTCGCCTAAAAACAAATCAAAAACACTTAAAAAGAAAATAAAAACGTACCTAGTGGGTTGCCTCCCACTCAGCGCTTATTTAAAGTCAATAGCTTGACTATGGTGGACTAGACGAGTCATGGCGGTCTCGGTCCATTGGAGAACACAAGTGAGGTGTCTCCATGATCATGAATGTTGGCAGCAGTGTAGATTGTGACTCCAGCCTCAGGGTGAGCTCTATCAATGGGCGTTGTTGTGAATCCTCCAGAATCATCAAAAAGAGTAAATGAATTTGACTTCTTGGGTGAACGCCTTCTCCTTTTGGAATGTTGCTTGAAGCGTGAAGTTATTCACCCAAAATTAACTGCAATTGCACAATGTACAGTTGTAGTATTTAGGTTATCGATCCCATAAAGAGCTATGGCTAGTTTGGATTCAGATGCAAATGTAACCGAACTATGACAATTCTAATATGCTAATGACTTGTAATGTGTTGCAAACTTTAAAAGAAACATTAGATCTAAGGGAAATCGGTTGGGAAAACTCAGGATCACGGTTTATTGGTGACTTCTTGAACTCTAAACAATTTAAAATACTAAATCCTATTAGTGTACTAGAAAATAGCCTTTATTTAAATCCCTAAATCTCAAATCTCTTTGGATTGCCGCTGGAAGTAAATAAGCTTTAATGCGAACAAGTTAGATTTGTTCACAAAGTGTCTAAACAAACTCTCGTTTGATTTAGAACGCACCTTGCTCACTACAGACTCTTCCGGCGTCTCTATCTCCGTCTCCGGTAGAAAGATCGACCTTGATGATCTAAAAGTGGTTAATTACGTCACCTCTAAATATGAAACACTGTTTTTAGTGAAGAATCACGTGGCTTATTCCACAAATTAAAACCGTTTAGAATGATCCTTCGTAAACCCTTTGAAAACCCTAGATCTAATGAATAAACTACTCAGACATGGTTTTATTAAAACAAATCATCTTTTTATTGAATGAAGTGCATATGAAACGAATTAGACAATAGAAGATCAGAGGTTCACGAAACTCAAATGAGAAAGAACACTTCTCTAACCTTCTTCAGAATCTAGAACAATGATAAAAACAATATCTAAAAGCTAAAATAATGGAAACAAAAAGCAAAGAGAAACTTGTATTGCTCTAAGTTCTTTTCGGGTGCGTGCCTCTTCAAGTGCTTAAGAGGTGCTTATATAGGTCGTGAATGAGTCTTAGGGTCTAGGGTTCTGCGAAAAGCCCGATAAGAAAATCTTCTAAATTAAGTCTGTGTCACAGTCGGTCGACTGCATCTCTTCCAGTCGGTCGACTCGGGGCTCGTAGTAACATTTCTTCATTTTGGCTCCAAATCTTCTAAGTCTTCTTAATTCACGTAGAAACTTCCATAAAACCTTCTTTTTAGCTCTTTTTGCTCCAAAGTGTCTTTTGCTAGTATATCCTGCATAAATACTTAAAACGTGCTACAAAGACTCCATAAAACTTACTATATCAGGGTAGAAAACCGGTAAAATCCATGATACATCATTGCTTCTTTGATGCCTTCTTCATGTGACAAAAACTAGGTCTAGCCTGTGATAGATATGGGTGACTTGTATAGGAGATTTGGTTGCAAAATATCATCTTTGATGATCGCTGGTGCTGAGGATAGGTCTCGTGGTTCTTGGCGTCGGTCGACTAGGCACGGGTCGGTCGACTCGTCTCTTAAATTAGATTTTCTTCCAATTTCTTTCAGCATCGCAGGCACTTCATCATAGGACTCCTTATTAGATAAGCGTCTCTCCTTCTCTGCAACTTCTTCCATCGTCTCCTTCAGCTTTTTATCATCATTTATGCTTCGTTCATCATCTTCTCATGGCCAAATTCTTCTCATCCATGGTGGTTTGTACGTATTGCTGGCAGTGGATGTACCAAAGGATGTAGGAATATCACCAGGGTGGGCTGTAGGAATGGGCGGGACTTCATGTTTTCTTGTGGTCACACCAATAGAGAAACATCGGATTCCTAGCCTTGGCGGATGTGACTGAATTGTGATATGTGGAGCTCTATGCTTTATAGCATGTACTGTATCCTTGAATATCGCAGTCAAATTAGGTTAAGCTATCACCTTTTCTTCTTCTCCAGGATCGAACACTTCATCCTCCTTGATCTCGGTTGTGGAAACTTCAAAATGAATCGTCTTATGGCCAATTCTGCAACTTAGCGCAAAGCTTCTCGAACCTTCTAACTTCTTTGGTATTCTGCTCCTAATAACCGCAGTACACTTCATGAAAATAAACTCCAATGCACCATGGAAACTAACCTCATCAGCAAATACTTGGTCGATAACAATTTTCACACATGGTAAATCCTGAAACTCGGTAATCGATATTGTTCGACTTATCTTCAAAACCAGATCATTGCTTATCTTAACAGTTCCGGGATAAGGCGGTATGTCTATGTAGACACGTTCTTGATCATTCGGTTTGAGATTTTGTGAAGTTTTAGTTGTTTCTCGGTCGGGTCGGTCGACTATGGGAATGGGTCGGTCGACTCTGGAGTTGTGTCGGTCGCCACAGGTAGGCTTTTGTCGATCGACAGTATACTCGCAAAAATTTGCTTCGCTCATCTGAAGGTTGTGTCAATCGACACAGGGGATGGTGTCGATTAGCACACCCTCAGAAGAAAATTGTTTCTTCGTCTCTGCCTCGAGTCGGTCGACTTGCTCTTCAAGGTCGGTCGACTCGGCTTCAGGAGCTTCAAATTCATCCCTTTCTTCAAGCTCTATGATTTTCTTGGCCTCTAGATCAATCCCATAGTTTGGGAGACGTATTTGTCCACTTCTAGTCTTGACAACAACGTAATGTTTATTGCTCTTCCTCCCTCCATCAAGAATCTTCGGGCATGTGGACTCAAATGTGTCATTATCTTGTGGTTGTGCTCCTTCTGTTCTAGCTGGAGTTATGTAATCCTCCTTGAACTCGCAGTAGGTATTGCCATGATATTGCTTCCTTGGTTCTTCACACCCAGCTCTTCTAGCATAGCTCATATTCACCATTGGATTCACTTGTTCATCAAAGTAGGCCTTCTTCTTCTCCTCCATCATAAATTGCTCAAGTGTTCTCTTTAGCTCGGCAATTTGTTGTGCTTGGATGAAACATTGTTCTTCTTCTCCCGTCATGGCTTCATTAGCGCTGCTGCTCTTGGCATACCTCTCAATGAGTTTCAACGCATTGATATGGCTCTGCTCCTTAAAGTTTCCTCCATTTCCTACATCAAGTGCGCGTTGGTGCCTTGAATGCACACCTCCAAAGAACATGTTGACAACTTGTGAATCATTGAATCTGTGATGAGGAATATCTCTTAGGTACCTCCTGTACCGTGTCCAAGCTTCATGGAATGTCTCAGAATTGACTTGTTGGAACGTGGTTATCTTTCTCCTTATCTCTTCGGACTTCGCCTCATCAAAGAAGTGATTCAGGAACTCACGTCTTACCTCCTTCCATGTTTTTAATGAACCGGACTCAAGTAGCTTCAACCATCTTAGTGCTGCTTCTCCTAAGGAATGATGAAAGAGTTTGCAGCAAAGCCACTCATGTGAAACACCATCAAAGTTGATGTTCCCAATCGAGTCTTCAAATACTTCAATGTGTTTCAAAAGGATATTCATGTTTCAGCCCATAGTACATCTTATCTCTGACCATCTCGATTGTGCCAATCTCAATCTGCAAATTTCGTCCATGCATTGGTGGCAACACGATCGCTGATCGAGTTTTGAAAAATTGAGCCGGTTTGAGTTTTAAAAGTGATATAAGAGAATCTTTGAATCCAATTAATCAACTTTTACTACCCTTCATTGAAACCACTTAATTAGTTTTCTTAAATATTTTTCCATTGAAACCACTCAATCAGTGTCCTTAAACGCTTTGTCAAGTGTTCAAAACCCAACATTATAGCTAGCCATAGAAAACTGGAACCAGATAAAAACCAAGTTTAGGCAAAACACAAAAATCGATTTAGAATGGCAATCGTAAACCTATGTAAATTATTTCCAAATATTTAGGGTAGTTTCCTTAACTTTTAAAATTCAGTGATATTTGGGAAGCAAACCGGTGGTATTTGGGAAACAAAATGTCCTATTAAGTATGGTCAACCTAAATTGGACTTCTAAAACCCAAACTTAGCTTTTAGGGAAGAAATATGGTGATTTAGGATGAAAATTGATGGTATTTGGGAATCAAAAAGTCATTTTTAATACGATCTTCCTAAATTTGATAACATATAATGGTTTTTTTCTTCAAGAATGATTATTGAAATCTCGCTATGAAAGTGTTTACTTGGTGATCATTTCGTATATACATAGGTGAAGAATCTTACCTCCTCAATGTTCATAAAAAAAACTTCATATAAGTCTAATGTCTTTAACCCCTTTGCCAAGGGTTCGAAATCCAACATTGTATCAAACTCATATACAAAATCAAACGAAAAATACTCGTGTTTAGGAAGACTGAATATCAATTTAGGATGGCCATCCTAAACCTATGTAAAAACTTCCCAAAATAATGATCATTTTCTTCAAGAATAATTATAGAATTCACATTATGAAAAATCTTACTTGGCGATCTTTTCGTAAATGTATAGGTGAAGAATCGCTATCATCAACTTCACTCCCAATGAAGTTTAATAGATAAGTCTAATGTCTTTATCCCCATTATCAAGGGTTTGAAACCCAACACTCTATCAAAATCAGAAACACGATAAAAAATCAAAAGTACTCGTGTTTGGAATACCAAATATCAATTTAGGATTGTCATCCTAAACCTATGTAAAAACTTCCAAAATATTATGGGTAACTTCTTAAAAATTAAGACACAGAAGAAGCCTAAAATCACGCACTAAATGGTAATGGGTAATGGTCATTTTCTTCAAGAATAAATATAGAAATCTTGTTATGAAAGCTCTTGTTTGACGATCATTTTGTATATGCATAGGTGGAGAATCTTCTATCATCAAATGAATTTTCAACGAAAGTTCATAGCTAAGTCTAATGTCTTTGACTCTATTTGTTGATGGTGGGATTAGCACACTGTATCAATAGCTTGGAAATAGTTAAGGTTCGATCCCTACTGATCTTTCCCTAATTACGAATTAGGTCATAAGTCCCTTCAATAGGATTAGAACCTTAGCCCAGATGACCGAGGGATACCTCGGTAAAGAATGGTCGGATTTTGGTGTCCGAAGCAGGGGTATAAACTACTTCGTCAAAAGCCGAAGTCTAAGCTCGGACATAATAAGATCATTTCTTATCATAGATTCCCTGATTTCGGAAAAATGAAATATTTTCATTTTTACGAGATTTGCCCATGGGTTTAGATAACCCACTACAGAGACATATAAATATATACCCCCCTTCACTCAAATTGATATTGAGAATCGGGGAGAAGAATTACTAGCAAACCTAGTTTAATACTTCTCTTTGATAAAGTTTACTCGGCTCCGAGTTAACGCCCTTGTAAATGATATCAATAATAATACTTCTTTTCCGAGGAATCTTTTGTCTTTCTTATTACTTAACTTACTCCAAAAAACGAACCCCTCTAGTTGTAAATAATTAGAAGTTATTGTCAAGGGTTCGAAACCCAAAATTGTATCAAAATCAAATTCATGATCAAAACCAAAAGTACATTTCAAAATGCTTATTGCACATTTCGAACTCGAAAAATCTCTCAAAAGAGTGCTTAGCTAAACAAATGAAAGAGCTTTGGGAGAATTAGGAAGGTTTTCTATGTATTTAGAAAAAAAGGGTTCCTAACTACGAGAATACTTCCTAAATAGACGGTGAACTGATGCGTGAATTGTTTTCACCTAAATAAACTGCAAGTGTACAGTGTACATTTGTAGCATGAAAGGTTATCTATCCCACAGGGAACCAAGGGATTACTGCAGATCTGGTACTTTGGAACTTGTCAAAGCAAAGCATGATTAGTATCATTAGTGATATCATTAGACTAAAACAAATGGGATGCTTCATCATTGGTTTAAAGGCGCTAGATCCAAAGGAAATCGCAGGAAATATAGATCAACAATCAATCAATAATCAATAGATTCACGAACACAGAAGACGATATATATAATAACCGATCTCTCGAGATATTATACCTATAAGTTAACCAATAGATCAGAAAGGATGCTTTCCAAACCTAATATGAAAACACATGCAATGAAACATATCTGATTGTTCATAACCTTCCAAGCCAAACATTCATTTGGTCGAGGACGAGATTACGTACTAAAAACCATGTTCTGGAATCATTACCCAATGGTGTATTGGTGTAACTCCTCCTATGAGCAATATTCTAAATGGCCAGATCAAAATAAAGTAGAGAATACCATTAAAGTAGAGAATATTGATTATATCATGTTGAATGCATTAGAGATCTATAAAACCATTGAAAACCCTAGATCTAACAAGTTGTCTACTCGCACATAGGAAAACTCATGCACAAAGTAAACTTCATAAAAGTAAAGAGGTTCAGAGATACAAACTCAGTATATTGGTATGAAGAACAGATCTCTTCTCCCCTTCAAGCTCTCAAGCAAAGCTAGTGTAGCAAAACCCTAGAAATCTAAAAAGCAAAATAATATTTGGTGGCTATGGATGCTATGAATTTCGTGATCGTGATTCTCTTCGTGATGGCTGCTCTCTGCCTCTTAAGACTCCTTTTATAGGTGAAAAAGTCGTGCCTAGGTCAAAACCTCCTTAAAACTTAAATCGGGTTTGATTGGAGCTAAACGCGACAGTCTTGTAGAATTCGTCAGAATGGACCTTCTTCAGTAAAATAATAATATATCGCGCTCCAGAACTCCGTTTGATCCGATTCTAAATGGAAATGAAAGTCAATTCTCAGGGCTTCGATTTGATATGTAATTTGCCTATTATAACCTTCCTGTAGGTTGGTCAATTGTCCGTTGACTTCCAGATTTCAATTCTGGCTCTGCACTTTCCTTTTCTGACAATTGCTCCAATTCCTAAAACACACTAAAAAGACTCTATAAAACCAGTCATATCATGACATAAAATTGGTAAAATCCATAATACATCATGAATCATTGTAGAATACTTAAAAAGCACATTTCAAAAATGCTTATTGCACATTTCGAACTATAAACATCTCTCGAGAGTGCTTAGGGAAACAAATGAAAGAGTTTTGGGTGATTTAGAAAGGTTTTATCCGTATTTCGGAAAGAGCTTTGGGTGATTTAGGAAGGTTCAAGTTCTAGGATTCAGATCATCATACCCAAATCACGAGAGTAAAATGCAAGCTTCAATTTGAACACAACAAACCGTATATTATATTGTAACAAAAATCTAACAAAAATCTAACAAAAAAAGCTACTTTTTGTATAAAAAATTACAACAAATCACCTGTCGAAAGTTGAGGAAACAAAAGACCTCTCCGATCTGATATGAGATTCCTAAAAAAAAGAAAAGAAAAAAAACGGTAGATTTTGAAGAGTCCACTTATAAGAAATAATGACCAATTCTCTTAGAAAGAGAAATAAGAGAAAGCAGGGAAGACCAAAAGTACGATGTTGATAATTTTTTGGTATTTTGGTTCCTATAGCCAAGAAAACACCATCATCATGAGATCTATGTGACAAGAATCTCAAGAAAGGAAAATACACACACCAATCTCTATATGACCTTGACTTATTCAAAAAAGACAAGACGTCCTGCAACAATAGAAACAGTTCTATACTCTGCAGTATTAAAATAAAAATGTGTCAAAGAACAAGAAAACCACTCAATGTCTCTGAACTATCAAATATGATCATTGATTCAGGATAATAATCCTAAACCTATATGAAAAAGACTAATTGATTTTTTTAATTACGATTCACAGGTTAAAGGTTAAGCAGAAGGCTCTTTTAACTAGTATCTTAGCCAATTATGCGGCAATAGATGCGTCAACCTCAAATGATAAATAATGATCATCACAAGTGTTAGCTTGACCAAATATTTTGTTTCTGCAAGATGTTCTTTATTAATTGCACTAAAAGAGCCGTATTTCTTCTGTTTTTGTAAAAATTTTACAAGATAAAAAGACTTAGAACAAGAATCATTGGATATAAGATTTTTTCAATTATGACTTATATATAGTTTTAGAATTGTCAGAAGAAGGAACATAAGAGAAAGAAACTCAAGTCTTTTTAGAAAGACCCCTCACATGTGATTTCTTTTAAAATTGTCTTAAATGGTATGAGAAATAATTGTGTTAGTCATTTCTAAATACTTTCTAAATAAATGGTGAAGCATTATAAATCTGTGATCAAAACCAAATATACACATCTTTAGGAAGACCAAGTACCGATTTAGGATGACAGTCCTAAACCATTGTAAAAAGTTCCTACATTTTTTTTCTAGCTTCCTAAACCTTTAAAACCTTTAAGCAAATTATTTTTTTAAGGAAGTAAATGGTCATATTTTAAGTATAGTTGTACTGAAAATTGAATAGTAGTTCTTTCTGAAGCAAAGTGGTATTCTTTTAGGAAGTAAAATGTACTGTCAAGTATGACCATACTGAAAATTAATACTAAAATCCAAAACTTAGTTCTTAGGAAGAAATTTTAGGATTTATGGTAGAATTAATTTGTATTTGGGAAGTAAAAGATCGTTTCAATTATGGCTGTACCGAAAATTGAACATTAACCCTTTGGAAAGCAAATTATATTTTTTAGGAAGTAAAATGTCATTTCAAGTATGCTTGTACTAAAAACTGAATATTAGTTCTTTGGAAAGAAAATTGGTTTTTCTTTTTAGGAAGTAAAAGGTCCTTTCAAGTATGGTCATATTGAAAATTAATACTAAAACCCAAAACTTAGTTCTTAGGAAGAAATTTGAGGATTTATGGTGGAATTAATTTTTATTTGGGAAGTAAAAGTTTCTTTCAAGTATGGACGTACCGAAAATTGAATATTAGCTCTTTGGAAAGCAAATTGTTTTAATTTTAGGAAGTAAAAATTGCTTTCAAGTATGGTTGTATTGAAATTGAATATTAGCTCTTTAGGAAGCAAATTGTTTTTTTTTTTAGGAAGTAAAAGGTTCTTTCAAGTATGCTTGTACTGAAAATTCAATATTAGCTCTCTCGGAAGCAATTTTTTTTTTTTTTTAAGGAAGTAAAAGGTCCTTTCGAGTATGGTCGTACTGAAAATTAATACTAAAACGCAAAACTTATCTCTTAGAAAGAAATTTGAGGATTTATGATAGAATTAATTCGTATTCGGGAAGTAAAATGTCATTTTCAAATATGGTCATACCAAAAATTTAATATTAGCTCTTTGGGAAGCAAATTATTTTTTTTAGGAAGTAAAATGTCATTTCAAGTCTGCTTGTACATAAAATTGAATATTAGCTCTTTGAAATCAATTTTTTTTTTCTTAAGGAAGCAAAAGGTCCTTTCAAGTATGGCCGTATTAAAAATTAATATTAAAACACAAAACTTAGCTCTTAGGAAGAAATTTGAAGATTTATCGTGGAATTAATTCGTATTTGGGAAGTAAAAAAGCGCTTTCAAGTATAGAGAAAATTGAATATTACCTATTTGGGAAGCAAATTGGTTTTTTTTTAAGGAAGTAAAAGGTTCTTTCAAGTATGATCGTATTAGAATTTAATACTAAAACTCAAAACTTAGATCTTAGGACAAAATTTAGGGATTTATGGTCGAATTAATTCGTATTTGGGAAGTAAAAGGTCCTTTCAAGTATGGTTGTACTGAAAATTTAATATGACCTCTTTGGGAAACAAATTGGTTATTTTTGGGAAGCAAAATGTCCTTTCAAGTATGGACGTACTAAAAATAAATACTAAAACCCAAAACTTAGCTCTTAGGAAGAAATTTGGGATATAGGGTTGAATTAATTCGTATTTGGGAATTAAATGGTCATTTCAAGTATGGATGTACTGAATATTAAATATTAGTTCCTTGGGAAACAAAATTGGTTATTTTTGAGATGCAAAAGTTCATTTCAAGTATGGACGTATTGAAAAAGAATACTTAAACTCAAAACTTAGCTCTTATGAAGAAATTTGAGATATATGGTAGAATTAATTCTTATTTGGGAAGTAAATGGTTATTTCAAGTATGGATGTAATAACGGTTAGGAAGAAACTTGGCTATTTAGGATGAAATTAATCGATATTCAAGAAGAAAAATGTCATTTTAAGTACATGCTGTCCTAAATTTGATGTCCAGGAACAAAGCTCTGGCTAAATCTCAAAACTCATTTTTCAGCACTGAATTTGTTTGCTTGTGTCTTGTTTTAGTATATGGATACTTAGAGAAGTTAGTCGGAGTTAGGCAAATATTCTTATGAGATGAACTTTGCCGGAAATGGATTCCTTTAGCTTACTATGTGTGTAATGATTTTGAACAAGAGATGTGCCATGTTTTTCAGCACTGAATTTGTTTGCTTGTGTCTTGTTTTAGTATATGGATACTTGAAGGAGTTAGTCGGAGTTAGGCAAATATTCTTATGAGATGAACTTTGCCGGAAATGGATTCCTTTAGCTTACTATGTGTGTAATGATTTTGAACAAGAGATGTGCCATGTGAAAACTAAAATTTTGAATCAATTATACCGAAGAAATCATGATTCCTAAATATCGTGCGATCATCAAACAATAGATTTCTAAGTCAGAGATGTAATAACTTTAGAAGATGTTTCATTTCTTATGAAAAAAATATAATTGGTCGAAATTTTTTAAGAAATTCACAAGTAAACCTTTACGATCACATACAGTTTTTTGACAAGTATATAGCTAAGAAGAGAAGAGAGGCAAAGCTATGAACAAATACATCAAAAGACATAAAGTGTACGGTGAACTATTTCTTGTTAAAGTCAAACAAGGATTCATCGAATTGCTTCAGGAGTGGATCGAAATTCTCCGGCTTCCTTAGATTTTCTAGATCTGGATCGCTTCTGATTCTCTGTGAACAAAACAATCAATTACTCAGCTTCAACATGCAACACTATCTCTGTCAATTGAACATTATAACTCAAACAAAAAGTGTCTTAAAATCTTCATATCCTGACTTCAATGCTTCTAGAGACGCGAGACCACCTATACAAAGAACTCTATCAATTCTCTGCAAGTCAATGCAATGTCTGAAAGATCAAAATCTTTTATTTTCGATCCCTGTCATCAAGGAAAATTCAGTTCTTAGACTGGAAAAGAAATCAAAAGGTCTTACCAAGTTTCAGGAATAATGCGTAAGAGACTCTTACATGGAATTTTTTTTATAATACCTCACTAGCAAGAGGTACACGTCCGTGAACCGAAGTGACTACTGACCAAGCAAGAGTTGACATGTTGAGTACAACAATCTGAGATGCCCCTGCGGTCAAGTACTAGCAAGCATCACAATTAATCACACTGTACCAAAAACAAAAGTGAAGGGAACATCAAGGTTTTTCCCCAGGAAAGGTTCCAGTGTAACATAATAAAGAGCACCTTATATGCATTGATTAAAAAGTACAAATTTTCTAAGGACAAGTGCAGAAACATACCGCTCTTGTTATCTCCACCACCAACAATAAACCAGTTCTCCCCAATTGTCACACCAGCGTGTCCAGCACGTGTAGCTGGTGCATCACCTTGTTGTGTATGTCTTGACCACTCCATCTATAATATGGTAACAAAGATATCAAGAGGCTGACAAAAGAGCGTTCCTGAAACTAAAGAGGCTTAACATACTGTTTGCAGATCAAGGACGTGTAGATCATCAAAAATAGTTGCCTGTGAGCCTCCGCCAAAGATAAGAAGGTAACGCTCTGCGTGCACTGCAGCAGCATGACCAGACCTTGGAGATGGAGGAGAACCCCTGCAAATGTTGATCTTTCATTAAATAAGAAATGAAATTAGATAGTTGGCAGCTTTATAAAATTTCCTTCATTTTATGGATTTATATAATGTAATAAGATCTTACAAAGGATCTATCTCATCCCAGGTCATGGTATCCAGGTCAAGTATATGCAAATCATTCAGAGGCGATTTCTCTGCATCCTGGCCGCCAAATATCACCAAGCTTTTTCTCACGCAGTCACTGACTGGCCTCCACGCGAAACCTGCAACCAAGAGTGAGTGACAATCATCGTCCCAATTTAACCAACTGAAAACTCAATTTTCAATAGCAGCAAAGAGATCAATAAATTGGATTTTATGCCCAAAGACATTCATTGTGACGAGAAAACAGAAGAAAAACTGATATACGAAAATCTCTGCTCCAGAAAATACCTACAAGAGATCTGCAATTATCCCATTTCACAAGTTTTCAACTCCTACCTCGCATGGATTCTATGGGGTCCTTTGTATGACCACCAACATACAAATGCTTGTTGTTCCATGGTATCTACAACACAAAAAGGCCGGTGAGAATATTATGCAACTAGACTTTCTCTGCTATAAAGTAGTAGCAAGAGGATTCCATGAAGAGATTACTATACTTTGCCCAAAACCTGCCATGGATATATAAAGGCCAGAAAACCAAAAGAGGAACACAAATTAAAATACTAACCAAAGAGTGACCAGCACGAGGAGTTAGTATTGCTGGAACTGACATTTCCTGTGATTCAGTCGCAACCTTGGTTTCAACTCTTGTCCAAGTCCAGTTTTTCAAATCTAAAACTTGTATTTGAAATACCATGCACAAAGGACATGCTTCCCAAGTGTCAGCAGGAGTGTCTCAAACAAACAATGAGAGAAGATTCTCGAATGCAGGCAAAACTGAAACATACATTTCAACTAGATCAGTTAATGCTATACAAAGAATGCTATCATTTTCTTACATGAAAATCACCAAGATAACACCCATTGTGGTTTCCACCATACATATACATCTTATCTTGAATAATTGCTGCTCCTTGCTGAGACGAAGATAATAATAGACAAGACATAAAAAAGGGAGAAAATACATGAAGAGAACCTTTTCTTTCATGTCCACAAGAGTTAGGAAAAATATTACCTCATACCGAGCTTTTACCAAACTTTTGAACGTACAAAATTGTCATAGAAAGAAGAAATTTTGGTTTAGTGATATGAACAAGGAAAGCAAACAGTGGATTCACAGTAATAGCCACTAAATAAAAAACACGCAAAGAACAACGTTTTCTGACAATAAAAAACTATGAACAGAAATTTCAGAAATGAGAAAACACTACTTCTATTTTATTCCTGAGAAGAGATCGAAACCTGGTCTATTATGTCATCGCATTCATAATAGCTAAGGATTCTAACATCCAATTTGCATCTTCTGACAATTCAATGTAGTCGAATAATGGATAGAGTAGAGAGAGAGAAAGGAACCTGGCCATGAGAGAGAACTGAAGCTATGGAGAGGGCAATATTGGGCTTTTCCGCCCCCTGATGAATGCAACGAGAGCGGTTTTTTTGTAGATGGTGAAGTAGAATCCAAATCAGAAAGATCTAATTTCCTCACCATAAGAACTCTGGGGAGATGAGCCATCGAAGACACAGATGGATGCCGGAATCCGGTCAAAACCCAAGCTCAGGCGTCGAAGAGCTTTCCGCCGAAGTCGTAAAATCAGCTCAGTGGCAAAACACAAACGAGAAAGGTCTACCCAAACGGCACCGTCCTCAACTGAACCCCACAAAGGGCTGAATCTCCCTGCTCTATCCTTTTAGCTTGGCAAGCAGTTCTCTAATTTGTGTGGCAGGAACACAACTCTCGGATTCATCGTCATCACCGTCCTCCGCCTTATCGAAGACGCAGACTTATTTTTCTTTGTTTTTATTTTGTTTTTTTTTTCTTATATAATATATATTTTGCTTTTTTGTTATTGTTTCTATTTTTTTTTTCCAAAATGATAAAGGTAAAAGAGTATTACAAAGTTGCATTTTTGTCTACATAAACTTCCATTTGGGTAAAAAAAAACTTTCCTGTGTCTTTTTAGTCTTTAACTCAAATATATATTATATAAGGAAAATATAAAGAGAAGCAATGGTGAAATAAAAATAAAAAAGAGAAAAAAGTGGTTTAGGGAAACAAATAAAAAAAAAAGAACGGAAATTCTGTGAATCTAAGAACAATTCTTTGGGATGAGTTCAAATTTCAAGAAAAGAGGACATAACAGAACCCTAGAACTAATTTCGATCAAGCTTTCCATGAACTGGGAAGTATAAAAATTTCCTTGGAAAAAGGAAGCAATTTCGAAAAAGAAGAGATGAAGGCAAAGCCTTTTGTCATCGGTAGATTAGGATGGGAAATAAATTCGTCATGGAAGTTTGAGATTTAGAGTAGGATACAAATGGAGGAGTAGAAGGGTAGAAGACAATCTAAATCTTGTATGCACCAATTGTTTTTTGTTCTTAGTATTTTGCGAAAGTACTATTCCTTTTAAGAAAAACCCATATGTCTAATAAACCTTCTTACTTCAATTTTCGAAACCTTTTTCCATCAAGCCGAGCAAGCTTGTTTTAGAGGAAATTCACGGCAAGATTTCACCATGTGTGTTGAGATGGTTAAGGGAACTTAATTTAATAAATGCCAATGTTGATTGGAAAGTTTTCATAAAAGAGAAAATTTGAGCGAATGGAGAAAATATTTCGAGAGTAAGATGATTCTCAGAACTCTCACATTTACGAGTTAAATTGCCAAAACAATCTATCAAACCATTTTCAAAGGGATTCAAACTGTTTTTGCCGGCCGATCTTGTTTGCTTGAGGACAAGCAAAATGTTAAGTCCGGGGGAATTGATGAGATGGGAAATTGAATGTTTTAACGCTTAATTTTCGTATAATTTAGTCCAATTATCCCATATTTGTTTCATTTCTTATGCCTTTATGATAAATTTCCATGCTTTGCATTTTAGGAGTCCCAAGAGTCTGCATATGCATGTTTTGTGTGTTTTAGAATGTTTTCAGGTCACCAAGAAGGACAAAAGCTCAAGGAGAAAGGACAAGTCAAAGAACAAAGGCAAGGAGCAACCAATTAAAAGGCCAAAATCCGTTCATATCAAGAGACTATCGATCGATATGAGATGCAAAATATCGAGACCTATGTCGATCGATATTGAAGAGCCAGAAGTGAGAAAAAAATGACCAAAATGCCCCTAGCTGACTTAAGCGTCCTATAAAAGGGATGTCCGAGAATTGGAGACACAACATCCATTTTTCAGACCTAAACGTTTAGTTGTTTGCTTTTGTAGCTACCTTTAAAGGTAGCCATGTAAATAGTTGTTTGCTTTTTTGCTTTTAATCTTCTTTCACCCTTACTTATGGTGAGTTTTAATTAGTGAATCAAAAGGGATTGATTGGGTTAAGGAGGATAATTAGGAGTAGCTTTAATTTGGGTTAATTAGTTGGTTCATTAGTGAATCAATCAGGTTTAGATCTCTTAATCATGGGTCTTTAGAGGGTAGTTTGAGATTGAGTTAATGATACCTCCTATCACTCATCCTAACCGCTACTCTCTCTAATCCTTGTGTTTAGTAGATGAGTCTAAGTGATTAATAGAGAGGCTTTATCTACCCTAATAAGACTAGTGTACTAGCATTTAGGGATGAATTTTGGAAAATTTCGTATGTTTATTGCCTAAGTCCATGCTAATATCCTTCGTATGTCTAGGAGAGTGGTTTAGAGAGTTGATTGAATTCCTAAGAAATTTTAGGATCAATTAACGAGATTAAAATCAGAAATCCACATTAGGAAATGCAAATGAACTTGTAGTAGTTAAGGCCGTTAGTTGTTTATTTCTCTCAATGGGTCCGTTGTTAAATAAACACTTAGCGAACCAGTTATCACCAAGACGCCATCGGGTTAACCGAGTAAAATCACTTGTGAATCGAGTCCCTAACCAAAGCACAAAACCTTAGTTAGTTAGTCTCCTAAAACCCCTTTTTTTAACCAAAGCTTATCCATCAGAAATTCACATTTCTATCTTCGTATAAATTTTAATTGGGTAGCATCACTACCACAAATCATAAAACATTAACAAAACCCCTCTTTTCATAAATTCGCTTTTGAACGGTTTTCAAACGATTTGATAACTTTCGCGCTCCTTTGGGTTCCATCCCTCAATTTCTACAAGGTTATGCTCGGGTTAAGATTGAGGTGTTTATAAATTTAAAACTTGAAAACACCGACATGTCAACCGACTTAAAATCTTCTGCGGTAACACGAACTTGTCGATTCTCTTTCATCTTTGTTATTAACATCCCTTACTTTCTTTGTTTCACCGGGACGGTGTAATTTAAGTGTGGGGGGGGGGGATGCATATCTATTGCTGATGAAATCTACTTTGTTGATCTCAAATTTTTCGCTAACTTTTATTTTATTGCGTCAAAACCGTTGAGGAAACGATGATTATGACCATGACATGAGCCACATTAGCAATATCTCAATAACCATCATTGCATGGTTCAGTTTAAGTCTATGACCAATGAAAAACTTGGGAGCAGATCAACAAACCATAAAATGCCCATATCTTCTATTATGAAGTATAAGTAAGATTGAGCTATTGCACTTTCTCATTGTAGGAGCTAGACCTTGTTTAATACAACTATAAGATTATCCATATAGCTATAATTTCCATTTCTCCCTTTAAGAAAAGTTTTATAAATTGAATTTGTACTTAACCTAAGTGATGAGGTAGAGGAAAATTTCCGAGGATACCAACTATTCATGACTAGAAGCTCGGGTACAATGATCTCATTACTTGATGTACACTGAGAATCTTGGTATAAGTTCCGGCTAGGAAAATTTGCTCCTAGTCCTTGAGAATTTCAAAGAAAATGAAAGAAAAGTAACTAAATTAATAAGTATGGGGGAGAGGGAAGAAACTTTAGTTTGAGAATTTTCTTATCTTGGCATTGTAAAGGGAAATAACTTGTTTTTTGGGAAATGTTTCTATGACGAGTAAATAGCAAGGATGGAAGCTTGTGTAGATTGATTGATAGATTGTTGTGCAAGTATGGAGAAGTTGCTAAACTTAGGGGAAGTAAATGGAGGTCGTGATTTAATTGATGATTGTTTTGTGTGGATTAAGTAAACAAGTCTGATTTGGTTGTCCTCATGAGTTTTCAGTATTTTCAAAACTTTTTCCAGCAACCTTAATTATTTGCTTGAAGACAAGCAAGGGTCTATGTCTGGGTGAGTTTGATGTATCATGGATTTTATCGGTTTTTCTACCATGATACATGTTCTTTTACATAGTCTTTCTAGTATATTTTAGGTATTTATACAAGTCTAGCAATCAAAAGATGATTTGGAACAAAAGGAGCTAAAGTGAAGAGATTTGGAGCAAAACTAGCAAAGGAGCTGGAGAGACAGAAACGGAGTCCAAGAAGTCGGTCGACCTTTGACCCACTTATCCGATGAGCCAGGATACGATCTACATATCAAATTTTAGGCACGGGAGTTAAATTTAATTTTCAATTAGAATTGAGCCCAAAAGATATCTGAGACCCAAGATATAGTCGTTTTACTGAAGACATGTCATTCCGACGGGATTTACAAGACTTGTCTGATTCACTCTAATGAAGCCTGACTTAGGTTTTAAAGAGGTTCTAGGACCGATCTAAGGAGCTATAAAAGAAGGCTCCAGCAGCAGAAGAAGACACCAACATCAAGTGACGAAAATCATCAAGCTTTCATAAAGTTATCTTGTTTCCAATTCATTGTTATTGAGTTCTCATCTTTTGTTACTAGATCTAGGTTTTTCAGTTTTAGAAGTTAAGAGGTTGTAATTATTCTTTAGAGATCCACGACCCTCTGATCTTCCTTTTTTTATTCTATCTTTGTATGCAATTCATTAATCCAATAATGATTTTTGTTACCATAATCATGGCTGAGTAGTTTTCATATTAGATATAGGGTTTTCAATGGATCATTAATTCGATTTTCATTTGTGGACAAAGTCACGAGATTCTTCACTATAGATTGCGTTAACACTTAGAGGTGACGTAATTAACCACATCTAGGTCATCTAGGTCGATTCCTCTACCAGAGACGGATTGGAAGGAACCCGATAATTCTGTAGTGAGCAATGTACGTTTTGTGTCATAACCATCGCTTGTTCAGACACCTTGTGAACAGATCTAACTTGTTTATTTAATGCTTGTTTAGTTCCAGCGACAATCCAAAGGAGACTTTGAGATATAGAGTTTTAGACAAAGTCGATTCACTAATATACCATTAGGAATTTGAAAGTATCATGTGTTAAAAGTTCAAGAAGTCATATAATAAATCGAGATCCATTGTTGCCTATAGATTTTCCCTAGATCTAATGCTTTTAAACTCCTGCATACAACAAATCAATTAATTAGCTTAGTTACTAGGTATTCATTCATTCATCGCATTAATCTTAATTAATCCTAGCTCTCTGTGGGATCAATAACCTAAGTACTACAATTGTACATTGTGCATTTGCAGTCATATTTAAGGTAAAATACTTCACACATCACGTAACTTGTCCGAAAATGCTATCATAGCAATCAATCTTCTCCTTAAGCAGGTCCACATGCAGCACCACGCAGTGATTGCCTACAGTTTGGTGAACTAAGTACAAATGATCCACATCTTCAAGCCACTTCATCTTTGTTTGTTGATTATCGGGCAGCAAAACGTTAACTAACTTCTCATACTAGGTGCCTACAAATTTAAACCTTTTTGGGTTTAGCTTGAACTGAGCATACTCTCAACGCAATGTAATGAGGAACCATGAGGTTAAAAACGCATTGCGCTTGTTGTGAAATGGGCATGGATCTCTCAAGTACTTTTTCCAGAGGACTCTCGGATAAGCAGTCACATATTGTATAAAAAGAAAAAAAAAAGGCCAAATAAACCATAACTCAACCATAATATAACATAACTTAGCCGCAGAAAAAAATAACTAAACCACAATAAACCATATCAGCCAATGACAACAATAACTCAATCGTTATATAAAATAACTCAGCCCCATACGATAATAACTCAGCCATAATAAACCCTAACTCAACCATAATATAACATAACTCAGCCACAGACAACAATAACTAAACGACAGTAAACTGTATTTTATCATAACTCAGCCATATTAAAGCATAATTCAACCATGACTTAACATAAATCAGTCCATGACAACAATAACTCAGCCATTGATTAATACTTACACAATCAGACACCCATCCATACTTTTGGATTTGACCAACTTTCTCTTGGTGATGAGAATCCTATAGAAATAAACCTCGTCTGATGTCCTGTCAAGTGGGATATGCCTGAAAAATAAAGACAAGTTAATATACACGGATTTTCCTAAAAGGCTGTATGAACACATGATCTAAAAGGTTCTTACTTGAATGGCTTAATGTGCTTCTTAAGTGCCTCCAATCTAGTCGGATCAACAAGTGCCATCGGATCATATATTCCAGGTGAATGTTCACAATTCTTCATCATGCACGTCAGTCCGTTGTCTCCAATATAAGGAAACACTCGTGGTAGTTGAGGTTGTTGTGGATTCAATACACTCCCATTCGGGGATAGCCGAACACTCTCTGTTCGTAAAACCTTAATTCTATCAGCCCTAATATGTTCCTCTGGATCCTCATCAGAATCAGGTAACATGCGGTTATCGTTAGCGATCAAATCGTCTATGACCTCCCGTATCTCACTGGCATCTTCAATCCGAGCCTTATTATCAGCTTTATTCTTACCATTATTATTCCGACCCGGTAATTTTATTGCCAGCTTACTAGTCCCAATATTCTCACCATTATTCACCTCTTTATCATGTAACTCATCCAACTTCAAATCTTTCTTCCTAGGTCTACCTCTTGCTTTCTCTGCTTAGTTTGCTTCTGCACCTGTTTAACATCATCTTTGACGTTGTTCTTTTTTTCCTGTGCTTGGTTTCTTCTACTCCTCAAATTGTTATCTTGAGCAATATCCTTAGCAGAAGATTTCTCAATAAAATCAATAGCAGAAACTTTCCCAATACCAGTACCCATGGCCTTATCAAATTTTTTGGCAAGGTTCTTATTAATCCCATCGAGTAAAGCAGTACTAGGATCCTTGTCTATCTCAACAAAAAAATTTAGCATGTATAACATAGCAAAATAAATAAGTTAAGGCCCAAATCATACCAAAAATAAAAGAAAATGATATTTCTCGCATAAGGTAAATAATGTTTCAGCCGCAACGTTATGATAACTCAGCCGACACATGATGACATCTCAGCTATATCTTAACAGAAGACTATTAACAGAAAATTTTGGTGGCAGTTTCTATGAAACTTGAGCAGCATGTTGTGGTGGACGGTTCTTTATCATATCCTGAATTCTGAATAGTAATTGTAGATCGTCCCCTATGTTTTGGCCACATTCCCCTTCCCCCAAGATCTTCAGGCGCTCTTTCATTTTCTTGACTTCATTTTCAATAGATCTAACTCTGACCTCAACCCACTCATTCTTGGACCAAACCTTGCATCCATTCTCACTGCGACTCTATCTTCAATCACTTTCTCCAGATTTTAAGCCATCTCATTGATGCTTGTCTCAACGTTTTAAAATATACCATTAATGCTGTCAAACATTCCATACATTTTCTTCACCATAGCCACTAGGGTTCTCACAAATACATCTCTCCCAACATCGTCCTCCTCACTAACACCCTACAAAAAAAAAAAATACAAAAAAAAAACTAAGAAACAAGTTAACCAAACTTTGCAAGAAATATAAACTTACATTTTCCTTTGTTTTCTTCTTCTTATTTCGTACATCTACTTCACATGTTTCACCACACTCACTGCCGCTCACTTCCATGGTTTTCTTAGCTTCATTATCTTTCTTCTTCTTCGAGGGATGTTTAGACACAACCGCTGCTTTAGCCTTTACATTTTTCTTTTTCTGATTCCTCTTCACATCCCAAAAACCTTTAACAAACTTATTCTCATGTATGTCTCTTATCATGTATTCAAGTGTTGGGTCTTCTTCTTTACCTGACCACGTATGAAATATCTCTCTTACATCCTCCTTCAGAACTATTTTACGCACATGCACCTGCAATATAAGTAATTATTAACTCAATCATCAATAGGTCTAACTCATACGTTATAAAAACCATATATCAGCCATTACAAACTCATAGCTCAGCCATCATAAAATATATAACTCAATCATAAATAGGTGCAACTTACCCATTATAAAAACATAACTCATACATATCTCAGCCAACAAATAATCATAACTCAGCCTTTAGTAAAGCTGCACTCGGCTAGTAACTATCATAGCACAACCAAAACTTTACCTCACCATGCACTCTGATTTCTTCAGCAATGACCGACTCCAGAATTTTTCTTGTACGGTTTCCACCCCATCAAAGCAACGGGATATCATCCTTATTGACTACTCTCCCAAACCGCTCTCCAATGCACTTGACTGATTCGTACGCCTAAGCCAGCAAGACGTGAATCATACCGCTAATGGTGTACAACGCTCCTGTTGGTTGCAACATCTTAATATAAAAAAAAAAAGTTTTAAATGCTGACCGACCCCATGGATAGATCTTCATGGTTTCGTCATTAAAAACTCTTTTTGCACGTTCGAATGGTATTGTATAATTAGGATGCAAACCACAAATTCCAATGGCTTGAAGAAACAAAAGCCCCAACCATTTACGCTTTTCATAAGATCATGTCCGGCACACCAATAATCTTGTCCTATTCATTTAACGAATGTCCTTCACCACCAGACACATTCAACTCTGTGAATAACTTTGTGTAGTCGATTTCAGGTACAAACTTTTCCGTAGGCATTGAATCTATGCTTAACCCCGTGATCTCAACAAATTCATGCAAGCCAAACCTGATAGGTTGACCACCGGCGAGACACCAAAGCTCCTTCTTATGTACCTTCAACTGTCTATATAGTAGATAATGTACAATCTTACTAGACCACACAAATTGGTTATCAGCTAGCTTGGCAATTATTCCAATAGTTAGCTCCTTCATTTTATCCCACACATTGTTTCTTATTGCTTCGATAATCAGAGGGAACTCTCCCATCTTACAACAATGATTGATGGTTCTATTATCCAAATTAGAATCCACTTATGCATAAAGCCTTGGAGGGTAATCCCTTGTTTATTCTTCAGAAATATCCATCTGATAAGTCATATATAACATAAGAATAAATCAGCGGCAACAGATAGATAATTAAGCCATATCATCAATAACAAACTAGTCATCAAGTAGAGTAGAAACTTAAATCAGCCATATCATCAATAACATATATATATAATTCAGCCATATATAAAGTTAAATTAGCCAGAGAAGAAACCATGAATCAGCCTTAAAGCATAGCATAAACCAGCCGCAACGTAAAATAAACTCAACCACCATTGCATTGATAAATCATAACTCAGCCGTAATGCATACTGTAAACCAGCTGCAACATAAAAGAAACTCAGCCACAAAGTAAAAGAAACTCCGCCACAATTGTATTGATATAATATAAATCAGTCGAACCAGCCGTAAACCAACCACAAAAGTATTGATAAATCAGCCGTATCGCATTAGTGCAATAAATCAGTCGAAACAAAAATCCTAAATTCAGCCACAATAGAAACAGCAACACGATATCTTTTTCAAAAATCAGTGACTGAATCGAATAGATATAACAAATCAGCCACCATATGTACATAAGCAACGAAATTGCTCAGCCGTAAGAATCATCGACAAAAACCCTAAATATCATCATCATAGTTTTCGAAAATGGGTTAAATCACGAGAATCACTTGTAGTTCAACTTAGATACCGAATTATTCTCGAAATACTCAAAATAAAAATTCGACACATATTAGAAAGAAACGTTTATTTTTGTCGGAAATTAGAGAAAACAAACAGTCCCCACTCGAGTTCAGTGATTCTACGAAATTAGATGAAGATGAGGAAGACAGGATAAGCGGCCGGAGTAGACGGCGGCGTTAGTTTTTTTTTTCGGACTCGCCAAGAGAGAGAGCGAGAATTTTTTTTTCTTTGGAATCGCCGGAACAGTGACGAGGAAGAGAAAGAAATTGAATCGTCCCTTTCCGTCTCTTTTGATATTTAATGACAAAACTGTAACTAATGACATGTAATTTATTTATTTTCGTCAATGACATGAATTTAGGTTAATTTTTTAATCATTTTGTAATTAAGAAAAAAAAAATAGTAAGCGTGTTAATCGTAACTTGTACAATAGTCAGAAATATATGAGTAATGTTTAGAAAATGTTTAGTATTCTGGTCATTACCTGACCATTGTATGCGATTTGAGTAAATTATTCTAAAATATTTGACTATTTTAGTTTCGAAATTTAATGCTTATGTTATTTGTGATATGACCATTACTTATAATAATGATTATTTCGATGAACTTAAATATATACAAAATATGGGGTTAGTCAAAAAAATTTTACACTTTCACACATTTCAAAATGCTAATTATATCACCATTTTTGTGAATCTTGATACCTGCACACGATATCGGAAATTAATTTATGTTATTAAATAATTATAAATTTAGAGATTTAATATTAATTTTTTTCTTATTTCCTTTTGTCAATCAATCGTAAAAACTTTTCAAATTCTTTTGTCATATTTTTAGTGCCATAATTTTCATTCTCTTTCCACTTAAAAAACTTATAAACACTTTATCCGCTAGAGAAAACGATAGTGAGAACTGCAAAATACTCCATCTTTTCTTAAATTAATAACAAACGATTTGATCGTTGTGTGCGTAAAAAAATCATAAGGATGTGGGAAACTTATTTTGTTATGTTTGGAAATCACTACTTCTTAATTTTAGGATACGAAAATTAATTTTATTTTAACACATTAGATCTCTTTTTGTTAATTTTTATTTTGATATTATGAAAATGTTTATTTTTTAAAATTATATTTTATGAAAATTATAAACAGTTGAATAATTATAAATTTTATATCAAAAACAATTAGGAATAATGAAATCGAATGTGTGGATAAAAGTGGATAAAAGGAGGCTTTCTTATCATTTTGGAAGAGAATGAAACAAAGAGATTCTAGGTGAAGTTGTTGTTTTTTTAAGGTTTTGGAAGATCATCCATATTTTGGTAAATGAAAGTTTTGTTTGGAAATAATAAGATTCACTACATATTATAATATAATTAATTTATTTATTAATTGTAGATGTCATTTATTTGTTATTGGAAGAGGAATTGTCCAGCATAAGATTTTATCAACCAACTGATATTAACAATGGATCTCAAAGGTAATATTAAAATCATTTTTAAAAAAAATATCTATATATTGATTTCAGTTTTACTTCATTAGCACATCTGAATATTCAATTTATGTTGTCTCAGATTTTCTTCTGGAACATCTTAAATAAAGTTTTTCGATTAACTACATAAGCATTATTTTACTTTTAAGTAGATGCAAGTTGTACTTTAGCTTATATATTAGTCTTATGTTCATGGTTTCATTGTAATCATTATTTCCATTTATTCATTACATTACATTCGTACCTCACATATATCAGTCCATTTATAACCCTAATTTGCGTTTTATTTATATGAAATTAAATTTAAATTTTAGAAACCGAAGACTCTCATTACCCTAAACTTTGTGTAGGACGAGACGAAATGATGACTATTTCTTCATGCTAATATTGTAATATATTTAATTAACCAATCAAACTATCGAAATGTGTTCCCGTGCTAATCCCATGTTAAGGAACAACTATTTCAATTGTTAAATATAATAGTACCTATTACATATCAATCACACATTACACACATCAAAAACTTCTCAACGATCCGCTAAATACGACTATTCGACTTTTAGATAGTGTAAACAATATATAATCTATGTTGGTAAGTGATTTATATTTTTTTTAAAAAAATGGGCAAATATATTTAGAATTTATTTTATTATATTCTATATACGAGTCTTTATTTTATGATATCTCATATATTTTTTACACCATATAAACATCCTAATTAACAACAAATTGTACGGAACATTACATATCACTCAAACACATACACATTTTAGATTATCCAAAGGTGAAGTACATATCGCAAGTTTTTTATGACCTTACATGCCGTGAGGACCCATCAGCTAGTATACAATAAGCCCAATTCGAAACTTACTCGGACAAGATACTCAAGTCTCTAAAATGATCATTGCTTCAGAAAAACACATGTATGACTTCCGAATTTTCAAAAACTTTTTAAATTATAATATAGATCCGATCTTCACAATGGGTAAAATTTATGATTATCTATTTGTTTTCCCTACATATTCGATAGAGTATACTATATGCTTTATTGATTTATATTTTCTTCTAGATGTGATTGGTGTTGTTTCGTGGGTTAGAAAACTATTTGCTATTGTAAACCATCAATCCGATGAAAATGTTGATGCCGAATTTTTAAAAAATCAATTTTCGACTCAGAGAGTGTAATTTAGTAAAATCTTATTAGTCATATTGATTAATTTTTCAATATAGTTGTAAAGCTGTCTAATAGACATATTTCTTATAGTGGGACACTTATTAAGTGTTTGGCGAAGGGGGAAAATGTTATCGAGATTGATTTTTTCTGGAATTCCATTAGAAATTATGATTTTGTGGTGTTGTTAAAGTTTTGGAGAGTAGATTATTCTGGAGATTAGTATTACAGTTTCTATAGATAATAATTGTCTTTCTTGAAAAAGACTTCTCAATTTATTTAACTAACAATTTAATAATTATCTCTCAAATTGTGTTCAATCCAGATACTGAAGAAGCTGCTCATAACAAACAATGGTATATTGTTGATGTATTTATTAATTAATTTTTTTATTAAAATAGTATTATGAATATATCTTAATAATTTATTATTTTTATATTTTTAAAACCCTTTCACGCGTATGAAGTAGTGATTTTCGTTCATGAAATTTTTACTCCAACTATATGTTTTACCTCCAATTGTTTATGAATATATCTAACGTATGGGTGTTTTCATTTGTATTATTGCTTATGTAATTGGTACATATCTTATCATTATCACAACATTTTACTTTTGTTGTTTATATTTTGAAATTTTTAACTTTTAAGATTGTCATATATAATGTATGTTTGTTTTCTTTTTATCTTTGTTTTCCTCATGAATATGTTGTGGAAATAAATTATTGTGAAACTACGGTTATATATTTATATGTATTTTCCGCATCAATATTTTTTTTTATTTCTTTATAATTATGGTTCAACAGATTCAGAAGAAAATAATTTGACTATTTTAATTTGGTGATTTAATATTTACATTATGTATTATTTTACCTTTATATTATGTAATAATGTACATTTCACTATATTTAAATATATAACAAAATATATGGTAAGTGAAAAGTTTTTTTACATTTGGACATCTTTCGAAATCCTATTTATATCGTCGTTCTTACGAATGTTGATACATACACACAATATTGAGAAAAACTTTGATGTATGTTGATTATGTCTAATTGGTTATGCATAATTGACACTATTAATTATTATTAATCTCGAAATTAAATTTCTTTCTTTTATTTATTTTATTTCTATTGCTTTTTGTCAACAATCGTCATAATTTTCAACTTCTTTTGTCATAAGTATTAATACTATAATTTTACCTTCTCTGCCACATAACAGACCTATAAACCCTTCTTCTTATAAAAAAAACGAAAGTAAAAATGAAAAATTATTCCATGTTGTCTGAAATTAATGACAAACAGTTTGATTGGCATGTGCGTGTAAAAGTTTTTAGGATTTTGGGAATTATTTTTTCATTTTTGGAAATTACTAATACTTAATCTTAGGAGACAAAAAGGTAAATGTATTTTAATTAATAAATTCTTATGTATCAAATATTTGTTATCAGAAGATGAATTGTCAAACATTATATTTGATCAAACAATTGTTGATATTACCAAAGGATCTCTAAGATAATGTTAATAAATTACTATATATATATATTGATATTAGTTGTATTTCCTAAACACATCTTCGTATTTAATTACTATTGTTAAAAAAAGTCAAATGTTGTAATTTTTTTTAAAAAAAATCCAGTAACGATCATAAAACAGATGAGTGGAACTAAAGTTATGAATTTCATCTACCGGATTATCATGAGAGAGTGGAAGTTGTTACATCATCAAAAGCTTTGGCAAATCTAGGTATCTTGGAAAGGGGTAGCTGCCCATTTCTGTGGATATTCGTGGCTCTATAAACTGAACAACAATTTTCACTCATCATCCATCTTATTATCATGTTTCTTCTATTTAAAAATCAGTAGATGAAATTCATAGTTTTAGTTTGCTACATCAAACCAAACTTGAGTGAATTTTTTTAATTTGCTTTTTAAAATTTATTTTATTCTTTTTAACAAAATATAAAACTGACCATTAGTTACTCTAAATTCATTAATTTAATGTCAAAAATAAGAAATTACAGAAATTTAATTTACTTTAATTTTGTTTCATAATGCAAAATTTATGGAATTGTCTACGAATTTTTAGAATTTTTTGGAAATTTCTAGATATTTTTTTCGAATTTTTTGAAAACAAATATATAATATATGTTTTAAATATTAATATTATTTTATTTCAAAGTTAATGGTGATATTAACTATGTTAACGTCCGTGTATGAAATGTTCAATATTTTAAAGTTCATGTATTATTCTCGCAATATATAATAGTTTGTCTAATATATGGCAACGTTAAAAGTTTGTTTATTTTTTCAACAAAAATAATTAAGTTGGTATATTTTTCGAGAATTTTCTGTATAAACATACTTTATTTCCATAACCAAATTATACTTACACATTATAAATTAAATAGGCAATATTTTGACAATTTGATGATTAAAAAGAAAAGAGTATGCAGCTATGAAAAGTAAGATAAATGAAAAACTTTGAATTATGTTGCAACATAGATAACAATTGAGAAAAAAAAAGACATGAGGGATAAAGATCTTGAAAAAAAGTACAGAACACGATAACGTGCCAAAAAACGTAATTGTTTTACATCGAACAATTTATTCATCTCATAGTTGTAGAAGATATATGTTGTTGTATCATACTTAGATCTGGAATCTGGAATACTTGATAGATCCAATGGAAATGTCGATTTCTATCATATTATCATCCTCAAACTCGGCTACTAGTTGGATAAGTCTTAAATCTGATATGTTGTTGGAGAGACATAGTTGGTCCTTGTAGTTAATCGGCCGATTTGGTATTCTACACATAGTATTGTAGTGGGGGCCAAGGTAATGACCGCTTGGTAAAACGATCTCTATAAGGCCTTCCTCTTCAACGATTATCTTACCCTTTTTTTCATTATTTCTAACAATATCATCAGTGGTCGTAGAAATTTTGAAATATTTAAAAGAATCTTGTTGACCAAGATCTTGATCTTGATATGTGGATTCTGCTAGAAGTGTTTTTTTTGAGGTTGAGAGAGGAAAGAAAAAAGAGGATAGGAACAAAGTAGTCAGGATTAGGATTATTTGCGAGAACTTAAGTCCTACGATATGTAGAAATGGTGGAGCTAGAAAAGAAACCAATGAAACTGGTCTCTTGAAAATCAATGAAATTAAACTCATGCTTTCTTTCATTACTATACTCTCGAGATTCATATGAAAGCAGTTGATTTGTAGTTCCACCAAAAATGATAGTAAAAATAAGAGTTCAACCATTTGCATCCCTCAAAATTAAAAAAGATTGGAGAAAAAGGAGAAAAGGAAGGATAGAAGATGGATAAAGGTTGATCCAAAAACCCTTTAAATATAAGAGTTATAACTTACGATCTGGATTACCTAAATGTTCTACAAGACTTAGACTCGACTCGTGTATATAGGAAAAACGATAAGAATAATTAAGAGGGAGAAAGACTCCGAAGATGTTAAGTGCGTGAATCTACTTCCGTAATAAGGCTTATAAATAGGAGATTAAGCGCATCAACTAGAGGTGCATAAAACAAATCATTATATTTTTTTTTGTTGCATCGAGATTTGAGGAGCAACAGCTCAATCCGTAAATGGTCCTCCCCATTGGAGAGAGATATTAGACTCCCGAGATACATTTCAATCGATAATTTCACTGGTCACCCCTTCCCACTATACTAATTTAACAAATATATATAGTATTATCTATTGTACGGTAAATTTCGTTTTCCAATCTAACAGTGACACGTCGAATTAGCTTTGGAAGCCGAGCGTTAGGTCGCATTAGAGCGCTATGGAATTAGCTTTCCAATCGAACAGTTTATCGTTGCGTGAAACATTGTGTTTAGGCAAAACCCAAAAGAACTATAACACGTGCATAAGAAAAAATATCACATTCGACTCAAAGCATAAGTAGCGTTCCCTACTAAAATAACGTCCTTCAAAAAGTTGTGGTGGTAAATAAATTTTTTACCATATCGTTACCACCAAAAACATCACACTCAATCTCCTTAATCAGCCAATTGCATTTTAGACAAAAAATTTAACACTCTACATAGAAATCAATTACGCAATAACGTTAAGAAAATCCGAAATAATTTTTTTTAATCAAAGTAACATTCGAATATAAAATCGAATTATAGATGTGAGATTTAATTTCTTTCTTTAACTCAAATAATTCCCTAAGTGTGACATGTTTTTATGACTCCATGAGTCCCATGATACAACCATAGATCGGTCGATTCGCAAGACTCGAATCGATCCTAGCAATCATGATATCTACTATATTCTCGAGTTCAAAGACTAACCTGAAAGCATTAGAGGATTGAGGAACTATTGTGTGTGAAAACTGTTGTGTGATTATGATTATTCCATTTCTCGATACTCTGAATGAGAGTCTGAGAGGTCCTTTATATAGGAGAGAGGGGGCCAACTTTCCAATCAAGTTCGACTTGATAGAAACGAATAAGAAGATTCTCAAGGTATAATTCCTTGATAATCACGCATAAGAATATTCTTAAGGTTGGGTATCCATACACGCATCATCTTTATCAATAGGCTTTAAACCCATTCCTTTTGATGATTTAAGAATTTGGCTAACTTTTAGTAAACGGATCCGCTAAGTTTTTAGCCGATTTGACGTAATCTACTATCAATACACCACTTGAGATCAATTTTCTAATTTTCTTATGTCGTCTTTGTATATGAAGAGAATTGCCATTGCATAGGGTATTAACTGCCAGGGAGATAGCTGAATGACTATTACAATGTACTCGTAAAGCCGGAACTGACTTTTTTACATCTGGATATCTTCCAAAAATTTTCGAAGCCACTATGCTTCTACCGCAGCTGTATCATGCTCTATGAACTTTGATTCTATGGTTGATCATGCGGCCACTATTTTTTTGTGATATGACCATGGAAAGCAAAGGAGCTAAGGAAGCTGATGAAGATGTGGAACAAGAACCAGAGCTAGAGGAAGCTACGGAGACAACTATGGAACAGCTAGAACCGGAGGAGACCCATGAAGATAATGAAAAAGAGCTACACATTCCTCTTGACCCAATGACTGGAACCAAAACCAAGAAGTTCCAGCAAGATTTTCACCAACTACTACACTCTATACAGGGAAAGCTTGAGTGTGCTTATCCAACCACACTGGTTATGATTCAAGCCACTTGAGTCGTTCATCAAGAGAGGTGTATGGATTGCACTTTTTTCCCATTGGTTTAGTTTTGTCCCATTGGATTTATCAAACAAGGTTTTTAATGAGACAATCCCATAAACTATCACATTAGCCTCTTGATGGAAAGCAAACCCAATTTTATCTCGAAATTTCAAACTAAAGGAGGAGAGAAGACTAGTAAACACTTGTGTTTAATTTGGTCTTTGAGTTTTAATGTTTCAATAAGTGTCTGTCAATTCCTTATGTGTTTTTGAACCTATTTGTACACTCCTTTTCCTTTTATTCAGACTCATCAAACTTTCTAATCAAACACTCTTTATGAATTGTTTGATCACAAGGCTTGTTCAGTTTATCTGAATTCATTCTTACATTGCAAGCACTTTCTGAAAGTGTAAGAGATTTCCATCACTCTTGTTGATACTGGGTTCAACTTCTAATTATTTGTAATTAGAGGGGTTCGTTTTTAGGAAAGTACTTAGTAAGAAAATAGAGAAGAAACCTCGAAAAAATGATGTTTTATTAATGAGGGTGATTACAATGCTTGTTAACTCGGGATGCCGAGTTAACTTTATCAAAGAGAAATAAAACCTAGGCGATCTAGTTCTTCCTCTCCCGATCCTGAATAAATGTTATTAGTGGGGGGGGGTATGTATTTATATATCCTTAATAGTCGGTCTAATAAACCCATGGGCTAACCTCGAAAAAATGAAATATTTCCATTTTTCCAAGACTAGGGAATCTGTGATAAGATTCTATCTTATACTGTCCGAGCTTAGACTTCGGCTTAGGACGATGTTCGTTTATACCCCCGCTTCAGACACTAAATTTGATCACTATTCTTTCCGTGGTATCCCTCGGTCATCTGGGCCGAGGGTTGATATTCCTGTTGTCGGGACTTATAGCCCAATAAGTTATCAGGGAAGAGCTCGGCAGGGACCAAACTCCAATTATTGCCAAACTATTGATAAGGGTAGAACCCCACCATCAACAACTCTTAGAAGTTTCTATCATTTCCCGTTCATTCAATCATCATCACAGACTCTAAATCATCACATAAATTATGCAGATCACTTCGCAATCATCATCAGAATCATTCAAGGGGTCCTTGTTGAAGATCTCTTAGTTTATGCATCATCTCTTATCTTTGATAAGAGAATCATCATCAATCCACGAAGAACGTCAAAAGGGACAGGATCCGCATCTAGGATCATATCAAGTGGTATCAGAGCAAGTTTCGTGAACCAGATTGTCTTGATTCATAATTGATCACCTTCTCTAAAAACCCGCAACATTCTACAATTTTTATGACTTTTGAAATTATGTTGAATCATGAAGATTAGGTTGAAATCTATTAGAATCATGACTTTATTTTTTTATTTTTTTTATTTTTTGAGAAAATTTGTCTCTAGATCCCTCTAGATTTCAATTTATTCTCTAGACTTCCCTTTTTTTTTTTTTTTTAAATTTCACTTTTGGTCTCTAGACTTCACTTTTGGTCTCTAGACTTCAGATTTCCAAAGAGCTTTTTACTTATTCTGTGATTTTTTTTTTATCTCGGGTACAATTGTGAATTGATACAATGAAGAAGATGCAGCAAATCCTAATGGAGAAACTAACAAGCTGTTAATAGATGCAATAATGGTTCAAATGATGTCTGCAATGCAACAACAGTTTGGAACCATGAGAGCAGACATGGAAAAGATAGTTTCAGAGCAACCAAGGAGAATCCATAATGATTCAACATCTGAACAGTCCTACATCAATTCATCAAGAGTTCACTCATCAAGGAGAAGAAGGCATGATAGAGAAGAGAGGCAGACATGACCCAATGATCCTCTAGGCAGTCTCAAACTCAAAATTTCATAATTTAACGGGACTGCTGATCCATAAGAGTACTTGGAGTGGGAGAAAAAGATTGACCTTCTGTTTAACTACAGAGATTACACTCAAGAGTACAAGCTGAAACTAGCACCCACAAATTTTAAAGACTATGCTTTGAGTTGGTGGGATAATCTTGTTACAACCAGGAAAAGAGAAGGAGATCATATTATTGATTATTGGAATCAGATGAAGATTATCAAGAGAAAGATGTTTGTACAAAGCCATTATCACAAGGAATTACACTTTAAGTTTAGAAAACTATCTCAAGAAAATCGATCAATAGGGGAATACCACAAAGAGATTAAGACTCTTATGCTTAGAGAGGACATTCAACAGGATATAGAAGCAACCATGGCCAAATTTATGGGAGGACTCAATGATGCGTGAATTGTTTTCACCTAAACTAACTGCAAGTGCGCAGTGTACATTTGTAGTATGAAAGGTTATCGATCCCACATGGAACCAGGTGATTACCGCAAACCTGGTACTTTGGAAATTGTCAAAGCAAAGCATGATTAATATTATTAGTGATATCATTAGACTAAAGCAAATCGGATGTGTCATCATTGGTTTAAGGGCGTCAGATCCAAAGGAAATCGCAGGAAATATAGATTAACAATCAATCAATAATCAATAGATTCACGAACACAGAAGACGATATATATAATAACCGATCTCTTGAGATATTATACCTATGAGTTAACCATTAGATCAGAAAGGATGCTTTCCAAACCTAATATGAAAACACATGTTCTGGAATCATTACACAATGGTGTATTGGTTAACTCCTCCTATGAGCAATATTCTCAATGGCCAAATCAGAATAAAGTAGAGAATACCATTAAAGTAGAGAATATTGATTATATCATGTTGAATGCATTAGAGATCTATAAAACCATTGAAAACCCTAGATCTAACAAGTTATCTACTCGCACATAGGAAAACTCATGCACAAAGTAAACTTCATAAAAGTAAAGAGGTTCAGAGATACAAACTCAGTATATTGGTATGAAGAACAAATCTATTCTCCCCTTCAAACTCTCAAGCAAAGCTAGTGTAGCAAAACCCTAGAAATCTAAAAAGCAAAATAGTATTTGGTGGCTGTGATTGGTGATTCTCTTGTAATTCGTGATCATGGCTGCTCTCTGCCTCTTAAGACTCCTTTTATAGGTAGAGAAGTCGTGCCTAGGTCAAAACCTCCTTAAAACTTGAGTCGGGCTTGATTGGAGCTAAACGGGCCAGTCTTGTAGAATTCGTCAGAATGGACTTTCTTCAGTAAAATAACAATATCTCGCACTACAGAACTCCGTTTGATCCGATTCCAAATGGAAATGAAATTCAACTCTCGGGACTTCGATTTGATATGTAATTTGCTTATTATACCCTTCTTGTAGGTTGGTCAATTGTCCGTTGACTTTCAGATTTCAATTCTGGCTCTGCACTTTCATTTTCTGACAGTTGCTCCAATTCTTTCCTTTTTGCTTCCTTTTGTTTCGTTTTGTTTCCTTTTGCTCCAAAACACCTTTTGCTTGTAAAACCTATATAAATACCTAAAACACACTAGACAGACTCTATAAAACCAGTCATATCATGGCATAAAATCGGTAAAATCCATGATACATCAAACTCCCCCAGACTTAAACCTTTGCTTGTCCTCAAGCAAATAATCAAGGCTGCTAGGAAAAGTGTTAACGACTTTGGGAACTCATTTGGAAATCACATTAGCGAAGAATTTATCAATGCCAGAACCAATCAAATCAAGACCAACATGTACATTCCCTATCAACTCAACAATCTTTCATGCATCCCCCACGATTTACAAGTCAATCAATCCAAAGCATCATAGCTATTTCAAAACCATAGAAGTACTGCCCAAGGAACAAGTTCCTTCCCTTTTCGATATCATAATAAGAAGTCACAAAAGTTACTTCACTCTCCCTCAGACTTATTCATTTCGTTATCTTTTGAAACTCTCAAGGTTTAAGCGAATAGTGGTATTATAGGCAATTTTCCTAACCTCGCTGTCAACCAAGTTCTCAAAGGTTCAAATGCATAATGGTATCGCAGGAAATTTTCCTAACCGCATAGATCCCGAGCTTCTAGTGATGAATAGTTGGCGTCTTAAGGAATTTCCCTCTGCCTCATCACTAGGTTTTAGTTAAAAACAGATTCTTTTCATTTAGATAAGGGAGAGTGGAAAGCTATAGATATCCATACATTCTTATTATGACATTGAAAGAGGACTGACTCATATAGTTATGAAAGTGCAATAGCTCAAACTTACATGAGTTTCATGACTCAAGGATATGGGTACTTTCTGGTTGATTGAATCGTGTCAAGGTTATCCAATAGTCATAGACTCTAACTGGGTTCCTGCAATAATGGTCTTAAGTGTGAAACAGAATGTGATTAGTGTCCCAAAAAGGTAATCATTGTTCCCTTGGTTGATATGAGTCGATAAAAACTAAAAACTTGGCGAAAAACCATGAGATAAACAACAAGAACTTCATTAGTGTGGATAAACACCCCCCAGACTTAAATTACACGATCCCGGTATAACAAAACAAATACGAAATGAAAAGGATCGAACGCGGTACCTCATAAGTCAAAGTCGGCCGACCCTAATGAGAGGTCAGACGACTCGGTTAACGTATAGTCCAGTTTTGCTGAATCTCCTCGCCTGAAAACAAATCAAAAACACCTAAAAATGAAAATAAAACGTATCTAGTGGGTTGCCTCTCACTCAGCGCTTGTTTAAAGTCAATAGCTTGACTATGGTGGACTAGACGAGTCATGGCGGTCTCGGTCCATTGGAGTACACAAGTGAGGTGTCTCCATGATCATGAATGTTGGCAGCAGTGTGGATTGTGACTCCAACTTCAGGGTGAGCTCTATCAATGGGCGTTGTTGTGAATCCTCCAGAATCATCAACAAGAGTAAATGAATTTGACTTCTTTGGTGAACGCCTCCTCCTTTTGGAATGTTCCTTCTTTGATGCCCTCTTTGATGATCGCTGGTGCTGAGTATTGGTCTCGTGGTTCTTGGCGTCGGTCGACTTGGCATGGGTCGGTCGACTCATCTCTTAAATTAGGTTTTCTTCCAATTTTGTTCAGCGTCGCAGGCGCTTCATCAGAGGACTCCTTATTAGATAAGCGTCTCTCCTTCTCTGCAACTTCTTCCATCGTCTCCTTCAGCTTTTTATCATCACTTATGCTTCGTTCATCATCTTCTCTTGGCCAAATTCTTCTCATCCATGGTGGTTTGTATGTATTGCTCGCAGTGGATATACCAAAGGATGTAAGAATATCACCAGGGTGGGATGTAGGAATGGGCGGGACTTCATGTTTTCTTGTGGTCGCGCCAATAGAGAAACATCGGATTCCTAGCCTTGGCGGATGTAACTGAAGTGTGATGTGTGGAGCTCTATGCTTTATAGCATGTACTGTATCCTTGAATATCACAGTAAAATTAGGTTGAGCTATCACCTTTTCTTCTTTTCCGGGATCGAACACTTCATTCTCCTTGATCTCGGTTGCGGAAACTTCAAAATGAATCGTCTTATGGTCAATTCTGCAACTTAGCGCAAAGTTTCTCGAACCTTCCAACTTCTCCGGTATTTTGCTCCTAATAACCGCAGTACACTTCAGGAAAATAAACTCCAATGCACCATGGAAACTAACCTCATCAGCAAATACTTGGTCGATAACAATTTTCACACATGGTAAATCCTGAAATTCTGTAATCGATATTGTTCGACTTATCTTCAAAACCAGATCATTGCTTATCTTAACAGCTCCGGGATAAGGCGGTATGTCTATGTAGACACGTTCTTGATCATTCGGTTTGAGATTTTGTGAAGTTTTGGTTGTTTCTGGGCCGGGTCGATCGGCTGTGGGAGTGAGTCGGTCGACTCTGGAGTTGTGTCGGTCGCCACAGGTAGGCTTCTGTCGATCGAAAGTATACTCGCAAAAATTTTATTCGCTTGTCTCTGCCTCGAGTCGGTCGACTTGCTCTTCAAGATCGGTCGACTCGGTTTCAGGAGCTTCAAATTCATCCCTTTCTTCAAGCTCTATGATTTCCTTGGTCTCTGGATCAATCCCATAGTTTGGGAGACGTATTTGTCCACTCCTAGTCTTGACAACATCGCAGTGTTTACTGCTTTTCCTCCCTCCATCAAGAATCTTCAGGCATGTGGACTCAAATGTGTCATTATCTTGTGGTTGTGGTCCTTGTGTCCTAGCTGGAGTTATGTAATCCTCCTTGAACTCGCAGTAGCTATTGCCATGATATTGCTTCCTTGGTTCTTCACACCCAGCTCTTCTAGCATTGCTCATATTCACCATTGGATTCACTTGTTCATCAAGTAGGCCTTCTTCTTCTCCTCCATCAGAAATTGCTCAATTGTTCTCTTTAGTTCAGCAATTTGTTGTGCTTGGATGAAACTTTGTTCTTCTTTTCCTGTCATGGCTTCATTAGCGCTGCTGCTCTTGGCATACCTCTCAATGAGTTTCAACGCATTAAGATGACTCTGCTCCTTAAAGTTTCCTCCATTTGCTACATCAAGTGCGCGTTGGTGCCTTGAATGCACACCTCCAAAGAACATGTGGACAACTTGTGAATCATTGAATCCGTGATGAGGAATATCTCTTAGGTACCTCTTGTACCGTGTCCAAGCTTCATGGAATGTCTCAGAATTGACTTGCTGGAACGTGGTTATCTTTCTCCTCATCTCCTCGGACTTCGCCTCGTCAAAGAAGTGATTCAGGAACTCACTTCTTACCTCCTTCCACGTTTTTAATGAACCGGGCTCCAGTAGCTTCAACCATCTTAGTGTTGCTTCTCCTAAGGAATGATGAAAATGTTTGCAGCAAAGCCACTCATGTGAAACACCATCAAAGTTGATGTTCCCAATCAAGTCTTCAAATACTTCAATGTGGTCAAAAGGATCTTCATGTTTCAGCCCATAGTACAACTTATCTCTGACCATCTCGATTGTGCCAATATCAATCTGGAAATTTCGTCCATGCATTGGTGGCAACACGATCGATGATCGATTTTTGAAAAATTTAGCCGCTTTGAGTTCATCCATGAGTGTTCCAACTTCTTCTTCCTCTTCTTCTTCATCTAGTGCCTCAATCTGAAGGATGTTTCCTCCAGCATCCAAACGATTTCCATCTTCATCCACTCTCTCTCCATGAGTATTGAGAATAATTTCTGGCGCTTGAGAGTTAGAAACTGATCTCCTCTTCTTCTCCTCCGTTTTATCGATTTTCAGCTTTGAGTCGGCCGACTGTTGAGGTAAGTCGGTCGTCGGTATCGACGAGTCAATCGACTGAGGAGGTTAGTCGGTCGACTTTGGCTTCGGATCTTTGTTTGCAAAGTTATATCTCCTCTCCTTTAGGGTTGTATTAGTAGCTGGTACAAGCATGCACCTGAAACACAAGAGAGAAAAAGGAACAAACAACCGAGCAAATAAACATAGAAACGAAAAAACTTCATACAAATTCCTAAAATCCGCAGGACACACCAAAGGTTCCCCGGCAACGGCGCCAGAAAACTTGATGCGTGAATTGTTTTCACCTAAACTAACTGCAAGTGCACAGTGTACATTTGTAGTATGAAAGGTTATCGATCCCACATGGAACCATGTGATTACCGCAAACCTGGTACTTTGGAACTTGTCAAAGCAAAGCATGATTAGTATTATTAGTGATATCATTAGACTAAAGCAAATCGGATGTGTCATCATTGGTTTAAGGGAGTCAGATCCAAAGGAAATCGCAGGAAATATAGATTAACAATCAATCAATAATCAATAGATTCACGAACACAGAAGACGATATATATAATAACCGATCTCTTGAGATATTATACCTATGAGTTAACCATTAGATCCGAAAGGATGCTTTCCAAACCAAATATGAAAACACATGTTCTGGAATCATTACACAATGGTGTATTGGTGTAACTCCTCCTATGAGCAGTATTCTCAATGGCCAAATCAGAATAAAGTAGAGAATACCATTAAAGTAAAGAATATTGATTATATCATGTTGAATGCATTTGAGATATATAAAACCATTGAAAACCCTAGATCTAACAAGTTATCTACTCGCACATAGGAAAAATCATGCACAAAGTAAACTTCATAAAAGTAAAGAGGTTCAGAGATACAAACTCAGTATATTGGTATGAAGAACAGATCTCTTCTCCCCTTCAAGCTCTCCAGCAAAGCTAGTGTAGCGAAACCCTAGAAATCTAAAAAGCAAAATAGTATTTGGTGGCTGTGATTGGTGATTCTCTTGTGATTCGTGATTATGGCTGCTCTCTGCCTCTTAAGACTCCTTTTATAGGTAGAGAAGTCGTGCCTAGGTCAAAACCTCCTTAAAACTTGAGTCGGGCTTGATTGGAGCTAAACGGGCCAGTTTTGTAGAATTCGTCAGAGTGAACCTTCTTCAACAAAATAACAATATCTCGCGTTACAAAATTCTGTTTGATCTGATTCCAAATCGAAATGAAAGTCAATTCTCGGGGCTTCGATTTGATATGTAATTTGCCTATTATACCCGTCTGGTAGGTCAGTCAATTGTCCGTTGACTTTCAGATTTCAATTCTGGCTCTGCACTTTCCTTTTCTGACAATTGCTCCAATTCTTTCCTTTTTGCTTCCTTTTGTTTTCTTTTGTTTCCTTTTGCTCCAAAACACCTTTTGCTTTTACAAGCTGTATAAATACCTAAAACACTAGAAAGACTCTATAAAACCAGTCATATCATGGCATAAAATCGGTAAAATCCAAGATACATCACTCAACAGAGAGATCATAGACAAGCTGGATTTAAAGAAGCTGCTGCACAATGCTATCATGTTTGAGAAACAACTCAATAGAAAAAGCTACAAGTCTAACTATGGTTCAAGCAAACCTAGCTTTCAAAGGGAGGAAAAATCAAGTTTCCAAAAAGCTTTTTAGCCATTCTCCAAACCTAAGAGTGAGGAACACCGTGTTAAGGGCAAGGAAATAGTCACCACATCCAAAACCAGAGATATTTAGTGTTTCAAATGCAAATGCAATTGACATTATGCCAGCAACTGTTCTAACAAAAAAGTTATGATCATAAGTGACAATGGAGAGAGAAAATCTGAAGAGGAACAAACTGAGACTGAGGAAGAGCACGTGGAGATGCCAACCACATGAGAACTCCTTGTTTCTAGAAGAACTCTGAAATTACAGGCCAAGACTGAAGGAGATGAGCAAAGAGAGAACTTTATTCACACACGCTGCATTGTTTAAGATAAGGTGTGCGGTCTAGTTATAGATGGAGGAAGCTGTACCAATGTAGTCAGTGAGACTATGGTGTAGAAACTTAGTCTAAAGGTGATGAAAAGACCCAAGTCCTACAAACTAAAATTGCTAAATGATGAAGGAGAACTAGAAGTGAAGAATCAGGTTAAGGTTCTTTTATCCATTGAAAAGTATAAAGATGAGATCTTGTGTGATGTTTTGCAAATAGATGCTGGACATATTCTATTTGGGAGGCTATGGCAATCAGATAGGAAAGTGATACATGATGGCGTCACCAACCGCTTCTCTTTTCATTACAAAGGGAGAAAGACTCTTCTAGTTCCTCTCACTCCTCAAGAAGTTCACCAAGACCAAATAGCTATGAAAAAGAACAAGGCAAAAGCTACCTCTGCAGCCAACCATTCCACCAAACTAATGATTAACCAGCCAAAAGGAAGTCATTCACCACACTCGCTGTTTGTTTTAAAGGAATGTCTTAGCTTAAAAATGTCAATGTCGGCTCCGCCTAGCACGATTCAAATTCTTTTTCAGGAATACAAAGATGTGTCGAGAGGAGAACCAACAACGCTTACCACCAATAAGAGGCATTGAGCACCAAATAGACTTTATTTCAGGAGCCTCTGTACCAAACAAGCCAGCTTATAAAACTAATCCTCTGGAAACAAGGGAGCTACAACAACAAGTAAATGAGCTGCTGGAGATGGAACACATTCGTGAGAGTATGAGCCTATGTGCAGTACCAGTATTGCTTGTGCCAAACAAAGATGGTGATGTGTGAAGTTATTCACCGAAAATTGACTGCAAATGCACAATATACATATGTAGTATTTAGGTATTGAACCCACATACAGCTAGGGTTGATCTATGATTTAAGAAATCACAAGTAATGAAAATCCCTGAAAACCACAGAGTTTGAAAACGTCGTTTTGTGCTCGATTATGGGGAATATTAGATTTCAAGGAATTTTGACTGGCAACTATGAATTATGAATTAATAACCCAATTAGGTTTTATCTCTTAGTTCTAGAGCTCTAAATACGTGACATTATGATGCCCTTAGAACGTATTATGACAACACCTTTGTTTAAAAACCTAAATCTCAAAAGTTCATTTGGATTGTCGCGGAAGATAAACAAGCAATAAAATCGAGCTAGATCTGTTCACAAGGTATCCGAACAAGCGTTGGCTATGAGACGGAATGCACCTTCTCATCGCTGCTATCAGATCTCGACTGGATTTGATAAAATATGGTTCGCGATTCCGCTAAATCAGTTAAGAGCAACTGTAGTGAAGAACCTTTTTCTTATAAAACTTTATTGATTAAAAACTAACTTATCAATTCATAAAAAACCATAGAAAAAACCCTAAATCTAATGAGGTGAGTACTCAGACATGGTTTTGGTATCACAAATCATTATTGGATTAATGAGTAGAATACAAGATGAAAATACACAATAAATGACAGAGGGTCGTGGATATCAATATGAGTAAATAACAGCCTCTTAACTTCTTTAGAGTCTAGTATCAAATGAAAAGAGTAATACCTAGGTAACTAGTAACAATGAATGGAAATAAAAGCTCAATGAATGTGTGTGTGATTGCTTGGGAATATGTAGTGTGTGTGGCTTCTTCTGCAGATGGAGAGCTTCTTTTAAAGCTTCTTAAGTCGGTCCTAGGGTAGAAACTCCTTAAAACTTGACTCAAACTTAATTGGAGCTAAACATGCCAGTCTTGCAAATCCGTCAGAATTAAATGTCATCAGTAAAATGTCCATGTCTTGAGCCTCGGATGTCCAATAAGGTTGATTAATATTGGAGATGAAAGTTAACTCCCACACCTTCAAATTTTTATGTAGATCGTCTCCTGTTTCTTCTGGTAAGTTAGGACAAAGGTCTTCCAACTTTTGAGCTTCAGATTATGTCTCTGGATCTCCTCTGCTATATTTGCTCCAAATCTCTTTATTTTAGCTTCTTTTGTTCCAAAACATCCTTTGCTAGTAAAATCTGTATCAACAATCAACACATACTAGAAAGACTCTGTAAAAGTACTTACATCATCGTAGAGAACCGGTAAAATTCATGATACATCAAACTCCCCAAGACTTAAACCCTTGCTTATCTTCAAGCAAATATGAATTAAGGTTGCTGGGAAAAGTGTTGAAAATATCGGAAACTCATAAGAACAACCACATCAGTTTTACTATAAACCCACATAGAAAAAAAATCAATAAAGTCAAGACTACCATGTACTTTTACTGATGTGATCCTGCCCAGCACCAAGGACTTGATACATGAGGAAGGACTAGAACCTGAGGAGCAGCTTGTACCAGAGCTTAAGGAAGTAGAAGATGGAGCTAAGGAGCAGCATGAACCAGACAAAGACCTTCATGTGCCTCTTGGACCTATGACTAGAGCAAAGGCTAAACAGTTCCAGCAAGCTGTCTACACTCTCCTACTTGAGCTCAGAGGCACTCTTAAGTGTGCTAATCCAACCACACTGGTTGTAATCCAAGCATCTTTAGAGATTATCAAAGGAGGTGTGGCACTTGGTACTCTTTTTCCCTTCGACTTGGTTTTGTCCCAACTTGGGTTTTCCAGTCAAGGTTTTTAATGAGACTTAGCTGCCACACTCTACATCTATCCCTTTGATAATACATAGCTATCCAAGCCACTTGACAATCGACAAAGTTGGCGCATATCCTTATATTTCAAACTTAGTCTTATTTTCATTTAAGTTGGTCTTTGGTCTTTGTTTTACTTAAGTGTGTGTTTAATTCTTCTTGTGTTCCCCAAGAGTCATTATGTATCTTCTCTTCCCTATATGTACGAACCTATGTACTCTTTTCAGAATTATCAAACAACTTTCTATGAAAAAATTTCTATGAAAAACTTTCTAAGTCTTGTTTGATCATTGTGTGGAGTGATTCTGCATTTCTTGTCTTGTGGAGTTGGAGTGATTCCTTTCACAAACAAGCTAGATAGTCTGAGAGTCAGCCATAGCTCTTAGAAGTATTATCCAATCCATCTCAGTGTTCTAATCCATCCATTCAAAGTCCATTCCGCACTACAATCATCCAATCAGATCCATCCGAGAAGAACCCATCCGGAGACAGCGGCCGTCCAAGCCCCTTATCTCCGTCCCTTTCGCCGTTCCTTCTCTGATCTTTTGACTCAGACACAAAGAGATTCAAGGGAGAGAAGATCCACCCTAGGTCTGGTCATATCAAGTGGTATCAGAGCTACTTTGTGTCAGGTTGTATTGTTTCAAACCGATTATCTTATTCATAGTTTCTGCAACTTTTGTGTCTTTTGGTATTCTGAAAAATTCATGATTTTGTTGATTAAAACCTGTTAGGGATTGGTTATTTAGAGTCTAATCTATCTAGTTTAGGCTTTGGAATCACCATAAACTAATAGGAAACACGAATTCTAGGCTGATCAAAACCTGCAATTTTTCTGCAACTTTTTGCAACCTTTCATCTTCTGTGATCAGACTAGTTCTAGGGTTAATAATTGTTAGAAACTTGCTAATTAGAGTCTAATCTATCTTGTTTAGGCTTTGGAATCATCTGAAACAAAGAAAAATCACGAATTCTAGAGAGACACAAAACCTGCAACTTTCTGCAACTTTTGAAACCATTCATATTATGTGCTCTGTTTGGAATTATGTTTTAAAATTGTCAAAATCATGTTTATCAGGGTTGATTATAATAGGATCATGCTTAGAATCTGTTAAAAACCTTGATGAAAATCGTGCATAACCTAGAGAGATAGAGTTAGGGTTCTTAATTTCTGCGATTAGGGCTTTAGAATTGCAATATGTTCTGTTGTGTTTTGCTGAGTGTTTTGTGTTTTCTGTGAACAAGTAACTTGCTTAAGTGTTTGAATATCTCAGGAACAATGGTGAATTCGAAACAGGAAGAAGAAGAGTCCAATCACTCTAATGGAGAAGCCAACAATCCAAACCAACTCTTGATTAATGCTCTTATGGCCAGAATGACTACCATGATGGATGAGAAGCTTGTTAACTTCAGAAAGCATATGGAACGGTCTAGGACAGAGAGAAAAAGAAGAAACCAAAACCATTCAGCCATGGAACAACACTATATCCATTCATCGAGGTCTTATGGTTCAAGCAAAAGAAGTGATGAACAAAGAAGTGTTGCGAAAACTAAGAATCTTCAGAAAAAGTTTAGTGGAAAAAGGCTTTATGAGGACATGAGAGAGCAAATGCTGGAGACACTTAATTCCATGAAAATTACCCAAAAGAAGAGTCCAGCCATTCACCATTCTTTTGCTACTGAAGCAACCAAAGAGAAACCACGTTGTTCTAAAGATCCATACATTCCAAGGGATAAAGAACAACCAAGGCAATCAAGTTCAAATTCTCAGAAATCTTTGGAAGCTAAGTGTGATCCTCCCTTGTTTCAATCTGATTTTGTGCATGAAAAACTAACCCACTTAGAACTGGTGCAACCGAGTAGCAATGTTTATGATCCACAGGTCTTAGAAGAAGCATCACAAGAAGCCTCATCAGCAAAAACACAAAGGAGTTTGCCTTTGGTTAGTAATTTGGAGCAGCCAATACAATTTGTCCAAGAACCAGCTTTTATGCCTTTTTCTTGTGACTACCCAAGAAAGCACTATAAGGAAACCGATTTGGTTAGGAATGCACCTAGTTTGATTGTGATGATTTCTGCTCAAGATGAGAAACGTTTTGGTTTTGAAAATGTCAAAGAACTTTGTGTTTCAAAATCGGTTTTTGACCAAATGATTTCAAATTTTGAAACCCTTAGATTTGAAAAGTTATTTAAGCCAAAGAGTTTTCTATTTGATACAAGTCATGAATTCGAACATTCTTTGAAAGTTTCCTTGTCTAACAATGCATTTGAGCTACTTAGAACTGAAATTGAATCTGCATTGGTTAGAACATGTCCTAACTTAAATCACCTGCTTGAAAACATGTTTTGTGGATCAAATTCAGTTAGTGAACTTTGTAAGCCGATTTTGAAAGATCATCTTGCTGACATCAGTTTCTCTAAGATCATTTCCTTTTCAAAGATAATGCACTTGTTCTGTTCTATGAGTGTTGAAAAAGGTGCAGGAGCTGGAAATATATTGAACATTTTGGCGATGAAAGGAAAGCCACCAGACTTGCAACGACTTCAGTCCATTTGTAAAGAACCAAAGCAAGGAATCATGAGTGAGGTTAAAGATGTCACAAAAGAGAATGTCGTACTGATTCACCATCACGGAAGGGAGCTCACGTGCTATATTCAAATCAAGGATAATCCACCAGATAAATGTCAACAAATGACTTACCATTCTGAAGATTGGAACATGAAAACGAATTCCATTACACAAGGATGCTCCAATCTTAACTTCTACTTTGATGACAACTACATGACCATCTCCTTTATACTTCTATTTGTGCCTAAACTGTTTCCTTTTGATGTAGGAGATCTTGTATTCTTGCAGCTTACATCAACAAACCAGGAGTATGAAAACACCAAAGATTCTTCAATGCTCCTGGAGCAAAGGCTAAACAGTTGAGCCAAAGTAGATTTAGAAGAAAGGGATATCAAAAAAAGAACACTATCATACAAGAGCATATGCTGCCACTTTTTGTGCTACCATTGTGTAAGATAATCCTTAGAGAAAACGAGCTGGTCACCAACGACAACCTGATCCAAGAAGAACCCCCTTATCCAAAACCATTATCTTTAATGACAACAAGTTCTGAGCTAATCAAGAACCGTATTCAGACTAGAATTGGAGTTATTTTGATACAAGACAAGAAGACCATTGCAGATTTTAGGATGATTTTTGAGGTTGGAGAAAAGAAATTTGTGCAATTGAGAAAGAAACAAGATCCATTTGAAAGAGAGTCCAAACTGACCAACAGTCCATTTAACCTAAAGGGACGAATCAACGAAGCTGATGAACCTGAGTTCACTAAGGTAAGTATTCTTGTTTTCAAGAATCCATTTATTCTTCATCACACAGGTATGATTCGCTTGTCTTTGCCAAAAGGATCAAATGCAGTTTTTGGAGCAAGCTTGAAACGCCCAAGAAGAGCTACAAAGAGAGAGGAAGACAAACGATTCAAACCACCTGATTTGGACCAAGATATACATCAAGACATCAGCAACTTCCTACTGATCAAAGAACCACGACCAGATGCAACCTACAAGTCCAAAATAAAGTCAAGGATTTCAAATCATTTCAAAAAGATCAATGACAACAAAACTGATCTCCAAGGTAAGTGTACTATTAGTTTGAGTTCCAAAGTTACTGACTTTGTGCCTTTCATTGCAGATGAATTGGATTTGAGGTCAAATCCTTTTCAAGTGGGAGAGAATGATGTGATCCTGCCCAGCACCGAGGACTTGAAACATGAGGAAGGTCTTGAACCTGAGGAGCAGCTTGTACCAGAGCTTAAGGAAGTAGAAGATGGAGCTAAGGAGCAGCATGAACCAGACAAAGACCTTCATGTGCCTCTCGGACCTATGACTAGAGCAAAGGCTAAACAGTTCCATCAAGCTGTCTACACTCTCCTACTTGGGATCAGAGGCACTCTTAAGTGTGCTAATCCAACCCCACCGGTTGTGATCCAAGCATCTTAAGAGATTATCAAAGGAGGTGTGGCACTTGGTACTCTTTTTCCCTTCGACTTGGTTTTGTCCCAACTTGGGTTTTCCAGTCAAGGTTTTTAATGAGACTTAGCTGCCATACTCTACATCTATCCCTTTGATAATACATAGCCATCCAAGCCACTTGACAATCGACAAAGTTGGCGCCTATCCTTATCTTTCAAACTTAGTCTTATTTTCATTTAAGTTGGTCTTTGATCTTTGTTTTACTTAAGTGTGTGTTTAATTCTTCTTGTGTTCCCCAAGAGTCATTCTGTATCTTCTCTTCCCTATATGTACGAACCTATGTACTCTTTTCAGAATTATCAAACAACTTTCTATGAAAAACTTTCTAAGTCTTGTTTGATCATTGTGTGGAGTGATTCTGCATTTCTTGTCTTGTGGAGTTGGAGTGATTCCTTTCACAAACAAGCTAGATAGTCTGAGAGTCAGCCATAGCTCTTAGAAGTATTATCCAATCCATCTCAGTGTTCTAATCCATCCATTCAAAGTCCATTCCGCACTACAATCATCCAATCCGATCCATCCGAGAAGAACCCATCTAGAGCCAGCGGCCGTCCAAGCCCCTTATCTCCTTCCCTTTGGCCGGTCCTTCTCTGATCTTTTGACTCAGACACAAAGAGATTCAAGGGAGAGAAGATCCACCCTAGGTCTGGTCATATCATTTCCTTAGCTTAACAACTTTTCAAAATTCACACCACAAAGCCACAAGTTAATCATTCCAAACACCATTCATTGCCATTTCATTATCATAAAATCATTGCCCAAAGAACAAGTTCTTTCCCTTTTCAATACGATGATAATAAAGTCTTAACACACATGTTTCTTTACTCTCCCATAGATTTAGTTGTTTCATTACTTTTCTTTTGAATTTCTTTCAAGATTTAGGCCAATAATGGCCCTATAGGAAATTTTCCTAGCCTCGCTGTCAATGAAGTTCTCAAAGGTTCAAGAGCATAAGGGTATGATAAGAAATTTTCCTAACCACACTGATCCCAAGCTTCAAGTGATGAATAGTTGGCATCCTAAGAAATTTTCCTCTGCCTCATGACTAGGTATTAAGCACAATTCTTATTTATATTTATCTATAAGAAGAGTGAAAAAAAAAATCACGTAGACAATCATTAAACGAGAACTGGCTCTTGTGATGAATGTTTAGTGGCTCAGGTTACATGTTTTTCATTCTTGTGAAACATGAAGTTTCTGGTAGATTGATATGCTTCACGGTATTTCGTTGGTCATAGACTAAATTTAACTTCTGCAATAGCGGTTATTTCCTCTGCTTGATGTGGTTTAGGTCTTGAATATAATCATTGTTTCCAAAACAGTTTTAACTCATTAAAACAAAAGGTGGCGAAAAAACTTTGAGATCAATTAAGAAAATTTTCATCAGTAAGGGATGTTATAAAAAAAATAGAGTAAGGGATGTTATAAAACAAAGATGATAGCAAATAAAAAATTGTACTACCGTAGAAGTAGGGGCTCGGGCGACCATAGTGATGGTTAGTCGACTCGAGTTTCGATCGGATCCAATTTTGCTGAATGTCCTTGCTTGAAAATCAAAAACACCTAAAAACAAAAGTAAAGAAATGTACTAGTGGGTTGCCTCCGACTCAGCGCTTGTTTAAAGTCAATAGCTTGAATATGAGGATGATTAAGGTGGACTAGGGGTAGCTTCTTTAAATGAAAAATTGTTGCTTTGGTTGGTGGGGCATTTTCATAGTAAAACTTGACTATATGTTTATTCACAGTAAAACTTACACCGTCCTTGCTGAGAAAAACAACAGCTCCATATGGCTTAAATTCCTTGACAATGAAAAGGCATGATCATCGCGATCTTAGTTTACCAGGAAAGATTCTAAGTCTTGAATTGAACAAGACCACTTGATCATTTTGCTGAATGTCCTGTAGTATGATCTTCTTGTCATGTTGTATTTTGGTCCGCTCCTTGTACAACTTTTCACTTTCATAGGCATGGTAGCGTATCTCATCTCATTGGAAGACTTGATGATGGCTGTTGATGGTGGGATTAGCACCATTGATCAATAGCTTGGCAATAATTAAGGTTCGGTCCCTACCAATCTTTCTCTAATTACGAATTAGATCATAAGCCCATTCCATAGGATTAGAGCTCTCGGCCAAGATGACAGAGGGATACCTCAGTAAAGAATGGTTGGATTTTACTGTCCGAAGCGGGGATATAAACTACTTCGTCCAAAGTCGAAGTCTAAGCTCGGACATAATAAGATAAAATCTTATCACAGATTCTCTGATTTCGGAAAAATAGAATTTTCCATATTTCCGAAATTAGCCAATGGGTTTAGATAACCGACTACAGAGGCATAAAATTACATACCCCCTTCACTAAAATCGACATTCAGAATCGGGGAGAAGAATTACTAGCAAACCTAAGTTTAGTACTTCTCTTTGATAAATTTAACTCGGCATTCCGAGTTAACACCCTTGTAACCAATATCAATAATAATACTAATTTTCCGAGGAATCTTTTGTCTTTCTTATTTACTTAACTTACTCCAAAAACCGAATCCCTCTAATTATAAATATTAGAAGTTGAACCCAGTATCAACAATGGAGACATAGAATCAAGAAGAGATCATCTAGATTATTTCCTCAAATCAAGATTATCATGTGAAGATCAAGATGGCTTAATTGCCATGATTTATTTTCATAGGTTTTGATCCTAATGATAATTTTCTTATTCTTTAGTTATTTTGTCATTAATTTATTTAATTCTTGATTTATTTGTTTACTTGCAAGGTTTATGCCAATAGTTTGTAAGAGCTTATAAAATCTCATTGTAAATAATAAGTTTTTAAGCAAGTTTAATAATAAAAATTAGAGAGAGTTTCTCTTGGTTTATTCAAGATGTGTTCTTAAATAATTTTTGTATCTAGGTCTCTTGCTGGATTCCTTGAGAATAGATTTGTGTTGTATCACGAGGCTTTCACACATTATGTGTTGCACTTTGATCCACCCTAACTTCCATTGTTTTTCGAGTTAGTTAGAGAGGTCCTTAGACCAGCTAATAACTCACACCTTCGCTTCCATTGGTTTTCAAGTTAGTTATAGAGGTCCTTAGACCAACTAACGACTCACCCCTTCATCTTCTTCTCTACCATCGTCCATCTTCCGCTTCAAACTTGGAACCTCTTGATTATCCCATGATTATAAGTTTGGTGGAATCCGAGCTCGCATCATCTGATATCAGAGCTTCAAAAGCACCTATCTGGTTTTTTTTTTTAAAGATAAGAAGAAAAAAATAAAAACTTCGATTTATTTCGGTTTTTTGACTTCACAAAAAGAAGAAAAAAAAACTATTGTTCATTATAATAAATTTTTGAAGACATGCCTTCTTGAAGAAGAAGAGAATGATGGACACATGGAATCGAGAAGAGATCATCTAGATTAATGCACCAAATCAAAATTATCTTGTGAAGATCAAGATGGTTTAATTACCATGATTTATTTCATAGGTTTTAATTCTCATAATAATTTTCTTATTCTTCAGTTATTTTTTCATTAATTTATTTAAGAGATAATGACTCAAGTAACATCAATTTGTATATTAATTACTAATCTAACATCTTCAAAATTAAGTTTACTAGAATAACACTAATCTTTTGGTAAAAGACAACTTAACCCTCAATTACAAAAAAAAAAAAAAAAAAAAACTCTAATAAAGCTAAAATTCAAAATTCAAAAGTAAAATATATATTAAAAACTCTGCAGATTTTTAAAAATAAAAAAAATCGAAAAAATAAAAAAAGAACTAAAGATATAAAAAAAATCATAAAATATTTTTAAAAAATTATCGAAAAAATAAAAAAAAATCGAAAAAAATCTGAGAGCTTTAATTTTAAAACACTAAAATCAAAAATTTATAAAAATTTTAAAAAATCTAAATGTCAATATATTTTAGAGACAATGACAAAAAAATAAGTAGTATGATAATTATTTGATCCATGTTCTTCAAAGAGCTTTTTTTATGGAGGTTTTTTAAAAGATTCGTGATACTGAAAAAAAACTCTTCGAATAACTGAATTTGAGGATTTACAGAATTAATGGAAAAAATCCACAATAAATCTTAATTAGGTAGATAAGGTAAAAAATAAGTAAATAGAAAATAAATAATTAAAATTTGTAATTAAATAAGGAAAATAACATTTAAATTTATTTTTTTTCTTTTTTACGGGAATTAAATGAGGAAAACACATTAATTGACAAAATTAATTAAGGAAACAACAATAATTGACAAAATCGAGTAACCGTAGTAAAAAAAAAAAACAAATCTGTCATAACATGAATATAAAAACCTGTCATTAAAAACCTGCCATAAAAAACCTGCCACAACGTGATTACATTAGAAAGAGTCAATCTAGTAAGAAATAAATCTATCATAACATGACTATAAAAACCTGCCACTATATGACCAAAAAATGACTGCAAAAATTAAATCTGCTGTAACGTAAAATAAATTTGTTGTAACGTAAGCGTCAATATAATAATTAAAAAATTCGATAAATTTATTTAAAATACCAATAAATCTACCATCACATCAAAAAAACTCTGCCGCTTAAAAAAAATCTGTTACAACATGAAATTAGGAAATATTAAAAAATCTAAAATTTTAAAATTAAATCTGTCGTAGCTGAGTTAAAATACCTACGTTGTTTAATAAACCTATCACTTAAAAATAAATCTATCGTTCAAAAAATTAAATATGTCGTTCCAAAATTAAACCTGTCATTCAAAACTTAAGTCTACCGTATACGATTAAATCTGATGTCATGTAATAAAAAATCTGTGCTATTTAAATAAAATTATTGAAAAAAATCTGCCACACATTACAAATCTGCCAACAAAATAAATCTGTCGCTTCGTAAGGAACATGTTTATTTTAACGATTTTCACCCAGTTTTTTAATTGTGGTAAAAATTTCGTTTTGTTTTTTTTTTTAAATAATGGCAATATGTGTAATTAGGTTTTTTCTTACCAAAGGAAAAAGGGGTACTTTAGGTATAAAAAACAATCTAGTAATTAAAAAAAGATTAGAGTCAATCTAGTAATATCAAACTAATTTTATGTTAGTTTAGTAACTCTCCCTTTATTTAATTCTTGATTTATTTTGTCTATTTTGACTACTTTGGGTACTCCAAAACACGGGAAGATGATGTGTTTTAAAAGTCTAATACGACCCTTACGTCTTTTGTAAGGGAACCCACTGCCTCAACCCATTTAGATACATATGCTACAACAACTAGAATGTATTGATTCCCATTAGAATTCGGGAATGGTCCCACGAAATTGATACTCGAACAGTCGAAAGCTTCGACTTCCATGATGAAATTATGTGACATCTCATTCCTCTTGCTGATATTTCCCTCCTTTAACATGTATCACAAGTTGAAACAAATCCATGAGCATCTTGAAACATAGTGGACCATTGAAATCCGGTTTGAAGAACCGTTGAAACCATTTTGAAGGTTGCAAAGTGGCGAGAATAATCAGGATCGTGACAATGGTAGAGAAATTTTGACACCTCATACTCTGAAATGCATCGTTGGATAATCCCATCAGTGGATTTCTTGTAAAGGTAGAGCTTCTCCCAAAATTATTTGTGTACTTCCCATAATAACTTCTTCTTATTGTAGCCTGTGAATTCCTCTGGTTGTATATCAGCTGCAAGGAAATTGACAATCTCACTGAACCAAGGTGGTGCAGTGGTCGGGATGTCTTCTTGCTTCTCATATATCATCTTCTCCGTGATATGCTTCATGATCGAAGACCCATATGTTGCGAGTCGGTCGACTATAGAAGGGGGACTGTTGACTAGCTTGCAGTCGATTGACTCAATATTAAGGTCGGCCGACTCGGGCGTCGTAGAAACACACCTTTGACTTATTTATCCATCGCAATGGCTTCACTACAAGAAAAAGGAGCATTGATAGCACAACATGTAAGCCATGAAATGTAATACATAGCATCAGTTATAATAACCCACCCCCCTTACATAGCATTTTTTTAACGCCATTTTACTTGTACCCTATAATAGCGTTTTTTTTTATGGCTATTGTTGGTTTAACCTATTATAGTGTCGAATGCGGATGGTATATATGGTTTATAATAGCTTCAATGTAATGCTCTGAATTGTATTGGTAGCTCACATGTTCATGCTATAGTATTACAGTAAAAGCAGTAACAACATAGTACTTAATATGAAATTGAAGAAAAATGCAAGAGATCTTCGAGTAAGAAATTGTGGAGTTGGTTTAGTTTTCTTTACAACTCTAGGTTTTGTACATGATGGTGGAGATTTTGCTTAGGAGATTTAGAACTTGGTGATGGAGATACTTGGACCTTTGGTGATGCATATCTTGAACCTTTTAGTAAAGCAAAGACTGCACCTTTTGGTGAACCAGAGACTGAACCTTTTGGTGTTGTAGAAACTGAACCTTCTAGTGATGATTTAGAACTTGCTACCTTACCAGATGTTGTAGTTTTCTGAGGAGATATTTCATATGTTGCAGATGTGGAGTCTTAAAACACACACTTCCTTATAGGCCATGCTATAAATGACTTCAAAGAATGTCCAAGGTATGGTTTTTCCTTTGTAGGCTTCCATAGAAATGTCGTAGGGTCATGTACCACATCCACAAAAACCTTCACCGCACTTGGTCCGAGCGGAAGACCATTAACCAGTGTTGTTGGATCTTGACACAGCCAACGTCCTCCAGCAACAACAACTTCATCACTTTGAGCCGAATCCAGAAGCTTGCAATTGTTGAAAGAATCCTACGTTGAGCTCTATTATACACATACATAAATCATTATGCTTATGCACTCACAAAGAACTATAGAATATTAGTGTTTGCTATATGCTTATATGGAATAAATTTTTCCATCAGATGAATGGCTTCATTGTCTGCAATAAAACACTTATTGACAAGCCATGCAATCATTTCGCCAACAGCTTGATCAACAATATGCATCTCACATCCAGGTCTCTATAGAAAGGCATCTGGATTGATTGTAGTCTCAACTAGAAATTTAGCAGCATTAGGGCCTAATGGGATGTCATTCAAAAAGTCATTTGGATAAGAAGAAGGCATATGTCTCTCAGCAATTTTGTCATCAGTAATATCCCAATCAACCAACACACACCTATGACCGGTTCTTGACTTAACAACACTCTACAAATTTTTTTTTTTTTTTTTTTTTTTAACGTGTCAGAATTTACAATACACATTCCCAAAAAAAAAAGCCATAAATGAACTTACTCTAGCATCAGCTGAGTTTTCACCTATTTCAGGTTTTGCTCTCTGCAACATAAATGTTTTGATTAAACTAAGAGTTTATTGAACTATAACTTACTTGTTTCATGTATTTGGAAAATTCATCTTCTAACTCAGAGACTTTCTCCAGTAAACAAAATTTCTTCTCTTTTGTTTGAGTCATAAAATTTTTCTTCACTTAAAAACAAGTTAACTTAGTCATATTTATGCTTCTATCCATTGCCTTAATCCTGCCAAGATTATCAGGTCATAAGAGTTGTGTTAGTTCATCTTCTCTTGGGTTTATTGAATTTGATGGAGCATCATTATCAAGAATCCGGTAACACATAAAATATTAACAAAAATATTAACATTTAGAGTATAGTCTTCACTAAGAACCAAGTAATAGAGCATTGACTTACAAATTTGTCAGCTGCTTTCATTTTGACTGGTGTTCCATCTTTTTTCGTACGTGACTTAACGAAGACTTTTATCCTAGTCACTTAAGATGGATCTCCACTCTTTTTTTTTTTTTTCTGTTGAAAAAAAAAAATATACATTATCAAATTAGGTAATGTTATATGCAAGTCTTATAAACGTAAGGGAAAACTGTGATACCATATATTCTTCCGGCCTGACCATTCCTTTATGGTTAGAAGTGTGAGGAATCTGTAAGCGCATTCTCTCTTTGTATGCATAACGTACAGCCTATAATATGATTGTTAATAATAGAATTCTAAGGCAAAAGACCTATTAAATAGTCATAAGAGACAATACCTTAAAGGATAGACTAGTCTTCTATTTCATAAATTTACGCCATTCAAATTGTGTAACATTCTTTGGTTGCAGCTTCATCCTCTCTTGCATAGTACTAGCTTCATTCAATATCTTCCTGACTTGGAAATTCTTTGGTTGCAGCTTCATCCTCTCTTGCATAGTACTAGCTTCATTCAATATCTTCCTGACTAGGCCTGACTTGGAAGACCTCCGCAGACTGCCCATTTGCTTCATCACAGCAGCCTTCCGATACTCGTCATTAATCTCAAACCTTGCTTGTATACACCGATTGATAAAATTAAAAAATCAAACTCATATATATAACTTAATATAGCAGATGAAAAGGTAAAGCACAAGGTAACCTTCAATGATTTTTCTCCAATCAGCAATTGTCACAAGAACATGTTCTTTCACCAAGGGACCAATGTATGATGACAACAAAGCATATCCTGACCCGATAGGTTCTCCCATGTTGATGGTAGGGTTACTACCCCTTATCAATAGTTTGGCGATAATTGAGGTCCGGTCTCTGCCAACCTTTCCCTGATAATTTATCAGGTCATAAGTCCCTTCAACAGGATTAGAACCCTCAGCCCAGATGATCGAGGGATACCTCGGTGAAGAATGATCGGATTTTAGTGGCCGAAGCGGGGGTGTAAACAACTTCATCCCAAGCCGAAGTCTAAAGCTCGAACAGAATAAGATCAAATCTTATCACAGATTCCCTGATCTTGGAAAAATGGAATATTTCCATTTTTCTGAGGTTTTCCATGGGCTTACATGACCGACTACTGAGGATATATATTAATACATACCCCCCTTCACTAATTTAATTCATTCCGAATCGGAGAAAAGAATTACTAGATAACCAAGGTTTAATACTTCTCTTTGATAAAATTAACTCGGCATTCCGAGTTAAACCTTTGTAACCAATATAATCAATAAAGTTCTCTTTTCCCAAGGTTTTTCTTTTTGTCTTCTATCTAATTCATTCCCAAAAATGAACCCCTCTAATTATAAATAATTAAAAGTTGAACCCAATATCAACATTTGGCGCGCCAAGTGGGGGGGTATCTCCTTTAGAAAAAGTAAGAAAGAAGCTTCGGGAATGGAAAAGTATATCGGCACAATCCTCAATAGTTCGGACTCAAAAGGAACTATAAAGAGGCATATCCGAGAGATACTAAGAACTCGATCGATAAGTCCGGCTCCGACGTATCATCCTTCACGGCCTTCACAGACGCAGACCTCGACGGAGTCACGATTCCTCACAACGATCCTCTAATAATTCGCGTTTATCTGGCAGGAAATCCCATGGAAAGGGTACTAATAGACATTGGAGGCACGGCGAATCTGCTGAGTTTAGAAGCGATGAATCGAATGAACGTAGTTTCCAAAAATATGGAAGTATGAACGGAATCAATAACTTCGCTTCCGGGGAAAAGAGAAATAGCAGTAGGAACCGCAATTTACCCGGTATTGGTCGGAGTAGTTACCATGGATACTGTTTTTCATGTAGTATCGGGACCCCTTATATTCGATGTGATCATGGGAGTACCCTGGCTAACAATGATGGAGGCGATCCCATCGACCTATCACCAATGCCTTAAGTTTTCAACCCCGCATGGTTTTTGCTTGGTAAAAGGGAATCAACGAGTAGCCTGAATTTGTTCCATACCCGCAAAAACCAAATCACGCGTTATCTCGATGATCTCGGAACCAGAAGTTCTATGTAACGAAGATCCGAGCTTATCAGTAGTTGGAGAGTTAGATCCAAATATCTTTGAAAATGATTCATATGAAAGAATCTCTGTCGACAAGGAACGTCCCGAACACTGTATAACCATAGTAGGAGGTTTAGAGAAAGAAATGAGATCGAAGTTGGTCGCCCTGCTAGAAAGGAACAAATGAACATTTGCCTGATCATCCAGGGATATGGTAGGAATTGATCCTATAGTGATATCGCATAGACTGAACGTGGATCCGACCCACAAACTAATCAAACAGAAGAAAAGGAAATTAGGACCCGAGAGAGCAGTGGCCGTTAACGAAGAAATGGATCGGATATTAGCAAAAGGATCAATAATAGACGATCAATATTCGGAGTGGTTAGCCAATCCTGTAATAGAAGAAAAACGGAAAATGAAGAATTTGTGTAGACTTCACAGATCTGAATAAAGCATGTCTGAAGGATTGTTTCCCTTTCCCAAGCATAGAAAGATTGGTGGAAGCAATGGCCGGAAACAAACTTCTTTCCTTTATAGATGCAATCTCTAGATACAATCAGATTATGATGCACCCGGACGATAGAGAAAAAACCAACTTTATAACGGATAGAGGAACTTATTGTTAGCGCGTAATGCCCTTCGGTTTGAAGAATGCTGGAGCGACCTACCAGAGATTGGTCAATCGGATGTTTGCAGAGAAGCTCGAAAATACGATGGAGGATTATATCGACGATATGTTAGTGAAAATCCAGGTGGCTTCCAAACATGTTGCCCACTTACAAGATTGTTTCGATATCTTGAACCACTTTGGTATGAAGTTGAATCCAGATAAATGTACGTTTGCAGTAACTTACGGGGAATTTCTCGGATATTTAGTAACGAAACAAGGAATAGAGGACAATTGGTGTTCTCCGGTTTTAAACAAGCCAGAGGACGGAGAGACTCTTTTTCTTTATGTTTCAGTATCCGAATCGGCCGTAAGTGGCGTATTAGTTCGAGAGGACCGAGGAGAACAAAAACTAGTCTTTTACATAAGCAAGTCGTTACTCGATGCAGAGATCAGATATCCAGCAGTAGAAAAATTAGCATTCACCGTGGTGATAGCAGCTCGGAAGCTCCGACCATACTTTCAATCACAACCGATAGCCGTAGTGACGAGCCACCCACTCCGAAAAATACTGCATAGCCCATGTTAGTCAGAACGATTGGCGAAATGGGAAATCCAGCTTAGTGAGTACGATATCGAATACCGAACTAAATTGACAATAAATTCCCAGGTGCTAGCTGATTTCTTGTCCGAACTACCCCCAGAGGTCTTGACAATAGCCCCGCAGAACGAACGATGGACCCTCTTCGTAGACGGTTCTTTGTCTAAATTTGGTTCCGGAATCGGAATTTGGTTAAAGTCCCCAACTGGAGAAGTTTTGGAGCAAAGTTTTCGTTTAGCTTTCGAAGCATCTAATAACGGAACCGAATATGAAGCCCTAATCGTAGGACTGCGTCTTGCAAAATAGTTGGGAGCTTAGTATCTCCGAGCCTGTTGCGACTCTTAATTGGTAGCAAATCAGTTTAGTGGATAGTTCGAAGCAAAGAACGACCGAATAGGAGCTTACGTAAAACTAGTACGACAATTAGCCGAGTATTTCAAAGATTTCGATCTAAAACGGATTCCACGAGGGGAGAACATGATGGCATATTCTTTGGCCGCCCTTGTGATGGCGTCAAATCCCCATTTACAAAGAAAATTTCTAGTCGAGACAATCAATTATCCGAGTATTGGCAATCGCGAACAGCATTCTCTTGCAATCGAAAGCACGGATGAAGAGGAGGCTCAGCCGAAACTTCTCGGAGAAGACAAAGAAGATTGGAGAACTCCAATTTTCCGTTATATCAAAAATGGCGAGGTTCCATCTGATAAATGGGCAGCACTCCGGCTTAAAACTTTGGTTGCTCAATATTTGATAATGGACTACGTTTTGTTTAAAAGGTCGGCCGGGGGATTAATGCTTCATTGCATCGGTAAAGAAGAAGCAAGTGAAGTAATGACTTCTACCCACTATGGAGAAGGAGGAAATTATTCGCTAGGAAGGATGCTAGCTGTAAAACTTTGGAGACTGGGTTATTATTGGTCTACTATGATGGCAGATTGGGATAAGTTCACGGCATGTTGTGAGAAATGCCGAAGACATGCTCCGTAGATTCATGCACCAACAGAATTACTCATGACCGAGGTACCTCCTTACTCATTCATGAGTTGGGCGATGGACGTTGTAGGACCTTTTCCGAAGTCAACTAGTGGAAAGCGGTTTCTATTAATCCTGACTGATTATTTTACTAAGTGGGTCGAAGTAGCAGCTTATCCAAAAATTCAAAGTGGTAACAGACAACGGCTTACATTTCATTTCAAACAATTTTGAAGCTTTTTGCGAAAAATGGGAAATCCGTTTAAAAAAATCAACTCCGAGGTATCCACAAGGAAACGGACAAGCCGAATCTACAAACAAAACGATCATCGCCGAAATAAAGAAAAGACTTCTCGGAAAAAAGGGAAGATGGTCGGACGAATTGGATGGGGTACTATGGCCACACAGAACAACCCTTAGAAGTGCATCCGGACAACCCTTAGGGTTCCGAGTTTACGGAGAACCTTAATGATACATGATACCGAGATTAATGATGCGAAGTTAAAGGTACGAAATGATGAAATTCAAGAACTCATGGAGGCAACTTCATATTCACATCATCCGACCGACGATAACATCCGAGGTATTGTCGAACTAAAGGCGGGACTACTAAGTCTGAGGGACTAAGGGGAAAAGCAGGAAATTGTTTTAACCGATGCTCAAGGTTGATCAGCTGAGAAGGAAGTTCCTCTTTCATTATAGGAGAAATCAAAATCTTCTCCTTCTCGAGTACCCTAATCAGATCGCACTTCCCTTTCACCTGATGAAATAAGTCAGTCAGAGAGTTACGAAGCCGGCTTGCGTCGATTCATTTCCGACTTTTAACTTCATCAGCAAGCTCGGCAGACTTTTTAGCTTCCTCCCCGGCTATCTTACAAACAGCTGCAGAATCAAGATAAGACTTCTCCACCATGAGTCTTAAACTCCTGATTTCCTTCCTCATCGCTGATTGCTTTAACTCGGCATCCGACAGAAGACGGTTGAAAGAAGTTGCCGTCTGTAAATAGAGACGAGGGTCAGATAAAATTTAATAGAAAAAGAGACAAAAATAGGTATGAGACCTTGAAGAAGGATGAAGCCACGCTTTGGATTAATGAGTCCTTTTCAGCCTCGGAAAGGAGAGGAAGAGATTCGGATTGACCTCCGAGTCTGCTAAAGAGTTTCGCACATTCTCTCCGCTCTTCAAATAAAGGAACATTCTTTCCGAAGGACTATCGAAAGGAATAACGTGAAGGTGGAGCAACGGGACCTTGTTGAAAAATTTAGCTTGCCCCTTCTTATCGGTCTCGGGTAAAAGCTTCAGGAAACCTGTTGGAGTAGGAGTAGGGGCGGTAGAGCTCGGAATTTTGGGTTTCAGAGGAGGCATAGTTTCGGAAAATTTTTCCGAGTTTGAACAGAAGGAATACTAGTGTTTCCTACTGGATCGGCGGAGTCTGAAATCAAAATTATCGGATTTTTCTCCGAAGGTGTTGGATTCGAGTTTTTCTCGGTGGGTGGTTGAATTGTAGAAGAAGACGGAAGTGTTGCAGGATTGATCGCCGGGGGATCCAATTGAATATGGGACTTTTTCGAGGAAGTCTTAGTTTTCCTTTTTGTCAGCTTCTTTGTTTCCTTGGAAGTTCCCGAAAGAGCTCGTTTGTTAGTTGCTACCTTCGGGGTATTTACTTCCGGGGAAACCGCTGGTTTGGAAAGCCCCTTTTAATCTTCGACTTTTGATTCCTCGGGTTTTGATACGAACACCCGAAGCTTGTAGATTTTAAGGTTCTTCATGAAAGGGTTCGACATTTTTCTAGAGAGATGAGGGGGAATTTAGAAGTTTTTAGAGAGAATGAGGAATGATGATGGAATTTTGGTTTAGAAAGGGAATATTTATAAGGCGTAGTATGTCTATTCCACTTCCACATTCAATGTACCTGGTCAGAGAGTGACTTGTCACGAGGAAATAAAGGGTTTATGATAGGATCGAGATAACGGCTCTTGGATCGAGATCGAGAAGTTGAAGATTCAAGACTTGTGGAAATAAAGACCGACTAATACCAAGTTTCATTAATCGACAAGCTATTTAATTTGGAAATTCGCCAACTCTGCCCGAAGACATCCTCGGACGAACTGCGGGGGGACTTACTGTTGATGGTGGGGTTACTACCCCTTATCAATAGTTTAGTGATAATTGAGGTTCGGTCCCTGCCGACCTTTCCCTGATAATTTATCAGGTCATAAGTCCTTTTAACATGATTAGAACCCTAGGCCTAGATGACCGAGGGATACCTCGGTGAAGAATGATCGAATTTTAGTGTCCGAAGCGGGGGTGTAAACAACTTCGTCCCAAGCCGAAGTCTAAAGCTCGGACAGAATAAGATCAAATCTTATCACAGATTCCATGATCTTGGAAAAATGGAATATTTCTACTTTTCCGAGGTTAGTCCATGGCTTACATGACCGACTACTAAGGATATATAAATACACACCCCCTTTCACTAATTTGATTCATTCAGAATCGGGGAGAAGAATTACTAGATAACCTAGGTTTAATACTTTTCTTTGATAAAGTTAACTCGGCATTCCGAGTTAACACCTTTGTAACCAATATAATCATTAAAGTTCTCATATAATTACAACTTCTAATTGTCTTGTTGAGACTGGGTTCAACTTCTAATTATTTATAATTAGAGGAGTTTGTTTTTTGAGAAAGTTTAAGTAAAATACAAAAATGAATCCTCGGAAAAAACCGTTTAATTGTTTCTTGCAGTTTACAAGATTGTTAACTCAGAATGCCGAGTTAGCTTTTATCAAAGAGATGTATTAAACCTAGATTGTCTTGTAATTCTTCTCCCCGATTTTGAATGATTTCATTTGGTGAAGGGGGGTGTGTATTTATATATCCTAGTAGTCGGCTATCTAAACCCATGGGCTATCCTCGAAAAAATGGAAATATTCCATTTTTCCAAGATCAGGGAATCTGTGATAAGATTCGATCTTATATGTCCGAGCTTAGACTTCGGCTTGGGAAGAAGTACTTTACACCCCACTTTGGACACTAAAATATGATCATTCTTCACCGAGGTATCCCTCGTTCATCTGGGCCGAGGGTTCTAATCCTGTTGAAGGGACTTATGACCTGATAAGTTATCAGGGAAAGGTCGGCAGGGGCCGAACCTCAATTATCGCCATACTATTGATAAGGGGTGGTAACCCCACCATCAACAGTAAGTCCTTCCCAGTTCGTCCGAGGATGTGTTAGGGCAGAGTTGGCGAATTTCAAAAATTAAGTAGCTTGTCAATAAATGAAGCTCGGTTGCCGTCGATCTTTGTCTCCGAAAGTCTTAAATCTTCTCTTTTTTCTTGATCTCTTCCATCAACATGGGCGGGAAAGAATGTGGAAAGTGAAGGGTCTCTTCTGTCACACGCGCTAATTTCTCGATACTCTCAAAACTTTTCAACTTCCTTAAGACGTGTCATTTAGAAAAGAGGCGTAAATAAATGAAAAGAAACGACGCCTCCTTTCGCCTGAAACGATGGCTAATCAAATTCTTCTGACGTAGAAAACGAAGCGTCAATCACCACTTATACTCCATAAATAACCCTAAATTTACAGTTGATTTTTCTTATAATCACTCCTTCACTCTCCGAGATAATCTTCGATCTCATTCTTTGAACAATTAACATCTCTCTTTCTAATAATGACTGAAAGAAACAATTCTGAGGTTTCGGTTTCCGGGAGTAAAATCTCATGGCCGAATATCCCAGATGTCAACATTCTCTTTTTCTAAATCCGAGATTGGAAAAAAACAAAGAGAGTGCTCAAAAGCCCGATTAGATTGAAATCATATTTCCGAGGTTTGACCAGAGACCTTGGACTTCGCCACCAGATTACATCTGTCTTTACGAGAGTTTCTTCTCTGAAGCTCATCTTTGGTTCCCAATTTCGCAGTTAATGGTGAGTTATTGCGCTCGTCGGGGAATGGCCATGTCTCAACTAACGCCCAACTCAGTCAAAACCATTACTGAACTCCTAGTCCTTGCTGCAAGATGTGGTGTTCGACTGAATTCCTGGAAACTGGAGGAATTAACGATCTTCACAACCTCCGAAAACCCGAGGGGAGCCTTCAAGATTTATATGAAATGCAAAAGGAAGATACTCACTGGACTTCGTCCAAACACAAAATCGTGGTTTCGAAGCTATTTTTACATTTGAATCAACCAGGCTTCTGTTTATAACCCCGATACCACAATTTTTCGAAACTGGAAGACCATAATTGGTAGAAAACTAGGTATTTTCTTTCTTTCTCTACTTGAATTCTAACCACCTATTTTGTTATTTTTCAGTTAAACCAAGCTGCTTCCGAGCTGTTCCACAAAAAATTTACGAAGAATTCGAAAAACTCAAGAAAGAAGGAAAACTTCGGTTAGGTGACATTTATCCTATTCATATTCGCAGAGCCATTTCTTGAACAAATATGTTTTCCCTGAACTTTTTGAACCATATTACGAACTATTATCACTTTGTAACCAATCTTCCAGGGAGGGAAGATTGGGAAAAAATTGATCTCGTTCCTAAAATGAAGAGATCTAACCACGAAGGAGCCTCTGGGAGCAGTCTAAATTTTTTTCCGAGGAAGAGACAGACTACCGAAGCAGCCAAAAAAGGAGAATACTGAAGCTGCAAAGAAGAAGAACGCCGAGAACATGGAATGTACAAAGCCCGTGAGAGAACAACACGCGTGATGTATCATGGATTTTACCGGTTTTCTACCATGAAATAGTAGGTTTTATGGAGTCTTTGTAGCATGTTGATAGGGAATGTACATGTTGGTCTTGACTTGATTGGTTCTGGTATTAATAAACTTTTCGCTTATGTGATTTCCCAATGAGTTCCCAAAGTTGTTAGAACTTTACCTAGCAGCCTTGATTATTGAGGACAAGCAAAGGTTTAAGTCTGGGGGAGTTTGATGTGTCATGGATTTTACCGACTTTCTACCATGATATAATAGGTTTTATGGAGTCTTTGTAGCATGTTTTGAGCATTTATGTAGGATTTACTAGCAAAAGAAACATTGGAGCAAAAAGAGCTACAAAGAAGGTTTTATGGAAGTTTCCACGTGAATTTAGAAGACTTAGAAGATTTGGAGCCAAAATGAAGAAATGTTACTGCGAGCCCCGAGTCGCCCGACTGGAAGAGATGCAGTCGACCGACTGTGACGCCGACTTAATTTAGAAGATTTTTTATGGGGCCTTTTGCGGAACCCTAGACCCTAAGACTCATTCACGACCTATATAAACACCTCTTAAGCACTAGAAGAGACACGAGACACCCCAGAAGAACTCAGAGTAATAAAAGTTAATCTTTGCTTTTTGTTTCCATTGATTTAGCTTTTAGATACTGTTTCTATTATTGTTCTAGACTCTAAATAAGGTTAGAGAAGTGTTCTTTCTCATTTGAGCTTCGTGAACCTCTGGTCTTCTGTTGTCTAATTCGTTTTATATGCACTTCATTCATAAAAAGATGATTTGTTTTAACAAAACCATGTCTGAGTAGTTTATTCATTAGATCTAGGGTTTTCAAAGGGTTTACAAGGGATCATTCTAAACGGTTTTGATTTGTGGAATAAGCCACGTGATTCTTCACTACAAACAATGTTTCATATTTAGAGGTGACGTAATTAACCACTTTTAGATTATCAAGGTCGATCTTTCTGCCGGAGACAGAGATAGAGACGCCGGAAGAGTCTGTAGTGAGCAAGGTGCGTTCTAAGTCAAACGAGAGTTTGCTTAGACACCTTGTGAACAGATCTAACTTTTTCGCACTAAACCTTATTTACTTCCAGCGAAAATCCAAAGAGATTTGAGATTTAGGGATTTAAATAAAGGCTAATTTCTAGTACACCAATAGGATTTAGTATTTTAAAGTGTTTAGAGTTCAATAAGTCACCAATAACCGTGATCCTGTGTTTTTCCCAACTGATTTCCTTTAGATCTAATGTTTCTTTTAAAGTTTGCAACACATCACAAGTCATTTAGCATATTAGAATTGTCAAAGTTCGGTTACTTTTGCATCTAAATCCAAACTAGCCATAGCTCTCTGTGGGATCGATAACCTAAATACTACAACTGTACACTGTGTATTTGCAGCTAATTTTGGGTGAATAACTTCACGCATCAACGCGTTTCAGTTTGAATTTGATGGTGCAGAGATTCTTTGCACAGATAAGGAAAAATGCATCAAACTTTTGCGGAAGGCGGGTGGTTATAACAGCCGTCTCCCCGAGATCTGCTGCGAATCTGATACTCTAGAAGTTCTTTCTTGTTCAATGTTTAGGGTAATCCACTGACCAAGGTATCCCCTTTTTTATCATCCTTTATATTGTTTTTCCTTATTTTTCCGTGTTTCAGTCTATGGGCTTCATCGGTCAATCTTTCCTTCGGTACGAGAAGAGGCTTGCCGAATCTGATTTGAGGATTGGCTCTCTTCTGTCTGAGAATGGAGATTTGGAGAGAAGATCTCTTGATGTCGAGGCGTGAGGCGAAGTTGAAAACCAAAACAAGAGCTTGAGTAATTTGAAGGTGAACTTTGTGGAGGAAGAGTCGAGAACTTCCAATCTTTTCGAAGAAAACTCTCGGCTAATCACCAAACTGGCGGAGGCTAAATGTCAAATTCTTGCGATTTCGGAGGAGAGGGACGTGAATCGAGCTATTCGGGACTCCAAATGTACCAAGTACTTTCTGAAAGGACAATTGGATGGGCAACGCGCAGTCTTCAACACCTGCCAAAAGAAGTTGGACAAAGTCCGCGGCTCCCTTGGCAAATATTCCGAAACATTTGACAAGGCTAACGAATATGGGCAAGCTACTGCCGTTTCTCTAAACCTTCGTTCTCTTCTTGAAAAGGGGTTTGCTATCTCGGAGCAGGACATTGCTGAAGCCGAGAGAGAACACGATCGGCTGTTCGACCTTGCAGACGCTGTTTCAATTCTGAAGTTTCAAGACGAAGATTTTAATATTAAGATTAGTAATCTTGTATTAAGACCTTCGAATTGATACCAGTCTTTCTATCTTGTAATAACTTTTAAGTCTTTGTTAATAAAATTTTGTTCTCGTATGTTTGGAATGTTTACTCGAAACTTCAAAACTGAAAATTTTGAAATCCAGAAATAGCAAAAAAATAAGGTGCGCTTTCCCTATTCATTTGCTTAAATTTTTACAATAAGTCCTACTTTATCAAACTAATTTTTGAACCTTTGCATTCGGTAAAGAATGTGTAAATTTTTTTTGTAATTTCGTACCTTTAATCTCTCGGCCTTACTTTATCGGGCTCCGAGATTCTTTTAGGCAAGTTTATTTTCTATTAAGACAAACTGTCCTATTTTTTTGTCGAGAATGTGATCAAGGTTCTGACGTTTTGATTTGTGTAAATCTCGATATAGTTGAGTTGTATGAACTTCTTGACTATAAAATCGAGATTTATAATAATTTTGTAGCTTAACTTTATGAAAAGCTGCCTACGTATCCTCGGAAGGCATCAGGCAACACGTAGTTTCGATGCTTTAATATTTTTTTACTATCTCGGAAAATCCGAGACATCAATATTTTTTTTTTTTTTTGCCTACGAGGAAAAACTAAGTTCTTCCCTTTCGACCCTTCTTGGTTGACCTTCCTAAGTCCTCTTCTTTTTCGAAAAGTTCTGTCAAAATTTCGACGGATGTCGGCTTTTTCTTGTTAGCAGAGACTACTATGAGAGATTGATCCGAAGTTTTTACTTGATTTCGGGTTTCTCGTCGAAGTTTATTTTCTGTTACGAAGTATCACCGAGTCATCTTCTGATCACCTCGAACCGTAAAGTATCCTTTCTGATTTGGAAATTTTAGAAATTGGTGATAAGTAGATGGAACAACTTCCATAGAGTATAACCACGGAGTGCCGACGATCGCGTTGTAAATGGTGGCTCTCTCTACTACGTCGAACTTCACGATTTTTGTTACTCCTCTAGCTGATACTGGGAGTTTGATTGTTCCGACAGTTGAAATTATATCTCCTCCGAAAGCAGTTAAATTTTTTTCCTGAACTTTAATCTTTTGATCCTTGATCTCTATTTTTTGAAGTGTGTCGGAGATATAACATCTACCGAGCTTCTTGTGTCAACTAGGATCCTTTGGACGTCACAGTCACCAATCTGAAGTTCAATTACAAGTGGATCATTATGAGGAGTATCGATCCCCTTCAAATCCTCGGTAGTAAACATCAATTCCTTTTGTAGAGTAGCGCTTTGTGGAACCTGATCTGCGGATAATCTAAAGATGCTTCGTTGAATCGACCAAACACAATCTTCGCAATTCGCGAGTCCTCTCATTATTATGTTAATCCTTTTACTCTGAGTTGGCGGTGGTGATGGCAGGAGTTTGTCCTTCGTCCGCGTCTTCTCGAGGAAGTTGATTTTCCTCAATTTCCCGTGTTTTACACTTCTCCTTTTCTCGGTCTTGCTCAAATCGGATAGCCATTAAATGGATTTTCAGGTTTCGGCAGTCCTCGGTTTTATGACCTGGTCTTTTATGATATTCGCACCACGGAAGGGCCAGAGTGTTTTATACTTCGATTTGTCCTTCCGAGGTGTATCTTTTTGTGGGTCAGTCATAGAAAAAGATATTTCTGATTTTGACTTGTCTTTCCGAGGTTGGTCTCTTTCTACTCGTCGTTCTTCTCATTTTTCCTCTGGTTTCGTATCTTTATTCACTGTTGCAGATCCATGTGCTTTTGCAAGTTCGGCACGATTCTGTTCGATCCTTAAATGAGTATTTGCCCGGTGAAATGCATCATTCATGGATTAAGGACGATGAGCTGATAGCTCATCCCAGAACCTCGACTAATACCATGTTGCCGCACTAAGCGCTCCGATGGCCAAATCACCGTCTATCTTTAAACGTGAGTAAATCACCTTGAATCTTTTAATAAAGTCTCGACGCGGTTCCCTCGGTCCTTATTTTACTGCATAAAGGTCTGATGCGGTAGCTTGTTGTTCTAAGGGCAACATGTATTCTTTAAATAAATCTTCTCGGAGTTCGGCAAAAAAACTAATCAAATCAGGGGGTATACTAGTAATCTAAACTTGGGCATCTCCCCTTAAGCTCTCAAGGAAAAGCTGGCATCTTCCTTCATCTTCTTCTCCTTTTTGGAACTCGGCCCTACCGACTTTTACTAAAAACTCTGTGATGTAAACCGTTAGATCTCCGGTTCCATCATAAGTCGGGAGCCTTAATTTGTCATTGAGCGGTACCCGTGCACGCGTGATGTTGTAAGTGAATGGAATCCTTTATGTTTTTGCTAGTAGCTGATCGACCTCTGGAGCAGTGCTTGTTGCCCTATGAACCAACGAGTGCATTTCTTCTAATTCTCTTTTTAAAATCGCAATTGATTGATCGGTACTTAGAGCCCGTACTTCGTTATCTCCAATTCTCGAGCCTCGGCGTACAGTGGAAGTTGGTGTCCTAGGTTCTCTTGTTCTGCTTCGATCATCCTCAAATGTTACCCGTTGAGAGGCGGCTCGCAAAGGCCGGACTTGGATTTCTCCAGAAGATTAATTATGATTTTGAGCTCTTGAGGCTTGAAGTTCTTCTGACAAAATTGCAATTTGATCAATTAAGCTCTGGTTAACCCGCTGTTGATGACTAAATTGATCTGTCAGCCAGTCCTCGCGTTGTTGTTGCGTTCTTACTAATGCTCTCTTGTTTCCTATTTTTTGGGGGTTACTACTCCTACCTCGTTGGAAGTTCAATTTACTACCGACTGTTCATGCCCGTTATTCGAAGATGGCGTTGTCAAAGGTTGTTCACCTAACCGAGAGATGGGTTGAGATATCGTCGACACGTTCGGTCGTTCGTGGGAATTCTGAGTTTCTTCTATCAGGGCTCCGACTGTTTGATTAATGGGGGTTATGAATCCTTGCTCACCAGGTTTACTGGGCGTCGTTTGTTAATAATTTAATTCGCGGATTATGGGATCTTGGTTCTCGAAAAGGGCTCTTGCCGACTCTCTAAACTGGTGAGGATTGTTCCAACCATTGTTTCTTCCTCGTCGCTTATTTCAGCGATCTCGCCATCTCTGCGCTAGAGATGTCAGTTGGGCCAACCCACACCCAAGTAGCCCGAACCGCGGTGGACAATTTCTTTTTACGGACCATGACGGGCCGGCCTGCATGGGCTGCGGTTCACAAATAAATGTATAGGCCTGCACCGCATGGCTAGACGGGTTAGCGGGTTGGCCCGCAGGCTATTCATCCTAATGAGTGCTTCACTTAAAGTGAAGTCTTGATAAGCCTGAATCCCTCTGAATCCCTCACTTTTAACTTTAAGAAGTCTTGTCTCTACCTTTTATTCTCTTAATTCCATGTGTGATTGTATATCATAACAATAAAGTCATATATACATGTTGAATATGAAGAAGACGAGTGACCAAATGAAGTCAGAATCAAATATAACACATATCAAAAACAAAAACAAAATACGGATCAAGAACAGAAATAGAGATATGAGACGAGGATATAAGCACCTTGGAGGAATAATCCTTGGTGAGATTCAAGGAAAAAGATGAAGATAGAGAGAGAATTGAGAGAGAAAGGGATATTGTTATTTTTCTGGATCACCTTAGCCCTTGATTACATAAACATATATCCATACAAACTAACCAACAATTTGACCCAGTAAAATTATAAACTAACCGGTTTACAAACCGGAAATATAATTACAGATATAAATAGATTGATGATAGTCACATTCTATGACACCCGATCAAGTCTTGTCTCAACTTTATATCTCATTCTTCCATGTATAATTCGTGCAAAGTTTTTTATTCAAATTGCATTAAAGCACCATTAAAATTTCTATAGGACATAACAAATTACCTAACAGAGGAAACAAACTAATTTAGACAAAACAATGACTGATCAATTTAACGATAGATACAAAATCATTTCTGAAACTTCAATTAAAACACAAAATTCAAAACCAACATACCAATCCAAAGTCAACGATAACACAAATCCAAATGAAACAGAAGTAGAGAAGAAAAGAGAGTAGATTATCCTAGATTGAAACTGAAATTGAAAAACGAAATTCGAAAACAAGAACATGTTTCTTCATCGACATCACTCTTCATCATCAACAATTGATTCAAAAGAGGATAGTGTCTCATCTTCACCATTAAATTCTTCTTCCTCCTCTACATATTTGACATAAAAAGATAGTTAATATGGAAATTATGAATTTGTGATACGGAATTCTAAAACTTATGAACTATTATCTTACCATTTTCTTATGCTTCAAACCCTTTTAACCAATTCCGACTGCAGATCAAAGCTTGTACATTTTTCGGGAGAAGACGGTTTTGAAATTTGTTCAATACTGTAGCTCCGATACTGAAAGATGATTCAGAAACAACTGTTGTTATAAGGATGTTAAGTATGTCACAAGCCATAATGCCAATGCGCCATAACGTTGTGAGTTTTCCTTCCAAAATTTTAAGACGTCCAAACTCTCAAAATTACCATCTTCTAAAGGCGGTTTTTCAAAATACAATTCCAACGAAGACTTGTCACTTATAACAACAGTTGCTTTGCGAAAGGCAAAAAAATCCTGCAACATTACCAAAAGGTTAGTAAACATAAGAACTTTTCATCTGATATAGAATTTTCATATGTTTAATGTTTGGCTATTATATAACAATGTTTAATATGCAGATTCAATAGTACTGATTAGTATGTCAAAAGAGTTTACTTTCAACAATCAGAAACACAAGCACACATGATCACTGCTAAACGTAAGTGTTTAATTATGAAACATAAAAGACTATTATCTAATCATTTCAATCATCTATTATAAAGTCTCTAATTATAAAACATAAGAACTATTACGTTTACATTTCTATCATGTATTATAAGTTTTTAATTGATATATTATAAGATTAACAGAATTATAATAGAAAAGATAAATGAGCATTTGTCAAACGTTAGTTTTCTAATCCATACATCTTAATCTTAAGCCTAATAAAACAAAAAATACAAAAGAATTATTTATCTTGTAACTGCTAAAACTTCCTCTTGGTTCTTCAACACAAACTTTCTTCTGAACACTTTCTCGTGTGTCTGTAGGAGGGAAATTTTATTTTGGCTTGTTCTCATATGATTCAAAGAGAGTACGCAAATACTCCATCTTTTCCTGACAAGAACTCCTTTCAAGTATTCCAAAGCAATATTCTGCAAGTGAGAGCTTCCACCGTGGATCAAAGATACTAGCGATAGCAAAAACATTACTGACTTCTTTCCATTACGTGTCGTATTTATCCTTCATAGGTATAATCATCTCCTTGATAATTTCATCCCCATTATTCTCATTCACTTTCAGCCAGTTGAAGATTCACCAGACCTGCATGAAATATAAGTTCGAAATTGGATATGCCGAACTTGACATAAGACGCGTGATCTCATCAAACGACTGTAAAAAGTCACACATCACCATCAACCGACTCCACTCAGCTTCAGTAGGATAGAACTTATAATTCTTCCCATCAATTACTTTGAGATTACCAAAAGCAGCTCGATACTTGATGACCTGTCAAGCATTATATAAGTGGAATTCCACCTTGTTGGCACGTCCAAAAGTAAACCAGCAGTCAATGTAATACCAACAGTTTCAACACTTTTCTCAAAGAGTATCTCACGAGATCGAGATGCTTGAACATACTTAACACTCTCTCTAATCTTATACAAAGAATCACCAATCACTTTTAATCCATCTTGAACAATGAGGTTCAAAATATGTGCTGCATATCTGACAAGAAAATATTGTCTTTTACCGAACAAATCATCACGCGAAACAAGCTGAGATTTTAGAATGTCTTGCACCGAATTGTTGCTGGTGGCATTGTCTAATGTAATTGAAAAAACTTAGTCAAAATTTTTATCATAACTACCTAGTTTAATAGGAATTGAAAACACCATTTAATCTCCGGCAACGGCGCCAGAAAATTTGATCGTGAATTATTTTACCTAAACTATTTGCAAGTGCATTGTGTACAATTGTAGTTTTAAAGGTTATTGATTCCACAAAGATTATGTCGAATTTAACTGAAAAGTACAAATGAACCTAGATAACTAGGTAGTATCTTGTATTGTAACTTATGGATTATAGGCGCTAGATCAAGAGAAATATTGCAAGAGATATAGATCAGCATAAAATCAATAATCAATAGACTCTTAAACACAGAAGGCGTAAATATATAATCCCAAATATCTTGTGGTACCATACCTATGTATGTTACTAGACAAGAAAGAATGATTTTCAATTTAAGAGGCTAACAAATGCAATGAACTTAGATCTGATTGTTCATGAAATTCCAAGCCAAATTTTGATTTGAACAAGGAAAAAATCATCAACTAAAAACCATGTTATGGTTATGCTAGAGGATAATGTATTATATAGCAAAACCTAGAAATCAATATTCTTAATGATAAAATCATAATATTGTATGAAGTACCATTAAAGAAGAGAGTCATACTGATCATATCATATTAAATGCTTTAGAGGTCAATAAAACCATTGAAAATCCTAGATCTAACAAGTAAACTACTCACACATAGCAAGAAAAACCATAATCAATATCAATATCAATAGCTTGCCTAAAAGTAGAGAGTAAGGTTTAAAGAATAGAACAGGTCAGGGGTCATCTCTCTCTGTTAAATTCATAGAAAGTAAAACTTCAAGAAACCTTAAGAACAAATGTGGCTTATTGAGGTAAAGTAAAAGTTTTTGTGGCTTGAGTGTCTTTCTTCTTGAGAACTTGAAGGTTTGACCTAATTCTTATGCTTAGCAGAGTATATATAGCTCCAGCGGTCGTGCATGGATTGGAAATGAAACTTCAAGACTTTGGGTTTTAGAAAAATCCCGTAAAACCATTTCCTTTCTTCTGACCGACCTAATCGAGTCGGTCGACTGCTTCTTCCAGCTGGTCGACTTTGTCATCCTTCGATAAATTATCCATTTTTACTCTAAATCGTCTAAGTCTTCTCCAATTGCTGCATCACATGAAATCTCCTATTTATTCTGCTTAAAGTGTAGAAAAGGTTCCAAAACCGTATAGAAGATGCATGTGAAAGCTGGTAAAAATATCAATAAATCAATCATTAAGGGTATGTGGACAATTTTTTTGACAACTCGTCCCAAAATCTGAACATGAACTATGTCTCGCTGAACACCTCGATAGCAAGGCCATCAGAAAGCGTCAGACAAGTTGGTACCACCTTTAATATCTTGGTAAAGTCAAAAGGAGGTTCCTTGGGTCCTTCTTGATTGCATAGAGGTCGGATGGTGAAAGTAGCGCTCGAGGTATATTATGTATTGCTTAAAGAACACCTTTTGTAGCTCAGAAAGGTAATCTATGGAGTTCACCGGAAGCCTGGTAAAACAAGCACGCGCTTCGTCCCTCAGTCTCTCTACTAACAACTTACAATGTCCTGGATCTTCCTCTCTACGATAGAAATCAGGCATGGCGACCTTAACATGAAAGGCTTGCATCAACACCGAAGGGTCCCTTGTTCCGTTGTAAGTTGGAAGCCTGGGTTTATCACTAGGCGGGACCCCCACACTGGTAATCTGGTACGTTAAGGAAACATTCTTGGTGATGGCCATTAGTCGGTGAAGCTTTGATGCAGAGGTTCTCGCTTTGTAGACCATGGATTATTTCCTCGTCTTTTTTCTTAAATCTCCGAGTAGTCCAAAACATCTCATTGGAGGGTGATGTGTCTTTCTGGCGGTCAACCCACCAATCATCCTCTTCAAACGTTACACGTTGAGTCCCACCGGAACTATTCTCCTGACGAAGCACCAACTCTTAGGGTCATATTGAATTTTACCTCCCAGGTATAAGACAGCGGTAGGTATTTTAAGATTCAAAGAAGTCACAACACTCTACCCCTTTGTGCATGTTTGGGACATAGCAAAGGGAGGCATTAACAAAGGAAAATCACCCTCATTAAGGTAAAACTTGATCAGATTCCAAGCGATCCAGATGCTAACATGAATTTCATGTTTTTCCATCTCTTCATCCCCTAGATCATGGAACTGTACGTCAAGCCAATTTTCTTCTGGTTGTGGAGGTAGTATTGGTGTTCTCGTCATCTTGGTTCTTTTATCTTTCGAGTTTATTTTCTTGACTTAGACCCCACGGTGGGCGCAATTATTGATGTAGGGGTTTAACTATCTAAAAATAGCTATTAAAATGGGTTGAAATATAAGTCAAAATAACTTTTATTGATTTAAGTGTTATAATTCTAGAGAAATTAGTTCGAAGCTCAGAGCAATTGCTTCTCTCATTTCTCTGAAGTTGTGAATGTATAGGAGGAGGGCGTCCTCCTTTATATAGGTGTATGTAGTCGGTTTATTATACATGTGGGTTTTATCGTTGAGATAAAATAGCTTTCCTTATTCTCCGAGATTCAGGAGATTTAACGAAGATTCGCTGTTATCTCTTAGTTCAATTACGATTTTGATCTGAACACACAATGTGTTTAATGGGTTTACGATCAGACCTATGAAGAGATTGGACGGACCTATCTAGATTAGTGTCGAGTTGTTGATAAGGAGTTGCTAATCTCACCATAAACAGTCACCATTCTTGATAGTTCTTACTGTTGTGATAAGGATTATACCACTGCGGTAACGGTTGTACCGACTTAGTAGTCATCAATCACATAAACGATATCAAAAATGATAATCTTAGCTTTTCTAAATCCCTTTCTTTTATCCTAGTTCTTACCGTGAGTTTTGAGTCTCCCACAACATCCATATTCTACCTCCGTCCATTTTCTATTACTCTTAAGTCTAAACATTAAATATACTTGAATTTTCCTATTTAAAATATTGTTAAGATTTCCACACGTAAGTACAGGTCACCTCATCAACTTGATGAAATGGTCCCCATCTCCTAGTATTACTCCAAGTCTAGGTAAACGACAGTCCTTCCAACTTTATGTTATTTCTTATGCAAAGGTCAATAAAATCTTTAGTTAAAACTGTTCAATGACGAAAATTATTTAGTTACTAAAGTTATTAATTCATGGTTTCAAGGTGCTTTGTCTCTGAAACTGCAAACAAGACGCTGCTTAGCTATTACAGTGCACTGACCGACAAGTGGCACCTTCTTTTTTCATAATTTTTATACCATTTTTTCTCTATTCCCAAACATAATTCTCAAATCTTTCTTTTCATATTTGTTTATTTTATTAGAGGTTTTACCAGTGTTTATTTCATTTATAAATGGTAGGTCACGATTGATAATTATTTACGGCTGTAAAACGAGTTATACCGGTTTATTAGTCACTAACCATTGGTACCAAAAGCGATACCAAAAAAAATAAGTTCAACTTTTTAAACCATTTTCTTTATCTTTATTGTATTATTCGATAACCGTTTACCATTCCCATTTACAGCTAAAAATCTTACATTACTCTTATTTACTAATTAGATCCGTAATTTTGTATCGAAACAATTTAGTTGAAAGCAACCCATTTTTCTAGTTGATTCATTTTATGTTTATTTAATTTATGCCACTTAAAAAAATTTAATAAATATCAAGGAGCCTAGATGATACAAATCTAGTATCAAGGAGTTTAAGCATCGCATGCAAGAAGATTGGTTCAACCAACACTCTTTTGTTCATATACGATATGAAGAATTGAAAGAAGAATGTAGTGAGTAAAAATAGGTGTGAAAGTATACTAATAAATTATTTTAAAAGGTCATACTAAGCTTGCATGGCAAAGGTAAGGTGAGGGAGCCGTACCTTAACAATTTCATCATCATCTTTGCCTCATCAATTCTATGTTTCCTCATCATCTTAACCACATCAACTCTTTTTTAATCCTCTTAATGACAATAATTGTTTCTCAATCTTTATCAATTCGTTTCTACAAATATCAGGAGTATAGAATAGAGTATAGAATAGAGTTTGATATTCATTTTCAATTTCGACATTGGTTCTCTGATATCATTTTTTATCATGTCTCATGGTTTGAAATTATGAATTTTTCTATTGGCGTCAAAGATAGAGTTAACAAACTAACAAATTATCCTTACTATTTTACGGAAATTGTGATTCCAAAGTTTTAAAGATCAACCTAATAAACAACATTTGCGATTTCCGAATTCACGAGATCGCAACTATCTTAAATGATAGTCCATATTCTAAATATTATATTGATGAGTTTTTATAAATAGATTTACATAAATTAAAGATTTTTTTTTATTTCTTCATTGATATATGTTTTTTTTATTCATCTAATTGTTTCAGACACCATTGGATTTGTAAAATATGGTGGAAATTTGGTTTAAGATGTCTCTGAAAACACAAAAACATTTTTCTGTTTTGTTATTAACGATCTTCAGTACGTTAGTGTAAATCTCTTTTTTTTTAAAGTAAATATTCTTCACCGATGATGAAAATCTAAAACATGAGAATTTTTGCAATACTGATATCATAATGAGTAGGGGTAATGAAATCAAATGCATTGCGAATGAAGACATGCTTATGGTTTTGAAAGAGCATGGAACAATCAAGTACTAGGTCAAGAGTTTTTGTTATATTGAGATTTTTGAAGATCATTGGTTATGCTGGTAAATGAAACTTCTCTTTTTGGACGTAATAAATTATCCACATATTATAAACTAAAATATTTTTTTATTATTTGTAGGTATTACTTATTTTTCATCAGTTAACAAATTTTGAGAAATTACATTTGTTCAGTTCATTATAAGTGAGTCTCGTAGATAATATTAAAAGCTAAAGTTCAATAAAAATGTATAGATTAATTCATTATCATTTCATTCACACAAATTTATATCAAAAATTTAAAATAAATGTACAAATTTATATCACACACATTTTATCACAAATGTAAAAATTTATATCACACACATTTGATCATAAATGTACTTTTTCGACAAATTACGAGATATATGTTAATGCCAGTTATACTTTAACATATTTATGAGTCATAGTTTAATTGTTTTGATATTTTGATCCTTATTTCTATTTTATCATTACTTAGCATTTGTACGTCTCATATATGAGAGTTAGAACATACATCCGAAATAAAACGAAAGTTAATTACATATTGAAATTTTCAACCCGCACATGTCGTGCGTACCCACCAGCTAGTTCACAAATAAGAAAAATGTAGTGGAAAGGTTTTAGAAGAGGAAAAAGAGAGATTTCTTACATTTGTGTTTTATTATTGGCTTAATAAAAAGAGGCAATCTTAAACGTTTTCACTTCTAAATCAACCAATCAGATGTTTCTTTTTTATTAGTTTTTAAATGTATACGTTCCTACCTCCAAATCAACTAAGTCAGATGTTACCGAGAACTCTTACATGTGAAGATAAATTGGGACACAATAATTATCATTTCGTCTGGCGACGAAAAGATCTCCATTTCGACGCTTCCAAGTTCGGAACAGACCGCTGTAATTCATGTCGCGGAATCTCAAAATCCAGGAGGAAGCACGAATATTCCCGTCCCCCAACCCCAACGTGGGGATAAGAGTTACGTGAATATGCCCCCTCCTAAGGACAAAGGAGTTCTTGAATCTTCCGGAACAATTTCGTCTACTCCCTCTCTACTTGATGCAAGTAAACTTGCTCCTTGTGCCGATTCTTAAAAACCCCTATATCGAGCTTCCGAAACAAAAAGCTCGGATAAGGTTTCCAATGAGGGGTCGCTTATCTCGGCTTCATTGCTTCCTTCTCAATACTCCTTTGGAAAGGTCATTGCTTTCTCTGATGATAGGAAAGAATGTGCCAAACTTTTTGGCATGCTCGGAGCTGATCTGGTTCTCTCCCTCTTTTTTCCGAGGTTGAGAGGAATTCATTGATTGAAAGGGCAACCGCTTCTCACTTTAAGGTTTGTAAATGACACATTATTTATTCTATCAGTTTAATTTATTCACCTCGTCTTTCTCTTTATTTGCAGACGACAGATATTTTCAATCGTCTTCTTTCAGATGCCGAGGCCAAACAATCAGCAATGAAGGCAAAAATTGAGGAGTTGAAATCCAAAATAAAAAAATACTTCCCATGACTCCGAAATTGCTCGAAGAATGGCCGAGCAAGAATTTCTAAAGGCTGCCAAACTCATGAGTCAAGTCAGACTTCTTGAGGGCTAGTAGGAGGCAGTTCGACAATCTAAACCGTCCGAGCTTGCTTCTGGGTCGAGTGGGGCTAAAACAAAGGAGAATGAACCGGACGATAAGATGATCGGTCGGCTCGACGCTCTAGACGAATGCAGGGGTAAGTTTGAAAAGATTCGAAAATTCATTGAAGCAAGCCAGCTTCATAATTCTCTGACTGATTTACTTCATCAGGTCAAAGGAAAGTGCGATCTGGTTGAGATGCTTGAGAAGGAGAAAGTTCTCGTTCCTTTCATCATGAAAGGGAAACTTTCTTCCCAACTGAATAAACTTGAACGTCGATTGAAAAAATTTCACGACTTTCTTCTTAGGCTTTCGGATATGACCGTTCCATCTTTGTTTCGAGGGAAGTATAGGCATACTCCTCGTTCGGATAACGTGAAGATGAATTTAGTTTCCGGAGTTTGTAATCCTTACTGATCTTTTCTTGAATTGTAATCATTTCCTTTTCTTATTTTGTATCTATTCTAAAGTTTTCAAAATTTATTGTATCTTATTATTTTTATTATTTTTTATTAAAACTGAGAGATTTGATGACTTAACTCAAATGTTACTTTATCAGATCATAAGTTTCGTCATTTTTTCTGAAATATTGTTTTATGAGAATTGTTCGACCTTTATCTGTTATACCAGATTCTACTTTATCGAATTCCGGTATTTGAAGTGGTTTTAAATATGCGGGAATGATCCAACTTTTCCTTATAATTTATCGGCTCTACTTTATCGAATTCTGGTATTTCAAGTGGTTCTAAATATACGGAAATGACCCGACTTTGCATTATAATTTCTTGGCTCTATGATGAGATGGGAACTTGAGTGTTTTAACACCAGATTTCTACAAGCTTTTATCCAATTATTCCATCTTTATTTCATTTTTCATGCATTTACGATAGATTTCCGTGTTTTGCATCTTAGTACTCCCAGGAGTCTGCATTTGCACGTTTTGTATGTGTTTCAAGACATTCTCAGGTTACCCAAAGGGACAAGAGCTCAAAAGCATGAAGCGAGTCACGAAAGAAGGCAATGAGTTAACAATCAAAGGCCAACCTTCACCCATATCAAGATCATAATGATCGATATGGAGTTTAAGGAGATCGACACCCATATCGATCGATAGTGGTGAGCCAAAAGCAAAAAGCAAATGACCAAAATGCCCCTAGCCGACTTTAGACTCCTAATAAATAGCATGTGTCCCCTCACTTGAAACACATTACATCAAGACATTGTCTCTCTACTCTAGCTCTAGCCACCTAAAAGGTGGTTTGTAAATATTTTTATTTTATTTTTTACTTTTTTTAATTTTTCGTATTTAAATCATGAAAAACCTTTTTCTTTATTTAACCTTTTTATTGATTATGTTTCATTTAGAGGGATTAATTAGGAGAGAGAGGGTAAATAGGGATCTCATTAATTAGGGCATCTCCAATGTATTACTCCATTTTTTACTTCAAAATGAAGTCACTCCAAAATGAAGTTGAGTTCTACTCCAACCCTACTCCATTTTTGAGTAGAAAATGGAGTTATGAGTAAAAAAATGGAGTGATGGATCTAATTAATCTATATTTGGAGTAATCCCATCTTTTAGTCCATTTTGGAGTTGGAAATGGAGTAGGGTTGAAGAAGTTTACTCCAAAAATGGAGTTTAAAGTGAAAAATGAAGTGGGGTTGGAGATAGTGTTAGGGTTAATTAGTTGATTTATCAGAGAATACATTAGGTTTAGATCTCTTAATCATGGGTCCTTAGAGGTTAGTTTGAGAAGGAGTATGTGACACCTCTTACATTGACTCTCACCTCTATTCTCTCTAATCCTTGTGATTAGTTGATGAATCTAAGTGATTAATTGAGATGCTTTCTCTACCTTAATGGAACTATGGATTATCATTTAGGGGTGAATTTCGGATTCTTCTACACACTTATCGCCTAAGTTCACGGTAGCATCCTTTCAAATGGGTTAACATGTTAGGAGAGTGAACTAGATAATTGATTGAATTCCTAGGAAATTGATGGATCAATCGATGAGATTAGAATTGGAAATTCACATTAGGAAATGCAATGGTATTTGTAGTTATTAAGGCTGTTAGTCGCTTGGCTCTCTCAATGGGCCCATTGATAGAAAAAACGCCTAGCGAATCGGATGTCCTCGAGGAAATTCTTGAGACAACCGTATAAAACCTCTCGCAAAACAAATCCCTAACCAAAGCTTATAACTTTAGTTAGTTAGTTTCTTAAGACTCCTCTCAAACCGAACCATTCTCCTCTTAGTTTCACACTTTTATCTTAGTTAGATTGATTAGTTATGATAAACCCAACCAACCAACTATAAACCCCCCCCCCCGTTTTTAGAATTCGATTTCGATAAACGATTTTAAACGGTTTAATACCTTATGCCCTCCTTATGGTTCGATCCCTCAATTTATAAAACGAGTATAGCTTATAGTTGGGCTAAGATTGAGGTGTTTTATAAATTTTAAAATTGAAAACACCGACAATCAAGTTTTTGGTGCCGTTGTCAGGGAGCAATTGGCATTATTTATCAAAAAGTTTTAAACCGATTTGATTTCCCGAATTTTATCTCTCAACCCGACCATCAATATCGCCTATATCGATCGGTACACCTTGTGTATCGATTTGGTATCAGTCGATACTGCGCGTCAATCTGGGTAAACCAACTTGTGTCGACCCTGTATCGATCGACACAAGTCTGTATCGACCTTATATCGGCCGATACAAAATTATGTGTAAAATATCGAGATTATAATCAGGGTATATTGACCATATGTCGGTCGATAGTATTTTTGTATTAACCCCATATCGGTCGATATATAAATTCTATTAGATTTATAAATTAACTTTTTTATTTCTGAAAACGTACTAATAAGAGTTTTCTCTCTCTTCTCTAGTGTGTTTCAGGTTGTATACGAAGAAGTAATAGCGAAGGAAACCTCATTCCACCCACAGACATTTCCAAACTCGAACGCATTATTAGGAAGTCAAAGAAGAACCGAAGTAAGACCCCTCAATCGCCAAAGATGGGAGACTGAATCGAAAACGTTAACGATGAAGGAGGTCAAGAACCGGAACAGCTAATCGGAAGATACGATGAACCAACCTTGATGCCATCACAAATAGGAATCAAAATCCCGAATTGAGTGGACAACCAATTTGACATCAAAAGGATCGTTCTCAACATGGTTCTTCAACAACGGTTCAACGGGATGACTCACGAGAATCCTTTAGATTATTTGGAGAAGCTCGAGAGAATATGCCAAATCGTATGAACCAATGGAGCCAATCTCGACGCTTACAAGCTAACTTTAATCCCATTCTCGTTAGTGGACAAGGCGAGCCATTGGGAGAAAAATGTAACTAGCACCTCGATAAGAACTTGGGAGGATTGTTAGAAGGCGTTTTTAAATAAGTTCTTCAACCGACAGCGGATGATCAAGTTCCGAAGCGACATATCAAGTTTCCGCCAAGGTGTTAGCGAAGATCTACTTGAAGCATGGGAACGATTCAAAGGGTACACAAATGGTTGTCCACATCACGGCCTCAAGAAAGAATAACTCCTAAACACATTCCACCAAGGGTGCTAACCCCAATGGAGATTGGCCATAACCACGGCTAGCCGAGGGAGTTTCGCGGATCTAACCATTAGCCAAGGAGAGAAGATAATCGAGAACCTAGCTCAATCGGTGCACGAATTAACCGATCCCCTTACCAAGAACACCGAAACATCGAAGCTAAAAGAGCTTAAAAAGCAAATCGAGAAAATGGTCAAGAAGATGGAACAATCATTGCTAATGGCTCAACAAGTTCATGGCAACAAGAGGAGTGCCAACATGGTGCAAGAAGAAGAAGTATATCAAGTTTAACACATGAACTTTGTAGCCAACAACGGTCAATACACTCAAGGGTACAATAACCAAGGAGGTTTTGGTAGATCAACTTAAGGGTATGGTAACCAATGCTATAGAAGGAACCAAGGGTACAACAGTTTTTGTAATCAAGTTGGAAACTATCAAGCCCAATCATCCAATACAAATTTTCAAGACGAAGGTACAAACTCGATCTTGAAGCAAGTGTTGGAAAGTCAAGGGAAGCACTCAATTGAGATATCCACAAAGATGAATGAAATAGCCACCAAGGTAGAAACAAGTCTCGGAGCTATGAACAAGAAGATTGACGGATGCTATGCTGATTTGAATGGCAAGATGGAAAAACTCTCAAATAACATGAGACTTCTCGAAAGGAGAACGGCCGATCTAAGCCAATCAACTCAAGCCTCCACTTTACCTTTGCCCAGTAAACCCAAGCAAAACCCTAAATATTTATGTGGGATGATCAAGAGAGAAGAAAAAGGGGGTGATGAAGAAGGCTACGAGGATATTCAAGGTTGGTTGAGTGACCCCGAGAACTTTGAGAACGATAACGAATTCATATCTGAATTTCTTGAAACATGGCTAGAAGATGATGAGGATTCCGAAATCGAGAAGCAATGGAGTGAGGAGGAGGATTATGAGATGTTTAAGATGGACAACGAAGAAGGGATGAGTGCCGGGAAGATATATGAGAATCAAAACGAGCCAAAATTTAGTAGAGAAAGAGCAATATCGATCGATAGCTCGGTGATATCGACTTACGCATCGATATATACTGATCATCTAGAAAATAAAAACGGAGTATCGACCATGATATCGATTGATACAGAGGTATCAGAGATCGGCGAGATGATGAGCAAACTCTATATTTATTATAACAGAAAGGGCAAATTGAGTTCATCCTCGTAGACCCAAAGAGTACCGTTCCCCAATGAAAGTTTCACACATTCTCAAATTGAAGAATTCGAGATGTTCAAGAAAGCGGTGGAGATTGAAGCTATCAAGCTACCGTTCCCTATGAGCATCGAGAACATGGAAAAGATGAGAACCTTCGTGAGAACAATGATAAACAACAAAAGAGAAGATGAAACGGTAAGGGTGAATGAGGTTGATGGATAAGCGGGCGAAATATGGTCAAGAAGTCTTGATAAAAAGAGTAATCCGGGAGTATTTTCAATTCCTTGTAACTTGGGAAGCATAAGGATCAAGGAAGCTTTGGCGGATACAGGAGCAAATATTAACGTGGTCTCCAACACCCTTTTAGCCAAACTAGGCATCACGGAGCTCGAGCCGCACTCCAAGCGGATAGCTCTAGCTGATGCGACAACAAGAATCCTAAAAGGAATTGTGACAGATGTCCCAATAGGAGTAAAATGGTGGATTGTGCCCACGGATTTAGTGGTTATAGAAGCAATGAAGAACGAGCCGGTACCACTAGTGCTTGGCCGCCTATTCTTAGCCACAGTTGGGGCACAAATCGACTACAAAACTCGGTAACCAAGGCTACCGCCGAACCTTGACTTCTTTTGATTATTGTGGAGCAATCTCCTATGAAGAATATGAAGAATCCGTAGGAGAGAATGACGTTGAGGAAGAATTGATGAACTCGAGAATGGCGAGGTGCTCGCGATAAACCTATGCCACTGCCGTCATGACTAGTGACGAAGAAGAGACAAACCAAGAAGATATGGAGGTCAAATACCATGTTTTCACGGAGATGCTAGAAGAGAGCCTAACCAATAAGCCCGATCAAATGGACACGTTTAAGCTACTTCTAAAAGCACACAACAAGGTGATACCGAGACTCCCAATATTGCTACAAAGGAGGAGAGTTTCACCACTAAAGGTTTTTCTCTAAAAATAATTCTCTGACCTTGACGAATCGGAACGAGAGTTTGACCGGGAAGGAGAAATTACCGCCCCAAAACGAGAAATTAATAAGCTACCACATCGAAGAATGCCCGATACTCAAGCTCTAGACAGAACAAGCCTTTATGCTTTATTTTTCGTCACGGGAAAAGGAGAAAATAGACCATTCCAAGTCCCCGACTTGAACGAAATCCCACGTGAACTAGAAGCTCAAGAAAGGCATGCTTACTGAATCTCGACTTTGTCAACCCGAGCAAGCGAAAATGAAACAACCCTTCTTCTCAAACCCCAAGCATTCTACGATTGATCGATCCACTATCGGATTATGAATATAGAAAGAAACTAGCCTTTCACCCACGTTAGCGCAAGACTAAACGAAGAAGTCATTACTGCGGACCGAAAAGCTTAGCTCCTCAACAACCCGATCAAGATCATCCTAAAGAACGAAGGAGATGAAGAAATGGAACAAAGATATCACGGGTCTAACCGTAGACCTAACCATGGGCAAAGGTAAGACCCACCTATCCATCACACCATTGTAAATGCCACTAGCTCTTTAGGATTATGCGAATTTTGCCTCTCTCGATTTAATTCCACCGGGATGGTGTCAATTAAGTCCGAAAGAGGATTTTATAGTTACTAATCTCGTTTCTCTCTTTTCTTACTTTCTATTTTAGTAGGATCTTTAATCCTTTAGGCATCCTTAACCCCTAAGTTCTTTCTACAAAAATTCTTGATGAAGAGTTGCCTACATACCCGAAAGGGATCAAGCCATCCGTAGTTGGAACCTCACTAGGTTTTTTTATTTTTATTTTTATTTCTATTTTTTTGAATCATAAGACCTTACGGCCCGAGGTACATCCTTGCCATCCATGGTTTGCAAACGATAAGCTCCGTGTTTAACTTTCTTTATCACTAAGTAAGGACCTTCCCACCTGTTGATGGTGGGGTTCTACCCCTTATCAATAGTTTGGCAATAATTGAAGTTTGGTCCCTGCCGAGCTCTTCCCTGATAACTTATTAGGTTATAAGTCCCGACAACAGGAATATCGACCCTCGGCCCAGATGACCGAGGGATACCTCGGAGAAGATTAATCAGATTTAGTGTCCGAAGTGGGGGTATAAACGAACATCGTCCTAAGCCAAAGTCTAATCTCAGACAGTATAAGATAGAACCTTATCACAGATTCCCTAGTCTTGGAAAAATGGAAATATTCCATTTTTCCGAGGTTAGCCCATGGGCTTGCAAGACCGGCTATTAAGGATATATAAATACATACCCCCCTTCACTAATAACATTCACTCAGAATCGGGAGGAGAAGAACTAGATTTCCTAGGTTTTACTTCTCTATGATAAAGTTAGCTCGACATCCAGAGTTAACAAGCCTTGTAATCACTTTCATTAATAAAATACCCTCTTTCCGAGGTTTCTCTTTTATTTCTTTTCGAAGTACTTTCCTAAAAACGAACCCCTCTAATTATAAATAATTAGAAGTTGAATCCAGTATCAACATTTTGCGCGCCAGGTAGGGGGGACATTTTATGTAAAAGAGAGATCTCGGAGAACAGGAAGATGAGCACAGAAGAGCCACCTGCCGACGAACGTCGAGACGGTGAAGAAGCAGAAGTAAGCGACGAATAAGGAGCGGTCCAGAATAACAACCAGAACCGCAATCCAATAGCCCGTGAACTAAGCTATCCTCATACCATACCCAATCAACTCGGAGAACAAGGATTCTTCACTCCTAATAATCCGATAGTTCGAACCTCGACATATGAGATCCAGAATTCTCAGGAAGTACCAGAAGAAACTCTTCAGGCGGCTGGGCAACCCGCAAGAATGTTATCATCAAATAACGGAGAAAACCAAATAATAAATCGAGTTCCAAACATAGAAGAGATAACAACCCCCGAAGGAGTAGTGGTAGGAACACAACAGCAGCGTGAAAGTTGGATGACAAAGCAAATCTATCATCAACAGCGGATAAACCGAAGTCTGATCGATCAACTGGCGACCGGATCACAAGAATCCAAGCTTTGAGAGCCCAAAGTCATAACCAAACTCTTAGAACGACTTCGGTTAGACCTTCACGAGCCACTTCACAGCGAGTAACATTCGAAGACAATCAGACCGGTCCAAGAGAACCCAGGACGCCCATTACCCGACGAAGTCAGAGAAGCGGATATGACATGACTCAGAACCCGAGTACCGACCAATCAATTGCAATCTTAAAAAGATAATTGGAAGAGATGTGATCGCTAGTCCACAAGGCAACTAGCATCGCCCCAGAAGTCGATCAATTATTGGCAGAGACAGAGAGGAGCCAATGACAAGCTAAGACTCACGCGGGCGCGGGTCCCACTCAATGACAAGCTAAGACTCCCAATCTATGACGGAACAACAAATCCCGCAGTCTACATGAGAGCCTTCCTGGTAAAAGTCGGCCGAGCCGAGTTCCAAAGAAACGAAGAGGACGAGGGAAGATGTCAACTTTTCTTAGAAAGCTTGAGAGGAGACGCTCAAGCTTGGTTTACTAGCCTACCCCCCCGATTCAATCAGTTGTTTTGCCGAACTCCGTGAAGCCTTCTTCAAACAATACATGCTCCATCTAGAGCAGCAGACCACTGCATCGGACCTCTACGCGGTAAAAGAAGGACCAAAAGAGCCACTCCAAGATTTCATTAAAAGATTTAAGGCGAATTACTCGCGGCTAAGGATTGATGACGACTTAGCAATTGGAGCGCTTAGCGCAGCAACCTGGTATCAATCGAGGTTTTGGGACGAACTATCAGCTCATCGTCCCCAGTCTATGAACGACGCTTTTCATCTAGAAAATACTCACATAAGGATCAAAGAAAATCACGCCAAACTCGCCAAAGTACACGGATCCACAAAGCTGAAAAAAGAGGTGAAACTAGAGGAAAAAGGAGAAGGGCGACGAGTGGAAAGGGATAACCCTCGAAAGGATAAATCAAGGGCGAAAACGACCTTCTCTGTAACATATTCACCAAAGGATATATCTCGGAAAGATAAGTCAAAATACACATACACTCGAGATCTTGACGATCCAACCGCTCCTTGGTGCGAGTACCACAAAAGACCAGGCCACGAAACTGAAGATTGCCGAAATTTAAAGAACCACCTAATGGCCATCCGATTTGAACAAGAAAAGGAAAGCGTAAGACACGAGGAGACGAGGAAAACCAGCTTCCCCGCGAAGATACGGAAAAATGAGAAGTTCTACCCTTACCGCCCCCAAACCAAAGGAAAAGAATTAACATGATAATGGGAGGGCTCGCGAACTGTGAAGATTATGTTCGATCAATTCAGCGAAACATCTTTAGATTGTCCGTGGATCAGGTTCCACGAAGTTCCACTTTGCAAAAGGAGTTGACATTTACAATGATCCACTTGTAATCGACGCTCTCCACAATGATCCACTTGTAATCGAACTTCAGATAGGTGATTGCGACGTTCAAAGGATACTCGTCAACACTGGGAGCTCGGTAGACGTCACATCTTTAGACACATTGCAGAAGATGGAGGTAAAAGATCAGAAGATTAAAGCTCGGGTTAAACACCTAACCGCCTTTGAAGGAGATACAGTTTCAACCATTTATAACGGGATCGTCGGAACCATTAAATTTCCAGTATCGGCCGGAGGAGTAACAAAAATCGTGAAGTTCGAAGTAGTAGAGAGAGCAACCATTTATAACGCGATCGTCGGAACCCCATGGTTATACTATATGAAAGCTATTCCATCTACTTATCATCAGTGCCTGAAATTCCCAACTCCAGAAGGATATTGCACGGTCCGAAGTGACCAAAAGATGGCTCGGAGATGCTTCGTAACAGAAAATAAACTCCGCAGGAACCAAGAACCTCTGAATCAACGTCTCATGCTAACTACGGTCAACAGGAAGAAACCGACATCTGCTGAAATCCTGGCGGAACTTTTTGGAAGAGAAGAATACCTAGAGTGAAAAACCAAGAAAGGTCGGAAGGGAAAAGATTAGTCTTTTCCTCGAAGACAAAAGACAAAAAAAAAAAAAAAAAAACCCGTTGATATCTCGGATTTTCCGACATAGTCAACGGATATCTACAATTCGGAACTACGTGTGGCTTGATCACCTCCGAGGGTACGTAGGCAACCTTTCAGAAGGTTCAGCTACAACATCACAACTCAACTACGCCGAGGTTCACAAAAAGTCGAAACCTTGATCACGTTCTCGACCAAAATAAAATTGCCTAAAAGAATCTCGGAACCCGATAAAGTAAAGCCGAGAGATTAAAGGGTACGAAATCAAAAATAAACCTCTTACACATTCTTTACCGAATGCAGAAGTTCGACAGTAAGTCTGATAAAGTAGGACTTATTGTAAAACTTTAAAGCAAAGGAATAAGGAAAGCGCCCCTTGTTCTCTTTCGCTATTTCCGGGTTTCGAAATATGAAATTAAGAAACTTCGAGTAAACAAATCCAAATAATACGAGAAGCAAAACTTTCATTTAAACATCCGAGATTTCATATTTGGGATGGAAATTGAAAGAATAGTCCAGTTATACGAGAAAAGAATTTTTAAGAAGAACATTTACAAAAGAGAATCGAGTTAAGGTTTTAGCACAAGGATTACTAATCTAAATATTAAAATCTTCATTTTGAAACTCTGGAATTACAATGGAATTCGCAATCTCGGCAAGACGTTCGCGTTCCTTCTCGGCCGTAACAATATCCTCTTCTGGAATTGGAAGTCCCTTGTCAAGAAGAAGACGAAGATTCATAGCAACGGCTGTGGCTTGTCCATACTCGTTAGCTTTGCTGAAAGCCTCATCATAAGCTTCGGAATATTCTTCGAGAGATTCACGAAGTTGGTTCAACTTCTTTCGAAAAATGCTGAAAGCCGCGCGTTTCCCCTCTTGGTAGCTTTCGGCACACTTGGAGTCCAGAATAGCCTTATTGACATCCCGCTCCTCCGAGATATCAACCACATGACGCTTCACTTCAGCTAGTTCAGTGATTAGCCGGGAGTTTTCATAAAAATATCAGAAGTCTTCGACTCTTCTTCATCAACGTGTCCCTTCATTTTACTCAAGCGTTTGTCCTTTTTCGCAACTTCATTGAGCGCCTCAGACAAAGCTTTCTCGGCGTCGAGGGACCTCTTCTCCAAGTCTTCATTCTTCGCCTGAAGAGAGTCAATCTTCGAGTTAGATTGTGCGAGCCTCTTCTCATACCGAAAGAATGCCTGGCCGATGAAACCCATCGACTGGAATAGAAAAAGGAAATATTAGTAGGAGTTCTAAGGAAAAGAAGAGTTTGTCTTGAATGTTACCTTGAAAAGCGAGAAAGAAAGAGCCTCCAGAGTATCTGATTCGTAGCAGTCTTCGGGCAGACGATTATTATAACCACTTGCCTTTCGTAGAAGCTCGACACTTTTCTCTCTATTTTGGAAAAGTAGTTCCTCACAACCAAATTCAAACTTAAAAGCATGGTGGTCTCTTACAGGCAAGATCAACTTCCTGTTCTCAGCATTCTGCTTTTTCGAAGTTTCCGCATTCTTTTTTTCTGCAACCTCGGAGCTTTGTTTCTTTCTCGGAATATTCTGATCACTGCCAGAAGCTCATTCGGAGTTTGACCTTTCATTTTAAGAGAAGAATCAGTTTCCTCCCTGTCTTCTCGTCCTACAGAAATTCAGTCATAAGGCAAGAAGAAGCTTGGTAAAATTAGGAAGTTCGGAGGAAGTATACCAGCCCAGGAGCGAGCTCTGGAAAATGAAGCAGGAAGTATTTCACTCCACTGAAGTTCTCCTTCCGCTTTAAGTTTTTCGAACTCTTCGGAGAAAATCAGTGGAAGAGTTCGGAAACAGCTTGGTTTAACTGAAAAAGAAATAAAGAAGGATTAGTCGCGGAACAAAGAGGAGAGAGGAGACCTAGTTTCTACCGATTGTAGTTCTCCAATTCTGAAAGATTTTGGCGTCGGATCTTTAAACCGAAGCTTCATTGATTCGAACAAAGAAGTAACTTCAGAACCATAACTTGGCGTTTGTACGGAATCCAGTGAGGATTTTCTTCTTAGGTTTGATGCTTAGTTTGAAGGTTCCTTCTGGGTTTTTAGCACCGGAAATGTTCGTCAGTTCTTCTAGTTTCCAAGAATTTAGCCGAATATTGCACCGAGCCGCGAGTACTAGAAACCTGGTGATGATTTTTACAGAATTCAATGTTAGTTGTGACATCGCCACTCCTCGATGGACGCAATAGCTTACCATTAATTGTGGAATTGGGAACCAAAGATTGGCCTCGGCGAAGAAACTTTCGTAGAGACAAATGTAGCCTGGTGGTGGAGTCCAAGGTCTCTGATCGGACTTTCGAACCAGAATATCAATCCCTTCAGGGTTTAGAGCTTTCCTTTTAATTGATCCAATCTCGGATCTAGGGAAAAGAGAAGGTCCGAAATCCGGGATACTTGGCCAAGGGCAAGTATTACCAGAAATCGAAACTTCGAGGTCGTTTCTCCCGGACATTGTGTTGAAAAATATTAATCAAAGAAGGAAGATCGAATGTTACCTCGGAGAGCGAAGAGTCGATTATGGGAGGAATTAATCAATAATCAAAGATTATTTAGGACGAACAGAAAAATGATGGATTTTTCATTGGCAACTGTTAAAAGATCTGATTAGTTGATTCTAGAGGAAAGAGAAGGCGTCTCTTCCTCTTTATTTATTTTTGTTAGTTTTCAAGACGACACGTCGTTTGGGAGGTGAAAGGTCTTGCAGAAACCGAGAAGTTCGTGTGAGTAGACGTTTCATTTTCCAATGTTTTCCCGCCAAAATTAAAGTATGGAGATTTTAGAAGAGTTGAAGTTGAAGTAATTGAAGACGAAGATCAATTGGTCCTGAACTTCATTTATCGACAAGCTATTTAAGGTGGAACTTCGCCAACGCTGCCCGAAGACATCCTCGGACGAACTGTCCGAATAAAATACCCTCTTTCCGAGGTTTCTCTTTTATTTCTCTTTGAAGTACTTTCCTAAAATTGAACCCCTCTAATTATAGTTTTGGTTAATAATTAGAAGTTCAACCCAGTATCAACACCACCTATCCCCGAGTTTACCAGCTCTAGGCTCCTTAGTAGTTTCAAACACCTTGGGTAAGACTAAATCACTTTTGTCTAGAGGGCGATCACAAACTCTTTTATTGTAATATCGGGAAACGACTTGTTGATAATTTTGAATACGAAGTAAAGCATTATCCCCAAGTTCTTGAGTTTTGTCATTACGACCCTTTAACTTTGTATCGTGTATCATTAGAGTTCTTCGTAAACTTGGTACTCTAACTTCTGTAGGAGACATTGCTTCCATACCATGAGAAATTGAGAAAGAGATTTGTCCAGACGCGCTTTAAGGAAGGGAAATACAATTTGAAGAAGGGAAACAGACTTTGCCTCGATCTTTCTACTCTAGCTATAGCCACCTAAAAGATGGCTTGTAAATATTTTTATTTTCTTTATTACTTTTATTTAATTTTCTTATTTCAATCATGAAAAACCTTTTTCTTTTATTTAACCTTTTTATTGATTATGTTTAATTAAGAGGGATTAATTAGGAGAGAGAGAGTAATTAGGGATCTCATTAATTAGGGTTAATTAGTTGATTTATAAGAGAATACATTAGGTTTAGATCTCTTAATCATGGGTCCTTAGAGGTTAGTTTGAGAAGGAGTATGTGACACCTCTTACACTCACTCTCACCTCTATTCTCTCTAATCCTTATGATTAGTTGATGAATCTAAGTGGTTAATTGAGATGCTTTCTCTACCCTAATGGAACTATGGATTATCATTTAGGGGTGAATTGTGGATTCTTCTACATACTTATCGCCTAAGTTCACGGTAGCATCCTTTCAAATGGGTTAACATGTTAGGAGAGTGAACTAGATAATTGATTGAATTCCTAGAAAAATGAATTGATTGAATTCCTAGAAAAATGATGGATAAATCGATGAGATTAGAATTGGAAATCCACATTAGGAAATGCAAAGGTATTTGTAGTTATTAAGGCCGTTAGTCGCTTGGCTCTCTCAATGGGCCCATTGATAGAACAAACGCCTAGTGAATCGGATGTCCTCGAGGAAATTATCAGGACAACCGTATAAAACCTCTTGCGAAAAAAATCCCTAACCAAAGCTTATAACTTTAGCTAGTTAGTTTCTTAAGACCCTCTCAAACCAAACAATTCTCCTCTTATTTTCACACTTTTATCTTAGTTAGATAGATTAGTTACGATAAACCCAACCAACCAACTATACACCCCCCGTTTTTACAATCCGGTTTTGATAAACGATTTTAAACGATTTGATAACTTCCGCGCTCCTTTGGGTTCGATCCCTCAATTTCTACAACGAGTATAGCTTATATTTTGGTTAAGATTGAGGTGTTATATAAATTTAAAAATTGAAAACACCGACACATCACTTTAATTTATCAAGCTCCGATATTTTCAGCTACATTATGTAAAGAGTGTGTAAATGGACGAACCCTATTATTGAGTATGTGCCTAATGTACCGATTTTTTATTTTTGGTTATATCTGGACTCCGAAGAGTTGCCTACGTACCCGAAAGGGATCAAGCCATCCGTAGTTTGAACCTCACTAGGTTATTTTTACTTTTATTTTTATTTTTATTTTTATTTTTTTGAATCATAAGACCTTACGGCCAAAGGTACATCCTCGCCATCCATGGTTTGCAAACGATAAACTCCGGGTTTAACTTTCTTTATCACTAAGGAAGGACCTTCCCACCTATCCCCGAGTTTACCAGCTCTAGGCTCCTTAGTATTTTCAAACACCTTTCATCACACTAAATCTCTTTCGTCTAGAGTGCGATCACAAACTCTTTTGTTGTAATATCGGGAAGCGACTTGTTGATAATTTTGAATACGAAGTAAAGCATGATCCCGAAGTTCTTGAGTTTTGTCATTCCGATCCTTTAACTTTGTATCGTTTATTTCAGTATCGTGTATCATTAGAGTTGTTCGTAAACTTGGTGCTCTAACTTCTGCGGGAGACATTGCTTCTATACCATGAGTAATTGAGAAAGAGGTTTGTCCAAACGCGCCTCAAGGAGTTGTTCTATGAGACCACAACACCCCATCTAATTCATCCGACCAACGTCCCTTTTTGTCGATAAGCCTTTTCTTTATTCCAGCTATAATTTTCGTGTTCGTAGCTTCAGCCTGTCCATTTTTCTGGGGATACCTCGGAGTCGACTTGTTCATGCGAATTCTCCACTTTTCACAAAAGGCTCCGAAGTTGTTTGAAATGAACTACGAACCGTTATCTATCACTATCTCATAAGGGATTCCATGCCGAGAAACGATGTTCTTCCAAACGAAACCTTCAACTTTCTCGCTTTCAATTTTCGGATAGGTTGCTGCCTCGACCCACTTGGTAAAATAATCGTTTAAGACAAGTAGGAATCGCTTTCCACTTGTTGACTTCGGAAAGGGTCCCACAACATCCATTGTCCAGCGCATGAATTGATAGGGAGGTACCGCGGCCATAAGCATTTCTGAGCATGTCTTTGGCATTTCTTGCAGCGTGCCGTGAATTTATCACAATCTGCCATCATGGTAGACCACTAATATCCTAACCTTCAAAGTTTTACCGCCAACATTCTTCCTCCTGAATGATTCCTTCCTTCACCAGAATGGGTAGAAGTCATTACTTCATTTGTTTCTTCCTTTCCGATGCAATGAACCATTAGTCTTCCGGCCGAACGTCTGAATAAAGCATCGACAATCATCATATATTGAGCATCCAGGGTCTTAAGTCGACGCACTGTCCATTTATCCGATGGAACTTCGTCGTTTTTAATATATCGAGCAATGGGAGATCTCCAATCTTCTAAATCTTCTCCAAGAGGCTCTGGTAAAGCTTCTTCTTCATCCGCATCTTCTACCACAAAGGAATGTCTTTCATGGTCACCGATGCTCGGATGATTGATCGTCTCAACCGGGATTATCCTTTGTAAATGAGGATCCGATGTTGTAGCCAGAGCAAATAGGGAATCTGCCATCGTATTTTCCTTTCGCGTAATTTGTATCAAGTCAAATTCCTTGAACTTCTCTGCCAAGTGTCTTACCAAATCTACATAAGCGCCCGTCCGATCATTTTTTGCTTCAAATTCACCACTGAACTGATTTGTAGCCAATAAAATTGTGAATCACAACAAGCTCGGAGATATTGAGCTCCTAATTGCTTCGCGAGACGTAGGCCTACAATTAAAGCTTTATATTCAGTTCCGTTATTGGAAGCTTCGAACGCCAATCAAAAACTCTGCTATAAAACTTCTCCAGTTGATGAAGAACCACCCACAAATAGAATCCAATGCTCATTTTGAGGCGCAATTGTTACCACTTCTGAGGGTAGTTCGGACAAAAAGTCAGCTAATACATGGGACTTAATCATTGGCTTGCTTCGGTATTCAATGTCGTATTCACTGAGTTCAATAGCCCATTTCGCCAATCGTCCTGATTGACCTAGACTGTGTAGTATAGTTCGGAGGGGCTGACTTGTCATTACGGCTATCAGATGTGATTGGAAATAAGGTTGGAGTTTCCGAGCCGCAATTACTACGGCAAATGCTAACTTCTCCAGTGTTGGATATCTAGTTTCTGCATCGAGTAAAGACTTGCTCACGTAACACACGGGCTTTTGTTCTCCTATGTCCTCTCGGACCAATTCCTCACTTACAGCTTATTCAGGTACTGAGACGTAAAAGAAAATGGTTTCTCCATCTTTTGGCTTATTCAAGATCGGAGGAGTCGCAAGATATCTTTTCAGCTATTGAAATGCTTCTTCGCATTCGTTGCTCCATTCAAATTGTTTGTTTCCTTTTAGCAGATTATAAAAGGGGAGACATCTATCTATTGACCGCGAAAATAAAACGGTTCTAAGCCGCGATTCGCCCAGTGAGTCTTTGCACTTCTTTTGAGTTCTTCGGGGACGAAAAATTCTTTATCGCATTGATTTGTCTCGGATTAGCTTATATTCCACGTTTTGTTACTATATATCCGAGAAACTCCCTGGACGTAACCGCAAAGATACACTTATCTGAATTTAATTTCATACTAAAGCAATTAAGGATATTGAAACAATCCTTTAAATGAGTGACATGGTCAAATGCTACTTGAGATTTTACTAACATATCATCTATATACACTTCCATTGTGCTTCCGAGCTTTTCTGCGAACATCCAATTGACCAACCTTTGATACGTCGCACCGGCATTCTTCAAACCGAATGGCATTACGCTGTAGCAATAGGTTCCCCTATCTGTTATAAAAGCTGTATTTTCCCTATTGTCTGGATGCATCATAATTTTGGTTGTATCCTGAGAATGCATCCATAAAAGAAAGAAGTTCATTTACAGCAGTCGATTCCACCAGTCTCTCTATGCTCGGAAGAGGAAAACATTCTTTTAGGTATGCTTTATTAAGATCTGTGAAATCTACAAAAATTCTTCATTTTTCATTTCTCTTAACCACTATGAGATTTTCCAGCCACTCCGGATATAGAACCTTGGCAATTGAACGTTTTGCCAATAGCCGGTCGATATCTTCATTGACGGCCGTTGCTCTTTTAGGTCCTAATTTCTTCTTCTTTTGTTTGATCGATTTGTGAGTCGGATCTACATTCAAACGATGTGATATTACTGCAGAGTTAATTCCCACCATGTCGTTCTAAGATCAGGCGAAAGCTCCCTTATTCGTCTTCAACAAATAGACTAGATTATCACATATTTCTTTCTTCAAGCCACTACTGATGGTTACGCATCGTTCCGGACGTTCCTAATCGATACAAACTTTTTTATATCAGTCTTTCTCGAAGATATTTGGATCTAGCTCCCCAACTACTGATAACTTCAGATTTCTATCATTTGGAATTTCTGGTTCCGAGATTAATGAGATGATCCGCGGTTTTACCGAACAGAAACTGTGTAGGGTCGGAAATTTGAGACACTGGTGAAAGGTTGACGGGACCGCTTCCATCAGTGTCAACCAAGGAACCCGTAAAATTGCATTAAAGACGTAAGGTCCTGAGATCACATGGAAAATAGTATCCATCGGTACTACTCCGACAGACACCAGGTAGACTATGGTTCCCACCGTTATATCTCTTTCTCCCATAACCAAGGTTGATGATTCCATTCTAACTTCCATATCCTTCAAACCACATTCATACAATTCATTGCTTCTAAGCTTAGACAGTTCACTGTGCTCCCAGTGTCTATCAGCACTTTCTCCATTGCATTTCCTGCTTAATAAATTTGAATGACCAAAGGATCATTGTGAGAACAAGTAAATCCGTCGAGGTCTCTGTTGATGCTAGGTTCAACTTCTAATTAGTTGTAATTAGAGGGGTTCGTTTTTAGGAATGAATTAAATAGAAGACAAAAAGAGAAACCTCAAAAAAGAGAACTTTATTGATTATATCGGTTACAAAGGTGTTAACTCGGAATGCCGAGTTAACTTTATCAAAGAGAAGTATTAAACCTAGGTTACCTAGTAATTCTTCTCTACGATTCTTAATGAATTAAAATTAGTGAAAGGGGTGTGTATTTATATATCCTTAGTAGTCGGTCATTTAAGCCCATAGGCTAACCTCGGAAAAATAGAAATATTTTATTTTTCCAAGATCAGCGAATCTGTGATAAGATTTGATCTTATTCTGTCCGAGCTTTAGACTTCGGCTTGGGACGAAGTTGTTTACACCCCCGCTTTGGACACTAAAATCTGATCACTCTTCACCGAGGTATCTCTCGGTCATCTGGGCCGAGGGTTCTAATCCTGTTAAAGGGACTAATGACCCGATAAATTATCGGGGAAAAATTGGCAAGGACCGAACCTCAATTATCGGCAAACTAATGATAAGGGGTGGTAACGACACCATCAACAGTAAGTCCCCCCCCCCAGTTCGTCCGAGGATGTTTTCGGGCAGAGTTGACGAATTTCCAAATTAAAAAGCTTGTCGGCAAATGAAGTTCGGTGTTGGTCGATCCTTATCTTCAAAACTCTTGAATCTTTATCTTCTTTCTCGATCTCGATCCTTCAATATGGCGGGAAAAGGAGCAGAGAGTGAAAAGCCTCATTCTTTTCACTCGCAAATTCCTCGATTATCACAAAACCTTTTAACTCCCCATGACGTGTCGCTCATACACCTTCGAAGCCTCAGATGCGACTTTTGGCGGGAAAAAGAAAGGAAAATATTCATTAATTGAACATCTATTTCCCCCAATCTTGGTTTAACATATCTCAAAGAACGTCGGTTGAGTTTCCGTGACCATAAAACCGCCTTCCTTTAAATAGCTATTAAGAAGATTGCATCCTCAAGTTTCTCATTTCTCGAATTTCCCCGCGAAATCCTTCTAAGATTTCTTAGTTCTCCTCCTTTTCCTCGCAATTCTCCTAAGATGTCGTCCGATAAACAAAACTCTCTCGGTTACCACTCCGAAACTGATTCAACTGCGTTTCTTCTGGATCTAGCGAATCTCAGCAGAAAGCCTCCAAGGATTACCAATCAAACAATTCTATGATCAACATAAATCCCAGATCCGTCGATCCCGACCAATTCCCCATCCAAGAGCAACAGTTCGAAAACTGTTTCCGACCAAGTAACAGCAAGAGAAGAATTCTCGGAAGACTTTGGAGATTCTTCCTTTAAAGAGAGTGATATCGAAACTCTTTGATCATTCGCCTCAAACCCAGAAGACCTTGAAATTCTGGTCCTGAAAATTGGTGAAAGACCTTGGAATCCTCCAGAAGGATTTATGTGTCTTTACATTCACTTTTTTACCGAAGATCTACTTTGGTTCCCAATTCCTTTCCTCTTAGTAGAATGCTGCAGACAGATGAAGATTGCTTTCACCCAACTACGACCTGGCGCCATCAGACACATGGTTGCTTTCGTAATGCAGGCCAGCAGAGCCGACATTATTGTACCATGTTGGAAAATCTCCGAGCTTGCCAAACTCGTGGATAACCGAGATGGTGAAAAACGCTGGCAAACTAGGTACGGGGTTCACTTCTAATGCCAAAGGTTGGCGTACTAACTTTTTCTTTGTTCAGATAAATGAGGCCTCCATCTTTGACCCTTGCGCCGAGGTAATCAAGACATGGTCAGTCGATGCCTCAACAATTGTAAAACCGACTCTTTTCAAAGAACTCCCTCCAATCTTCAAAGAGGAAATGGATCGGATTTATGCTCTTACTCCATCGGTATTTCCAAAGATTCATGCGGACTTCATCAAACTTGCTCGTCAACGTTCAGGTATCTCAAAATCTTCTCTTTCTTTTAAAATCTTAGTTCGCTACTATTCATATTCATCACTCGGTATCTATTTTAGGCTATGAAATCTCTGAAGTCGATTGCCCATTAAAGAGATTACCCTCGGATTACTCCAATAAATCACTTATCCGAGCTCCTCCTAAGAGGTCAAAATTTCAGAAATTTTCGAAGGGTGAAATAGATTCTTCCGGCCTTAAAAACTTCTTATATGGTTTCTTCGTAGAAGAAACGCGGAAAAATTATCACTATACCTCGGAAAACCAAGTCTTCAAAGAAAAGATCCGCTCCTTCAGCTATTGGAACCCCCTTTAAGCAAAAGACAGAAGTCTCAATTCGAAGCTGAAGATGCTCCGTTTAAGTTCGAATTCAACTCATCACAACTTGTTTCAAGTGACAAAAAAAGAGAGTTGAGTTGTTCTGGAAAATAGCCGGTTGTGAATCTCTAAGGCCGAAGGGTGATTTTGTCGTGAAAGAGCACATATCTGCTCTAGCCAGGAATTCTATTCGGGTTTGATGGCCTTTCGCTACTCTTGTTTATCTTTTAATTTTATTCGAACCTTCTACAAACTCTTTTTCCTTTTTAGCAAGTTCGAAATACCTGCCTCATTACCGGCGAATACGAAGGTTTTTTGAGGGACACCAACAAATATATCAGCAATCTCAAAAAGAAGAACGAGGCTTTGGAGGTTGAGCGAACTTCACTTGCTCACCAAGTCGAGGCAATGAAGAAGGAAGCTCGGATTGCTGGTGCTTCTTTACCTCAAAAGGTGCAATCCACCAAGAAGGCGATGGCGTAAAAAATCCAATATAGGCTGAATTCTATCCAGAAAACCGTCCAAGCTCGGAAAGACGGACTTGTAAATACCATGAACCTCGGTCAAGCCCGGACAGTCTTCGAAGTACTCAACGATCTTTCTTCTCAAGGTGTCAATATCTCTGCTGATCTTTTCAAACAAGTGGAGAAGGATGCAAAAACAGCCGAACAGGAAATAAGGGACTATAATTTCCCTGAATTTGAGCCTAACGCCTTTTGCTTCGATATTTGATTTGTAATGTTGTTTTCTTTCTTCTTTTAGTAAGTATTCTTAAGACTATTTGAATGACAATCTTCAAAGTTTTTCGAGATTATACTTCGTACATCTTTTTAAATAATCTATTTTTCCTTGAATTCTCGTTTAAAATTCCAGAAAAGATTCTTCGAGTATTTTGTATGTTGGTCTTTTTCAAGAATTCCTTCAATAGATTACTGGATATTCATGGGCAGAGCTGAAAATTTTTAGTGAGTTAAACCTCGACTATTTTGACCTCTAATCCTTAGATCCTACTTTATCAGATTCTTAGATTCTTTGGGTGAGCGTTTTTATGTTTAATATAAAACATAAGCGGGAATAACCCGACTATGGGCTTGTGATTCCTCGGCTCTACTTTATAAAGCTCTGACATCTCCAGCTGCATTTGGTTAAGAATGTGTAAAGGGACGAACCCTATTATCGGGTACGTGATCAAGGCACCGATTTTGTTTTTGTGAATCGTGGTTAATAATAGTTTAGTTATAGAAACTTCATCACTATTAAATCGGGATTTATTTTGATGTTGTAGCTGAACCTCGTAAAAGGTTGCCGACGTTTGATTATTTGTTGACTATCTCGGATAATCCGAGATATCAACATTTTTTTTAGTTTTTTATTTTTTTATTTTTTTTTTATTTTTGATTATTTTTTTTTAAACTCTACATTCGAAGCTTTTTGAGTCTCAGTGTTTCGTCTCCGAGAGAAAGTTTGATTTCCTTCTCTTTCTTTGGGCTCTCACGGAGGTAACACTTTGCCTCGGCTTGATTTCCTTTTACCGAAAATATTCCAAGTGGGGTCGGAAATTAAGGCATTGATGATATGTAGAAACCACTCCTTTCATTAAAAACAGCCAGGGAGTTCTGAGAATTATGTTGTAGAGAATCGACTTTTCTATCACGTCGAAGCTAACAATTCTGATTGTTCCTCCAACTATCACTAGGAGTTCTATTGTTCCGAGCGTTGAAACACTTTCGCCACTAAAGGCTGGTAATGACTTGAGTCCTTGCTTGATCTTTGTCTCTTTCGACCATAATTCTTGGAAAACATCGATGCTCATTATATTCGCCTAGCTTCCGGTATCTATTAATATTGGGGGAACTTGATAGTCTCCAACTTGCAATTTTATTACTAATGGGTCGTTATGGGGGACCTCGACTCCTTCTATATCTTTGCGAGTAAAGATGAGCTCCTTTTGTAAAGTTACCTTTGGAGGAGTCAGATCCGTTTGAGACCTAACTCGCTCTTGTGTCTCCGTGAAGAATTATGAAATAACGTTTATCCTCCTGCGTCGAGGTGAGATCTAACTGCGGGAATTTGTTTTTTCGTTCACGATTAATCTTCGAGATTCGTTCCTTTAATTCTACTTGATACCTTTTGGTAAGAGTTTCTTTTAAGCTCGGTTGTTTGGGAATCCGCTCTAGGTATTTTTTCAAGAGATACTCCGGTAGACGGTGTGGTTATAATCCAACCATTCTTTATTGAGGTATCCCTCGGTCATATGGGTCGAGAGCTCAAATCCTATTTGATGGACTTATGACCTAATCCATAATTGGGAAAAGATCGGTAGGGACCGAAACTTAATTATTGCCAAGCTATTGATCAGAGATTCTGATCCCACCATCAACACTTCTCTTGTCAAGGTATTACGAAACCTATGAATGAGGATTTGGTTGATATGAAGTTCAATATTAGAACTTTAAGAACACAACAAGCATGAATAGTTTAATTAAACTTTGGTTACACTTTGAATAGCAGAACATTATGACATATTGCATATAAAAATTAAGATATTCTTACTTTTTTATCGGTGAAAATGTAATGGTAATTCGTATGATATAAAGTTGTTGACTCCCATATCCGTAAAAGTTTGACTTGGAGATTATAGTACTCTAACCCTAGCTGCGTTTCATGTAGATCTTAAATCATAACAAATCCCTTCATATAATTGTGATATTGGTTCCTAGAAAAAATAGATCTAAAAATTGTAAAAGCAGTTTTTGTGTGATAATAAAAGGTTTCTAGGAAAAAGTATTTAAATATTTATGTAGATAATAATATATATCATACAACGAAGCGTTGGAGGGGTTTTCGAGTAAAGGCATAAGTGCTTTTGATTGGTGATAAAGATATTTATTTATATTTTAAATACAATACATGTGTCTCTTCGATTTAAAGACATCTAACTCGTAATCGTATACTGAAGAGTTGTGACAATTATCGAGAAAGGTATAAGTGGTTTTCCTTCGTGATTAAAATATTTATTTGTATTTAAAGAAAATCGTATATCTACGAGTTGCGACAGTTATCTAGAAAGTTATAAGTGCTTCTACTTGGTGATAAAATTATTATTTCTATTAACAATCATTATCTACATTTATCGCTTCATTTTAAAGATATATACACTTTAAAAATGAATATCACCTTATAATTTTTCTCTTCAACACTCAAACCACCAAATTTACTTTTTATTTTTGTTTTGGTCGTCAAACCTATATTATAATATAAAACAGGATTTCAAATAACAACATCTAACATAAGACCAAACTACACAGCATAAAGTGGCTATGTTCAAAATAAAAAAAATTATTCGAAAACTAAATAATGTAAACCGATCAATGTTTCCTCCCCGATCTTCTTCCAACAAGTTTTTGTTTCTTCTTTGATATCAAATTTTCAGCTCCAATATCGCTTACGTTGGCAAGTTCATCGTATCTTTGGATAATTGTGTTTCCGAAGATATAAATGATGGAACACGATATGTTCCATTAGAAAGAAGATATTGAGAAATTTCATTATTAGATAGTTGTTCGAAACGTTCAATATCAGATTCATCAACCTAAACCAAATCAACGACATATGGTTTGTTAAATCCTGGTAACAAGTTTTCATTTGAGACCGTTACTTTGAAGAGAAAACTCTTTACACATATATTTTTTTCAATTGTTTAGGCAGCCAGTCAACATCTTCCTATAATCTGTGTAATCAGAAAAGTATCACGACCTCGAATCTCTTTTCCAAATCCACGAAAAAGAATTTATTGAGAATACCGGTTCGGTTTATTACATTTTTGTATATGTGTAGATAAGGTTAGAGTAAACCAGCTACAGTAGACCTAGAGCTAATTGTATATAAACGAAAGTGTACAGTATTTTTTCGAATAAGAACAAGTTTTATAAACTTTCTCTTTCTTCACTCTCTCTCTTGTTCTTCATCAGATCTTGAATCGTAATATGGTATCAGAGCCTACAAAGCTCTAATTCCTGTTTCTTTTCAGCTCTTTCTTTTCTTTGATTCTTCAAGATCGGTTGCTGTTTTCACAAATCTGAACTTGAATCAGCTCCGATGGTTGTTTCAAAGAAGACCGTGCTTCAACCTCACAGATCTACTCGTTTTGCTAGATCTCGTTCGGTTTCTCAGCAACCGCAGTCGCCAGGGTTCCAGATGATGGATTGTGTCTCCGATTCCAAGCTACAATTTCGTGAGGATCCGGATTCACCTTACCACATTCACAACTCGGATCATTCAGGTTTGAAGATCATTTCTCTCTCCCTGGATGAAACGAACTATGAAGACTGGAACGTCGCGATGCGTATTGCTCTAGATGCTAAAAATAAAATTAGCTTCATTGATGGTTCACTTCCTCGTCCGAATCCAACGGATTTTAGTTTTAAGCGCTGGTCTAGGTGTAATAGTCTTGTCAAGATGTGGATCTTGAATACTCTGTCTCCACGGCTCTATCGCAGTGTTCTGAAAATGGATGATGCTGCGGATGTTTGGCTAGATCTTTACACCCGGTTCCACATGAACAACTTGCCTAGAACATTCAATCTGACCCAGAAAATACAAGATCTTCGTCAAGGCTCAAAGACTCTCTCTGAATACTACACTCAGCTTCGTACGCTTTGGAGTGATTTGGAGAGTGCAGAAGACCTCGAAGAACCATGTACCTGTGGAAAAGCTCATTTTCTTTCCTAAAAAGGCAGAGAGAGCTAAGATTGTGAAGTTTCTAGCTGGTTTGAATGATTCCTATCAAATCATTTGTCGTTAAATTCTCATGAAGAAGGTTCTCCCCCCTTTGGCAGAGGTGTACAAGATTCTTGACCAAGATGATAATCAGAATGGGTTTTCCGACACGGTTGCTCCTGCTGCTTTTCAAGTTTCAGAATCTGTACCAATGTATGTGCCTGTCACATCTTCTCCATCTGGTGATCTCATGAATTCAGAGACGATATGCTATGTTCAGACTGGCCAAAACAAAGGGAAACCAATTTGCTCGTACTGCAATAAGGTGGGTCATATTGCAGAACGTTGTTACAAAAAGATTGGCTATCCCCCTGGTTATGGAAATAAGAATAAGTCTCCAGATAAGACTTCCACATCAAAACCTGTGGTTGCTCAGGTAGGCTTATCTCCTCAGCCAGTGGCTTCTTCGCCGAATCTCGAAACTCAGGTTGGCAATCTATCCAAAGACCAGCTACAGAGTTTCATTGCCCTCTTCAGTTCTCAGCTTCAGCCTGCATCTCTTACTTCCCCTTCTACGCACTCTGGTCCATCTACATCATCTTATGGTTCCTCTGGTATCTCTTTCTCCTCTTCCACTTTCCATTTTATTGGGGTTCTCCATGTGTCTAATAACACAATGAAGAATGATACATGGGTGATTGATTTTGGTGCAACAAATCATGTCTGTCATGACAGAAAGCTGTTTGTTTCAATGGATACATCTATTGCAAACTCAGTACATCTGCCAACAGGATCGATTGGCACTATTAGTGGAATGGGATCTGTTCGTTTAAACAAACATATCTTGCTAAAGAATGTTTTGTTTATACCTGAATTTCGCTTAAACCTCCTTAGTATCAGTTGCTTGACCATTGACTTGGATTCTCGTGTTCTCTTTGATCCGTCTTCTTGTGAGATTCAGGATCGCACCAAGGAGTCAGTGATTGGACAGGGTAAAAGGATTGGGAACCTCTATGTGCTGGACGCTCTCTCACCTAGGATTTCCGTGAATGTTTTGGTTGATAGTGGCGTATGGCACAAAAGACTTGGACATCCCTCTTATGCTCGGATGGACACTCTTTCTGAAGTTTTGGGAATTGCTAGGCAAAAGAATAAGAGCATTCCTCATTGTCATGTGTGTCATTTAGCCAAACAAAAGAAACTTTCTTTTCCTAAACCAAACAATGTCTCTAATTCCACTTTTGAGTTATTACATATTGACATTTTTCAGTTTCAACAGTTGATGGATTCCGTTATTTTCTTACAATTGTTGATGACCACTCACGTGCTAAAGGGTTTTCTTACTGCGTACAAAGGTTAGAGTAAACCAGCTACAGTAGACCTAGAGCTAATTGTATATAAACGAAAGTGTACAATATTTTTCCGAATAAGAACAAGTTTTATAAACTTTCTCTTTCTTTACTCTCTCTCTTGTTCTTCATCAGATCTTGAATCGTAATAGAATTCAACTGGTTCATCTAAGGAAACCATCATGTATAACTTTCTCCTAGAAATAGATAATCACATAGGTATGGACTAAAACCATATTTCACCGCATCACTAGGCACCGGGCCATATATTTTTTTCTAAAACAACGGGAAGAATACACCTCTCATTCATAGACCAATACATAACAATATTCTAAAATAATTCAACGTTCGAGACAGTATCTGCAACTAACCATTTTTCTGGGATCTTCTTTCCAACACAATACATTATAATAATTGTGTAATCGTTGATGTCGAAGAGATAAATTACTCCCATACTTGGCTTAAAAACTCATAAGAACGTCTCACATGGGGAAGAATAAAAGTTTCTCGCTAAAATGGTTATAAATAAAAATTTGCATATCATAAAACTTGAAATTTAGGTCTTCATCTTAATTCAATTTGATACAACAGATGAGTCTGTTTGAAGGACGATATTATGTATATATAATCCTCACGGCTTCTCTCAGCGGAGTCAATTGTGTAAAGGTAGACAAGTTTGAAACTCTCTAGCTACATAGAATATAATTCCATTTTTTTGTCCTTATGAAACGTATGATCTTTTTTGAATAGATATGTTTTTCAAATAATGGATAAAATTTCTTAGAATGGAAAAAATAATGAAGTTATATTTGTATACAATGAAACCAGAGAGTAATGAACCCCTAGACGTTAACGCAATTGATCCCACTAAGAAAAGTTGTGAGGATTACATGTATAATCTTGATGTAGGAATTAACACCCTTATCATAATTCGGTCCAACCCACAAATTAGCAAAGAAAGAACGATAAAAAAGAGAGTCTAACTCGGGCCCAAATGAACTTTCAACAAGGTCGGCAACTTCTAGGACGACGTCGGCCGATAAGGAAATACTTGAAGATAAATGGAAATACGAGAAGATAAAGGCAAATCTATAAAGGATCAATTGAAGTTCATTATTATCAAGGAAAAATAACTTAGTTTTGTATGTTAGTTATCCTAAGAGATAATCACATAATAAAGGAAACAATGTGATGTGATCTTAGGTGATAGGATAATGTCCCTTTGATGTCCTTTGTGGCTGGTTGTTGGAATTGAATCAATTCAGTGATTGAGATGCAAGAGATGGTGATGAATATAACCGATCCTGCAACTCGGGTGATTTTTTGATGCTTGAACAAGGCTGTAATGATTGATTGAGTGGTTGAACGGATTGGAAGGATGAATGGCGGAATGGAGATGAGTGTTCTGATCAAAATATGAAGGGGTGGATTGATGGATACTTTCAAGAGAGAAGGGAAATCTCTTAGTATATCAAAGACTTACTTAAAAATAGAATCACTCCTAGTTCTTCAGACAAAAAGAGCATATACTACACACTACTGAGATCCAACAAAGAAGAAACTTTTTGATAAAATGTTTGATAAATTGAAAATAAAACAAAGGAAGCATACATATAGAGTTCCATAATGCTTAGAAAATAGAAAAAGGACTTAATGAAAGTAATTATCAAAGACTAAACATTAAACATAAAGTTTGAGTTCATTCTTCATCTTCAATTTCGTGGTTAAGGTGTAGAATGGGCTTTGGGCTTGTGTTTTCATCAAGAGGCTAGGGTAAAGACTGTATGGGTTTGTCTCATTAAAAACATCTCTTGGAAAACCCAGTGGGACAAAACCAAGAAGAGGGAAAAAGAGTACAAGTCCACACACCTCTCTTGATGAATGCTTAAGTGGCGTTGAATCATAATCAAAGTGGCTAGATTAGCACACTCAAGTCGGCCCTGAATATGGTGTAAGAGAGTGTGGAATGCTTGATTGAGTTGCCTTGCTTTAGTCCTAGTCATTGGTCCAAGTTCAATGTGCAAAGCTTCTTCTTCTTCCTTAGTTTCCACAGCTACAAGTTGCTCCATTGCTCCATGTTTGACATCATTTAGCTCTGGTTCTATCTTCTCTTTATACTCCTCAGTTTCCTTAGTTTCTTTGCTAGCCATGATCATATCATCCTCTCCCACTTGAAAAGGATTTGACCTCAAATATGTTTCTTCTGCACAAAAGAAAACTAAGTTAGTAACATTAAAGCTAGAACTCTCATTGTACTTACCTTGGAGATCAATTTTGTTGTCATTGATCTTTTTGAAATGATGTCCATTCCTTGGCTTCATTTTGGATTTATAGGTTGCATCTGGTGGTGTTTATTTGATCAGTATGAAGCTGCTGATATATCTTGATGTTTATCTTGATCCAAATCAGGTGGCTTAAATTGTTTGTCTTCCTCTCTCGTTTTTGTTCTTCTTGGGTGTTTCAAACTTGCTTGAAAACGTGCATTTTACACAAGAAAAGGTTCGTTAAAGAACATAGATATTTATCTGATCCATCTCATGTTCTTTTTCTTTGGCTCGTATTATGATTTTTGGTGTCCATCCATTACGTACACATTGTTCATGATCAATGGGAACTTCTCTGGGCTGATGTTGTTTTGCTTGAATATCTTCTTTGTTTTTCCCATAACCTGTGTCACCCCAAGAAACGACATATCAAAATTCTGGTGGGAGGTTCAAAGGCTTACCTTGCTGGTGATTGTAGTTTGTGCTTAGTACAAACAATGTGTCTAGTGATTTGTCTGTAATCATTGTAGTAGTTAGCAAAACATGCTCATGCTCCCTGTGATACACCATTGTGGTTCTCATAATCTCAGGTTCTTTAGTTTGGTAGTTGCTTGGGTTCGTAGCATCATGATGCTCTATTGTCTTATAAAGCCTAGCCTTTAAAACAATTTCACCTGTACCAATAGAAAGCAAGTTAGGCTTCATTCTTTTATGAGAGTCTAGATAACTACCTCGAGTTTGTTGCTTTAGAGTTTAGTGGCATATATCTAGCGGTTTCTCCCTGATTTGAAAAGAACATGTGAATTCTTTTTCTTGAATACAACTCAGTTTTGCATTGCCTATACAGAAGTCTCCAATTCCACTCATGGCTTTTTCATTAGGTTGAATGAGTTGAGACTGTTGCAAGTCTGGTGGCTTTTCTTTGATGGCTAATATCTTATGTGCATCTTCAGCTTCTGAGACTGATGCTTCTCCATGACTCCTGCCTCTTTCTGAGCACTCATTGGACAGAACAAGTGTATTATACTTGAAGTAGAGAGTTTATAAGCATAGAGTTTGAAACTATGACCTGTTATTCAAGTTTTCCAATATTGAATAAGGTTTTGAGTTTCACTTAGATTTGTATCAAGTAGATGGTGTTGTGTAGGCTCAGTTGTGATGATGATTCCTCTTGAAGCAAGATTAATTGGTGCACGTGCAAGATGAACAAGTGCAGTGTGGGTTTTTGGTCGTTTCTCCTTACCCAGCTTTGCCCTTCATCCATGATCGAAGTTAGCACTTGTTCTTGCTCCATGAGCTTCCTTTGTATCTCCAGCTCCTTATCCAAGTTTTCCTTTCCAGCATCTAATCCTGCATCAATGCCTTTCGATCGAGACAAGCGTATTATACTAGAACTATGAACAGAGCTAACAAAACCATTACCCTCATTAACACTATTTCCTTTCAGCCCTAGAGATATGTTGTTTGTTACTCCTGTAGTTGGACAATCCCTTGCATAATTCCTACTGCCTTCACACTCAAAACATATTACTTTTGGTAATTTCAAAATATCAGAAGACTTAACTTGAGGGTGCTGTCCTTGTCGTGTACATGGAGGTGAACCTAGGTCTGAATGAATTGACTTTTTGTGAACTGTTCTAGAACTTGATTACTTTTGTTTCAAATCTTTGTGTAGGGAATCAAGTCTCTGGTTCTTGTGCTTTGGTGCATAATGTTCCCTTAGCAGCTTCCAAGTAATAATAGTTTGCTCATTGTAGAAACTGTGATCATCATGTTCTTTCACCCACAAATTATGAGCTTTTCGTTTATGTTGGCGTACTACATAAGACAACCTTTTATCTTCTTTGATACAGTGGCATGTTGATGGTGGGATTAGCACCCCTTATCAATAACTAGGCAATAATTGAGATTCGGTGCCTACCTATCTTTCTCTAATTCTAAATTAGGTTATAAGTCCCTTCAATAGGATTAGAACTCTAGGCCCCGATGACCGAGGGATACTGTAACATCCCGCTCCCATTTTTCCGGTAAGATAGAAATGTTGGATAAGGGGTTTTCTAGAAATCTAGGAGGATTCATGGAACAGACCGGGAAGGGGAGGTAGCGGCTTGCGGAGAGGTCCAGCGGGGAACAAGTGTCGCGTGGGAAATGAGGAAAAAGGGGCGTCGGGCCAAGGAGGAAGGACGGCCCGATCAGGACAGGCCGAGGAGCCGGCGCTAAGGTCCGAAAGGGAGAAAAAGGGGCGGCCATGACATTAAGATATTTCCTTTTTGTTAAAAAGGAAATAATTAAGTAATTGGGAAGAAGAGATAATTATCAGGGAATAATTAAAAGAAAAGGAAAGTAGATAATCATGGAATTAAGGAAGGGATAAGCAGGAATATTGGAGGGGAATAAAGGAATAAGGAAAAAATAAGGGGCGGCTCCCCCTATATATATGAGCCGCCAGCCCTAGCTCTTTTTAAAGAAAAAGAGACAGCCCCAGAGAGAGATAAGAGAAAAGAGAGAAAAAGAGAGAAGAACCGGGAGGATAGATGAGAGGAAGAGGAAGAGGGAGAGCAAGGGGACGAGGGAGAGGAAGAGGTATCGAATGGGGAGATGCACTCGGGAACATGAAGAGGAGATCTTCGAGGTGCAGGAGAGTGGAGGAGGCGGTTGACAACTTGTGTGAGTGGATTGAGTGTTCTCCACGGCAACCAAATTCAAAGGTGAGTACGGTTCTCTCTATGCCCAGATCTAACTTCCATTGTCTCCTCGAATAGAAATCCCATAGGAAGTGATGCAAAACGCTAAGATCTAATGTTAAACATGTTCCTGAGATGATGATCTAGTAAATAGGATGATGCATGCTGATAATGAACTGTTTGGGAAGCGGTATGCTTAGGGTTTCCTAAACCCTAAGTATGGATCCGTATGTCTTGCTTGCAGGTTGCTTGTTTGATAGCTTGTTTGATTGCTTGTTGAGTGTTGCATGATTAGATCAGGGGCGGCACACTAGGGGTTCTCAAACCCTAGTTGTGATCCGCATGCTTGACATGTAGGGGGCGGCACAATTAGAGTTTCTAACCCTAATTGTGATTAGTGAATGATGCATGGGAAGGGTAGGAAGGGGCGGCACAGCTGATTAAGGAAAGTAAAAAATATGGAAAGTAAAAGAATGCTTAAGGAAGTAAAGAATATGGAAAGTATAGGAATGTTTAAGGAAAGTAAAGAATATGGAAGGTAAAGAAATGCTTAGGGAAAGTTAAAGGATGGGTAGATCTTGCATGTGTTGATTGTTGATTGTGATTGATGATGAGGTTCCAAGGACTGAGATTACCCGCTTGGCAGCCGGGGATTAATGTCAATGGATCACCAGACCGGACTGCAGAAGCCGGATCGGTAAGGCACCAGTGGGATCGCGGCTTTATCCGCGTGATCGCTTGGTGTGTCGAGGACCGGTTCGCGGGACGTGTTCGGTGATACCGGTAAGCTTGATCACGGGCTGTGGACTAGGGACCGGTCCAAGGTTCGAAAAGGAAAGATCAGATGTGGACATGGAATGGATACGTAATAGGCTTCGGGCCTAGTATTGCCGAGGAACGGGACGGACATCAGCGAGTCGCGATTATTGTCGATGGCTCCTCGGTGTGATCGTGCCACAGGATTGGTATGCTATCCTGCAGGATATGTCGAGGACCCAGACAGGATCATATCGCAGTAGGACCGGTAAGATTGATCGAATTCAATGTTTCCAAAACGGACTGAGAATCATCGAGGATCGCATCAGTTTATCGGTGAGGGCCTAGTGACCGGTAAGCTGCCGGCTAAGATTCCCCCGAAGTGACTGGATCGAGTCTTGATGCCTACGATCAAATGTGAATGAGAGGCTTGTGAATTGACGGGTTCATAACTGTAACGTGACTTATAGATCGACGGGTTTATAACTGTTAAGGCATAGACTTGCGATGATGAGTTAAGGCATGGACTTGCCACCACGCGCGTAGCATGGACGAAAGTCGCAGGTGCAGCCTCGGCTGAAGCCCCACTAGGTGGGGGCGTGATTGTTAGAAAGTGATGAAATGGATTGATGAAATGAAAGGAATGTTAAGTGGATAGATGAACTGGAAAGGATAGGATATGATGCTAGGATTGAATGAACTGAATGAGCTGAACGTATAGGGTAGATTGATTGGCTTGATTAATTGGACTGCTTGCTACGTGTTGTTAGGTTGTTAGATGCTTGTTGTAAGTAGAGCCAATCTCACGAGTAATTCAATTACTCACGCCTCCGTCTTATGGATGCCAGTAGTGAATTAGTACGAACTGGAGCGCAGGACGTCAACACCATCGGGTTGAACGGGTTTCCAATCGGTTTTGGCTTTCGGGCTCTATAAATTTTCTAAAATGTTTTACAATCGGATTTCTCCTGATAAGATTTTTAAAACCACATTTTCAAAACCCGACCGGTTGGACAAACCGGGGCGGGGTTTTACAGATACCTCGACAATGAATGGTCGGATTGTAGTGTCTCAAACGGGGGTATAAACTACTTCGTCTAAGGCCGAAGTCTAAGTTCGGATAGAATAAGATAAAATCTTATCGCAGATTCCCTGATTCCGTAAAAATGAAAATATTCCATTTATTTCCATTTTCCGAGATTAGCCCGTGGGCTTAAATAACAGACTACAAAGATATATAAATACATACCCCCTTCACTTAATTCATTCATTCATAATCGAGGAGAAGAATTACTAGCAACACTTAAGCTTAATACTTCGATTTGATAAAAGTTAACTCGTCATTCCGAGTGATCATTCTTGTGATCGATAATAATAAATAAAAACTTATTTTGCGAGGTTTCCCTTTTGTCTTTTTATTTATCTTACTCCAAAAACGAACCCCTCTAATTATAAATAATTAGAAGTTGAACCCAGTCTCACCATTTGGCGTGCTAGGTATGGGGCTTACCGTTTGAAAAAAAGGTAGAAAGAAGCCTCGGGAAACCAAGATGGTGGATACCCATCAACCACTTTCGGAGGAACGTAGAGATGGAGAGATCGCTGAAGTAAGTGATGGAGAAGAGGACACATGAGTTCAATACAATCTTCGTAGGACCATAGAGTCAACAAGAGCTTTGTTCGAAAATCATGATCCCATAATCCGTGAGTTGAACTATCCACAAACAACGTCCAGCCAACTCGGCGGCCAAGGATTCGTGACCTCGGTCAATCAAGCAATCGAGGTGCAAGTACAAGAAACTCAAAACTCTCAGGAACGACCAAGGAAATCGACAACACCTCAACCGACTCCTCAATCAGATGAATAACCTCCAATAATGCCATCCTCGAACAACAGGCAGGAACTGTCGGCAGCCAATCAAACTCCTAACAAGGTGGGGTTAGCAACTCTCGAAACGGAAAACGAGAGAGCGTTATTACGAACACATCAGCAACGCGAGGATTGGTTGACAGAGCAATTTAATCATCAACAACAAGTTAATCGAAGCTTAATAGATCAAATCGCTAGTTTATCGGAAGAACTTCAGGCCTCAAGAGCTCAAAATTATAAGGTCAAGTCCAACCTTTAGGAACTGCTTCCCAACAAGCAACACCTGAAGATGATCGAAGCATAACTAGAGAACTTAGGACACCAACTTCAGCTGTGCGGCGAGGTTCAAGATCTGGAGATAATAAAGTGCGGGACTTAAGTACTGACAAATCCATTGTGATATTAAAAAGAGAATTAGAAGAGATATGTTCGTTGGTTCATAAAGCGACAAGTATAGCTCCAGAAGTCGATCAGTTATTGGCAGAAACAGAAAGAAGTCCGTTCAGTCGATGAATGATGCGTTTCACCTAGCAAATACACATATAAGGATTGAGAAAAATCGTGCCGAGCTTGCAAAAGCATACGGGTCTGCAATGGTGAATAAAGAGATGAAACCTGAGGAGAAAGGAGAAGGACGACGAACAGAAAGAGATCAACCTTGGAAAGACAAGTCAAAGTTAGAAACATCTTTTTCCGTGACTGACCCACAAAAGGGTCAGCCTCAGAAAGATCAGTCGAAGTATACTTATACTCGAGGACCTGACGCTCTAGACCTTTCGTGGTGTGAATATCATAAAAGACCGGGTCATAAAACGAGGACTGCCGAAACCTGAAAAACCATTTAATGGCTATCCGATTTGAGCAAGACCGAGAAAAAGAGAAGCGTAAAGCAAGGGAAATTGAGAAAGAGCAACTTCCTCTAGAATATGCGGAAGAAGGAGAGATCCTGCCCCGACCACCACCAACTCAGAGAAAGAGGATATACATGATAATGGGAGGACTCACGAATTGAGATCCTTTCTTCATTACAAATAATTAGAAGTTGAACCCAGTATCAACATTTGGCACGCCAGGTAGGGGGGTGGCTCTTTAAGTAAAGAAACATCTTGGGAGAAAGGGGGAAAGCTAGTAATGACTTTCCTTCAGCGAAAAATCAGGAAAACTCGATGGGATCAATCACCCATCGAGGTCTCTGATCCAGAACTCGGATTACTAGCTCGGCAGAAAAATCAAAGGAATGAGAGATCTTTTAACGGTACCCTAGGCGATATAGAAGCAAGCAGTGAAGGAAGTCAACCAATATGCAATATTCCAGAAAACTGTCTATCACTAGGTGAAGCAGAACAAAGAACGGAAGAAGCGGAAGAAGAACAGAACGGGCCGACCAAGATTCAAAGAACGATCGTCGGCAGGAGACTCGTGGATGACGAACTCACTTCTACGACAAGAAACTCAATAGCGGAATTACACCGTGAACTACAGGATATGAATGTTATGCTCCAGAACCCCCCATACTTGGACCATAATTTCGGAATTAGAGAGGAGAATCCATCCAAGACGATGAAGTTCGGACTCGATTCTTTCGAAAAAGGAAAGTTGGAGCTACCAACCTATAATGGAGTAGGAGATCCAAGGACCTTTCTTAAAACATTTATGATCGCAATCAACCAAGCACGGATTCACCCGTCTAACGAGGAGAGAAAGAAGTGCCAATACTTTGCTGAAAGTCTACGAGGAAACGTCCAAACCTGGATAACCAACTTACCCTCTAATTCAAAAGGAAATTTCGAAGAACTACGGCAAAAATTTCTAAAGAAGTATATCTTCAACCTCGAACGACCAGCAACAATCTCCGACCTCTACTCCGTAAAGCAAACACCAACCGAATCACTTGAGAGTTTTATTAAAAGATTCAATATAGTATACTTCCAGTTGAATATCTCCGACGAGCTAGCCATCGATGCCCTAATTAGTGGAGCATGGTAAGAGACGAGATTCTGGGAAGAACTCTCAGCTTACCGGCCCCAATCCATAGAAGATGTTTTCTACAGAGCAAACATATACATTAGGGTGGACGAAAGTAAAGCCCGGTTATCCAAGGACGATCAGATCACTTCGGAAAATGAAGAAATAAGGAGAAGAGTTAAAGAGCCTCGCCTGCACTATAATAAAACGTTTGAGTAGAAAGAAAAAGCCTGAATTACCCTCATAACCTTCGAACCCCTAAGTCAGCATCAGGGACAGAACGGAAAAGCTGTGATCAAAAGAGAAAGTCTCCCCAGCATGGTGTTATTACCATACCACCTATGGAGATAGCACAGAAGAATGCCATAATCTACCAGAATATCTTTTGAGAAAATACTTGGAACGTATCCCCAGACAACTAAGTTTAAAGGAAACTTTAGTTAAAAAATATCAACCGAAGGAGCGATCCATGGAAAAGAATCAACAAAGAAGAAAGGAACTTCCTCAACCAGGATATTCGTTCCATCACAGAAGGATAAACGTTATTTCGGAGCCTTCAGAGGAACCACAAGACCAAGCCAAGCAGCAAACGAAGCGAAGATAATTCTACCAAAGGAGCTCATCTTCACTCACGAAGACATGGTAGGAGTCGAAGTCCCACATAACGACCCTTTGGTAATAGAACTACAAGTTAGGGATTATAGAGTTCCCCGGATATTAGTGGATACCGAAAGCACTACGAATATCATGAGTATCGAGGTCTTCCAAAAGTTATGGTCAAAAGAAACGAAGATCAAGCCGAGGATTAAGTCATTAACAGCATTCAGTGGTGAAAGTGTTCCGACTCTTAGAATAGTAAAGCTCCCGATAATAGTTGGAGGAACAATCAGAACCGTTAACTTCGACGTAGTAGAAAAGCCAATTCTCTCCAACATAATTCTTGGAACCCCCTGGCTGTTTCTAATGAAAGTAGTGGTTTCAACCTATCACCAATGCCTTAAATTCCCAACTCCATTTGGAATTTCTTCGGTAAAAGGAAATCAAGCCGAAGCAAGACACTGCCTCCGAGAAGACCTAAAGGATGAGAAAGCCGAACTTTCTTTCGGAAAAGAAATTTTAAATGTCAAAAGGCTCCGACAATAGAGTAAAAAAAAAAAAAGAAAAGAAAAAACCGTTTATCTCTCGGATTCTCCGAGATAATTAACAACAACTCGGAACTACGTGTGGCTTGATACCATCCAAGGGTACGTAGGCAACCTTCCACAAGGTTCAGCCACAAACATCGAAACTACGTGTGGCTTGATCCCATCCAAGGGTACGTAGGCAGCCTTCCACAAGGTTCAGCTACAAACATCGGATCCTGGTTTTATAGTAACAGAGTTTCAACAACTCGACTATACTTAACCTCGGTTCACCAAAAAATCAAACATACAAAAATCGATGACTTGATCACGTATTCGATAATAGGGTTTATTCCCACCCAACAAATTCTATACCGAATGCAGCTGAAGATTTCGGAGCCTGATAAAGTAGGGCCGAGAAACTCTAAGGCAGAGTCGGGGTTTTCCCGCTCAAAAACTCATACCCAAAGAATCTAAGGATCTGCTAAAGTAGGATCTTAAGATTAGAGGTCAAAACAGTCGAGGTTTAACCTCACTGAACATTTTCGGCTCAGCCCATGAACATCCGGTATTCTGTTGAAGGAACTCTTGAAAAAGACCAACATACAAAATACTCGAAGAATCTTTTCTTAATCATTTAAGGAAAGATAGATAACTTTTAAAAATAAAAAAAAACTATTACTATTTAAACGGTTTTTACCAAAAAGAAGAAGAAAATAAAAAATTACAAATCAAAGCTAAAGGCGTTATGCACGAATTCCAGAAAAGTATAATCCTTAGCTTCTTGTTCAGCTACCGAAGCGTCCTTTTCCACTTGCTTCAAAAGATCGGCGGGGATATTCACACCTTGAGAAGATAAAGTACTAAGTACTTCGAGGACTGCCTGGGCTGGACCGAGATTTATAATTTTTTCGAATCCAATCTCCCGAGCTCGGACGATTTTTTCGATAGAGTCTAGCCTATCTTGAATCTTCCTGGTCATCCTCTTCTCGGTAGATTGTACCTTATGAGTTAAAGAAGCGGCAGCTGCACGAACCTTCTCCTTCATAGAAGCTTGATTAACCTCCAGAGCGTTCTTTTTTGAAGACTGTTGATACAATCATTCTTCTGGTTAAAGAAGCCTCAATAGTCGAAGAAGCGGGCCTTTTCTTTGGAAACTTTATTTTCGGAGAAGTGGCGGTAGTTTTTCCACATTTTTCTTCCGAGGAGTTTTTGAGATAGGAGGAGTCGACTTCACCTTCTTGAGATTCTTGAAACCTCTGCTTTTTAGGAGGAGCTCGGATAAGTAATTTGTTGGTATAATCTGAAGCCGATCTTTCCGAGGGACAGTCCGTTTCGGATACAGCAAGGCCTATATAAGAAAAAACCTGACAATAAGAAGAAGTAATCTAAATTATGTAGAAAGGAGAGAATTTGAAATACCTGAGTGCGATCAAGCTAGATTGATTAGGTCCGTGGGAATCTTTGGAAATACCAGCGGCGGAAGACTATAGATCTGATCCATCTCCTTTTTAAAGATAGGAGGAAGTTCTTTAAACAAGATCGGTTTAGTGATTGTCGAGATATCAACTGACCACGACTTAATCACTTCGGCACTAGGATCAAAGATGAAGGCTTTATTGATCGGAACGTAGAAGAAGTTAGTGCGCCAGTGTTTAGCATTATAAGTGAATCATTTTCCTAGTTTCCTGGCATTCTTAATCATAGTATACCAAGTTCTGCCATCTCGACTATCAACAAGTTTGGCGAGTTCGGAGAATTTCCAGCACGGAACGATGACGTCAGCCCTACTGGCTTGAATCATAAAAGCAACCATATGTCTGATAGCACCGGATCCTAGTTGAGTGAAAGAAATCTTCAATTGTTTGCATAATTCAACTAGAAGGAAGGGAATTGGGAACCAAAGTCGAGCTTCGGTAAAGAAATGAAAGTAGAGACACATGAATCCCTCAGAAGAAGTCCAAGGTCTTTGTTTAGATTTCGGAATCAGAATATCGAGACCTTTGGTATCAGAGGAGAATAAACGAAGAGTTTCGATGTCGCCTTCCTTGAAGGTTGAATCTCCGAATTCTTCGGAAAAGTCTTCTCCTACGATTGCTTGGGTCGAGACGGTTTCAGAGCTGTTACTGTTAGAGGGAGAGTTTGCCGGAACAGACAGAGAAGGGTTCTCTTTTTCCTTTTCGGCAGAGGAAACACCTTCAATATCGATCTGGGACTCAATAGATCGATTTCCGGAGTTTTTTTGGTGAGAATCACTAGATCTTGAAGAGGAAGAATCCGAGGTAGAATCTGTTGTGGAACTAGAGCTGGAGCTGGGAGAGCTCTGTTTAGTTAACGAATTTTGATTACTTCGGAGAAGAAGAAGATTTAGAGGGATTATATGAATGATATGAGATAAAATAGGGATTTAGCATCTTTAAATACTTAAAGGCGGTGTTATCTGCGGAAGCTTAACTGACGTCTTCAGGAAGTGTCAAAATTCTATTGGGGAAAATAGGATTTCAATGTATGAACCACGATCTCTTTATTTTCCCAATATCATTTCGGAGGATCTGAGTGTATGATTGACACGTTATCGGGAAACGGAAAGGTCTTGTGGAGCTAGAATTTTTCGCGCCAGAACGATAAGACTTTACACTTTCCGGAGTGTTCCCGCCATATTGAAGATGAAGATTTTTGGAATTAAAGCTGAAGTGATTGAAGACAAAGATCAATTGGTTCCGAACTTCATTTATCGACAGACTATTTAAGGAGGAACTTCGCCAACGCTAACCGAATACATCCTTGGACGAACTGGGTGGGACTTACTGTTGATGGTGGGGTTCTACCCCTAATCAATAGTTTGGCAATAATTGGAGTTTGGTCCCTGCTTAGCTCTTCCCTAATAATCTATTAGGTTATAAGTCCCGACTACAGGAATTTCGACCCTCGGCCCAGATGACCGAGGGATACCTCGGAGAAGATTGATCATATTTAGTGTCCTAAGCGCGGGTATAAACGAACATCGTCCTAAGCCGAAGTCTAAGCTCGGACAGTATAAGATCGAATATTATCACAGATTCCCTAGTCTTGGAAAAATGGAAATATTCCATTTTTCTGAGGTTAGCCCATGGGCTTATTAGACCGACTATTAAGGATATATAAATACATACCCCCCCCCCCCCTCACTAATAATATTGATTCGGAATCGGGAGGAGAATAACTAGATTACCTAGGTTTTACTTCTCTTTGATAAAGTTAACTTGGCATTCCGAGTTAACAAGCATTGTAAACACCTTTATTAATAATACACCCTCTTTCCGAGGTTTCTTCTTTATTTTCTTATCAAGTACTTTCCTAAAAACGAACCCCTCTAATTACAAATAATTAGAAGTTGAACCCTGTATCAACAGATTTCACTTCCGGAAACAGAAGCCTCATAATCATTTTTTTCAGCCATTACTAGAAAAAGAGATAATAACTATTCTAAATTGAGAGATTGAAGATTACCTCAGAGAGCGAAGAAATAATTATGAGAAGAATTATCCAAGAATTGAATATTATATCAGATTTAAGAGCAATGACAGACGCTTCGTTTTCTGCGTCAGGAGTATTTGATTATCCGCCGTATGAATTAAGAGGAGGCGTCGTTTCTTTTCATTTATTGCGCCCCTTCTCGAAATGACACGTCATAAAGAAGGCGAAAGGGTTTGAGAGTACCAAGAATTCAGCATGCATAACAAAGAAACAGTTCGTTTCCCGATTTTTCCAGCTAAAATTTATCAGTGAAATTAAAAGAAGAAAGAAGATTCAAGATTTCAGAAGACAAAGATCAAACAGTAACCGAGTTTCATTTATCGACAAGCTACATTATTTCGAAATTCGCCAACTCTGCCCTAGGTTATCCTCAGACGAACTGGGAGGGGACTTACTGTTAATGGTGGGATTAGCACCCCTTGTCAATAACTTGGCAATATTTGGGATTCGGCCCCAACCGATCTTTCCCTAATTATAAATTAGGTTATAAATCCCTTCAATAGGATTATAATCCTCGGCCCCGATGATCGAAGGATACCTCAATAATGAATGGTCGAATTGTAGAGTCCGAAGCGGGGGTATAAACTACTTCGTCTTAGGCCGAAGTCTAAGCTCGGACATAATAAGATCAAATCTTATCACATATTCCCTAATCCCGGAAAAATGGAATATTTCTATTTTTCCGAGATTAACCCATGGGCTTAGATAATCGACTACTAAGATATTTAAATATATACCCCCTCAACTTAATTCATTCATTCAGAATGGGGGAGAAGAATTACTAGCAAACTTAGGCTAAATACTTCTCTTTGATAAAAGTTAACTCGGCATTCCGAGTTAACATTCTTGTAATCGATAATAATCAATAAAAGATTATTTTCCGAGGTTTCCCTCTTATCTTTTTACTTAACTTACTCCAAAAACGAACCCTTCTAATTATAAATAATTAGAAGTTGAACCCATTCTCAACATTGCAGTAGAACCAATCTTCTTTGTTTCTTTCCCACTCTAGATTGATTTTATTAACAGGTTGATGATAAGTAGAACTAGAATGAACCATGGATTTAGGATTGTGAGAAATTTTATGCGATTTGCTCCATGTTGAACTCCTTGTGCTATCTGGTTGTTTGAAAAGCAACTCTCCGCGGCCTGCAACCTTCTCTTCATTCCATTTATACTAGCTTGAACTGTATCGAGCATAATGTGGTGGTTTATGCTCAAGTTCGTCTCTATCAGCATTTCTTCTCCTTGATGAATGAGCTGTAGATGAATTTATGTAGTATTTTTCAGAGGCATAATGGTTTTGGCTTCTCCTTGGTTTTTCTGAAGTTATGTTTTCCATGTCTGTTCTCATGCTTTCAAACTGATGTTGCATAGCAGACATCATCTTAGCCATCATAGCATCCATCATGTGTCTGTTGTTGCTGCCGTTAGGAATCGAGAACCATTTTCTTCATGGTTTGATCCCACCATTGTTCCTGCCCAAATTCAACAGAAAACAAGTAAGAGTTCACATGAAACACAGAACAATGAAAAAAACATAACATAACAGAACAATGAACAAAACATAACATAAACTCCTTTAAAAGAGAAACCCAAAATGATGAACTACGAACCCTAATTTGCTGCAGAAAACCTTAAATGCTTCTCTCTAAAATTTGTGGGTTTCTAATCAAGTTTCAACAAGTTTAACACATGATCCAATCATAATTGATCATATTAGACATGATTCCAACAAGTTATAACCCTAGAACTAATCTGATCATATGATATGAAAGGTTGCAAAAGTTGTAGAAAAGTTGCAGGTTTTGAACTCTCTAGAATTCATAATTTCTTTCACTTTCTGGTGATTCTAAAGCCTATAATAGATTAATTAGTCTCTAATTAACAAATTTTTGACAGGCTTTGACCTTATAACTCACGAATAAGCAGGAGACCAAAAGTCACAAAATTGCAGAAACTTTGTAAGAAGAAGATCGGGTAAGAAAAACACAACCTGGTACAAAGTTTGCTCTGATACCACTTGATGTGATCCTAGGTGATACTATTCTGTCCATTTGATGCTCTTTGTGGCTGGTTGTTGGAATTGAATCGATTCAGTGATTGAGATGCAAGAGATGGTGATGAACAGAACCGATCCTACAACTTGGGTGATTGTTTGATTCTTGAATAAGGTTGTAATGATTGATTGAGTGATTGAATGGATTGGAAGGATGAATGGCGGAATGGAGATGAGTGTTCTGATCAGAATATGAAGGGGTGGATCGATGGATACTTCCAAGAGAGATGAGAAATCTCATAGACTATCAAAGACTTCTTAAAAGTGGAATCACTCCTAATTCTTAAGACAAGAAGAGCATATACTACATATTACTCAAATCAAACAAAGAAAGAAATTTTTTGATAAAAATGTTTGATAAACTAAAAATAAAACAAATGAAGCATACATATCGAGTTTCATAATGCTTAGGAAATAGAAAAAGGAGTTAATGAAAGTAATTATCAAAGACTAAACATTAAACATAAAGTTTGACTTGATTCTTCGTCTTCAATTTCGTGGTTAAGGTGTACAATGGGCTTTGGGCTTGTGTTTTCATCAAGAGGCTAGGGTAAAGAGTGTATGGGCTTGCTTCATTAAAAACATCTCTTGGAAAACCCAATGGGACAAAACCAAGAGGAGGAAAAAAGAGTACAAGTCCACACACCTCTCTTAATGAATGCTTAAATGGCTTTGAAGCATAACAAAGGTGGCTAGATTAGCACACTCAAGTCGGATCTGAATATGGTGCAAGAGAGTGTGGAATGCTTGATTGAGTTGCCTTACTTTAGTACTAGTCATTGGTCCAAGTGTAATGTGCAAAGCTTCTTCTTCTTCCTTAGTTTCCACAACTACAAGTTGCTTCATTGCTCCATGTTTGACATCATTAAGCTCTGGTTCTAGCTTCTCTTTATACTCCTCAGTTTCCTTAGTATCCTTGCTGGCCATTATCGTATGACAATGCTCATCCAAGACCGACACAAGACCCTTATATAAGGGAGGAAAATTATCAAGAGAATATCATCAAATACTCAATCTAACACACCACCTAGTAAGAGCAATTTAGAGAGCTTTCATCATTTAAATAACCTTAGGTTATTTTTGTTGTTCTTTTATTCACATCAGAATCCAAAGTTTTGTATTCGATTCTCAATCTAAGCAATACGACGTTTGTTTTCTCCCAGCAATGAACATCGAAATCTCGACATCAACAATTGACGCCCACCGTGGGGCAAGAGAGCCTCACTTAGATCGAAAACATGATTGAGCAACCAACCAAAACCCATCAGTCAAAAGGAAGCAGAGAGATCATCCGCAAGAAAGCAACATCCGAAGAACGAGAAGAAGTCGTATGGTTAGCCATCAAAGAAATACTAGTGGAAACAATCCCAAAAACGTTGGACTCCGATGACAACATCCTCGAGAAACAGAAAATATAGGCTTCCGAGAAGCAATTACTTTGCACGGAAACCCTCGATGACATTGGATTCGATGAATCCACGAAACAAGAACTATCTCCATCCCAGGATCAAGCAGACATAACGGTTCCTGAAACTCAACTTTGCGACAAAAGAATCCTTAACAACCTAGTCACACGAGTAAGAAGACAAGGAGACCAACTATAGAAAATTGGGGGACACCTCGGGATGATGTTCCGAATACAAGTGTAATTGCATGAACAATTTGTTGCATTCCAAAACAACAAAATAACAGAACGCCCCGTTCCCGTCCAACCTCAAACCGACGAAATGAGGACAATCATCGATCTCTGAAACAAACGTCAAAGCGAAAAATGACTCCATAACGTGTGACTAGGTATGTTAAGATGGGTTTAAAAACACAACCCAGCCCGAACCCAGTTTCAACCCAACATGAAAATAACCAATATATACTTATACCCAAACTAACCCAGACTTTACTGACCAGACAATTTCATGATAACCCATGGATACCCATCTCCTCTTTGATCACCAATCTCTGATTTCTGTAAGCAACCTGTAGAAATGTTGTCAAACCACAAAATCCTTGTTGTAATTTCATGACAGATTCATAATAGTCTGATTTTCAATTATAATTCAACAAAATATTTAGTTTTGATAGAACTAACAAGAATTTAAAAAAAAACCCAATAACATAAAGAATCAATATTTTTCCAATGCCCAATGTTTCTTCTTCTTCTTCTATTATTTGACAAATAGAAAACTTACAAAATCAGACAATGAGAAAAGACTTCGATCAATCAAACAAGATAACAAAGACATGCTAAATGGTATTCTACATAATAACAGAACTTTGACACCTTACTTTTATATGAACAGAGAGACAACAAAGATATTTAACCCTAAGAAGTATGAGCTCTACCAGCAGTTCTGAATGCATTGTTAACGTAAACTTCCAAATATACAGGAGGAAGAATAAAAGGAACAAACCTCAACAGCAACAAGTTCAGACAACCTTAGTACAAGAGGCTTTAAGCTAAACATAAATTTGGGATCAGAGACATCAAATAGTTGCCCTACACGAGATTCTTTCTCTATGCATGTTTATATTGGGTTCAACTTCTAATTGTTTGTAATTAGAGGGGTTTGTTTTTAGGAAAGTAGTTAGTAAGAAAATAGAGAAGAAACCTCGGAAAAAGTATGTTTTATTAATGAGGGTGATTACAATGCTTGTTAACTCGGGATGCCGAGTTAACTTTATCAAAGAGAAGTAAAACCTAGGTGATCTAGTTCTTCCTCTCCTGATTTTGAATGAATGTTATTAGTGAGGGGAGGTATGTATTTATATATCCTTAATAGTCGGTCTAATAAGCCCATGGGCTAACCTCGGAAAAATGGAATATTTTCATTTTTCCAAGACTAGGGAATCTGTGATAAGATTCTATCTTATACTGTCCGAGCTTAGACTTCGGCTTATGACGATGTTCGTTTATACCCCCGCTTCAGACACTAAATATGATCAATCTTCTCCGAGGTATCCCTCGGTCATCTGGGCCGAGGGTTGATATTCCTGTTGTCGGGACTTATAATCCAATAAGTTATCAAGGAAGAGCTCGGTAGGGACCAAACTCCAATTATTGCCAAACTATTGATAAGGGGTAGAACCCACCATCAACAATGCATTTAAGAGCACCCACAATGATAAGAGATTACAAGAGTTTCTCAAACAAAAAAGATATTAGTATTTTAATATAATTTCATTATAGAATTAAATTTTTGTTTTCAAAAAAAAAAAAACCATTTAGAGAGAGACATATGGTATATGGGTCTCTAATGAGTCTCTCAAAGTCTCTCAAATGAGAGACCATCTTTTACCTCTCTCTTCTCTTTTGATTATTTTTTATTTATTTATTCATGAAAGACTCAATGAGAGACCCTCATTGGAGATGCTATAACAAACTAGCATCTTTTGATCGAGCACATAATACGAAGACAACACACGACTACTGAGACAATAATGAACAGACAGACAACATTGTTTCAACGTACATAACTCACAGTGATTTCCCCATCATGTTTTTGAGCTACTAGCATCATCGTCTCCATCATCAAATTTATATTTAGTATCACCTAGAAAATAAGAAAATAGCATAAAAACCCGTCAAAATCTATGATGAAACCTGTTCAAAAAGCCAGACAAATAAAAAAGATTACCATACAAGACCAAATCAACACCAATGGAGTTTTAGCGTTTTACCTTCAAACTCAGCAAATCCTCTTAACTAGTTTCGTGCACATAGCAATGATTATACATTTTTGGGGAGAAGACGGTTTCTATATGGACTTAAAATTCTACCTCCTATATTATATGCTGATTCTAAAACCACGGTTGTAATGGGAATACTAAGTACATCAGAAGCAAGAGACGCCAAATCGCCATGGCGTTGCGCATTAGTTTTCCAATAATCCAAAACTTCCATATCACTAAAAGACTTCACATCCAGCCTTGCTTCCTCTAAATAGAGATCTAAATCTGATTTCGCATCTTCAAAACGAGGTGCGATGCTCTTTTCCAGCTCAAAGAGATCCTATAATATAGTCAAAAGCATTAATATTAGCCAAGAGACTCAAGTAGCAAAAACAAATCTAAACGTTTGGAAAAGTCAGTCATTGATGAGAAGGGAAATTTAGTGTTTTAACACCAGATTTCTACAAAACTTTATCCAATTATCCCATCTTTATTTCATTTTTCATGCATTTAGGATAGATTTCTGTGTTTTGCATCAAAGTAGTCCCAGGAGTCTGCATTTGCACGTTTTTTGTGTGTTTCAAGAGATTCTCAGGTTACCCGAAGGGACAAGAGTTCAAAAGCATGAAGCGAGTCAAGGGAAGGCAAGGAGCTGACGATCAAAGGCCAATCTTCACCCATATCGAGATCCTATTGATCGATATGGAGGTGAAGGAGATGGACACCCATATCGATCGATAATGGTGAGCAAGAAGCAAAAGTCAAATGACCAAAATGCCCTTAGCCGATCAAAGAGTCCTATAAATAGAGCATATCCCTTCCTTGGAGACACACCACATCAAGACATTCTCTCTCTAGTTCTAACCACCTAAAAGGTGGCTTGTAAATATTTTTATTTTCTTTTACTTTTTGTTTAAATTATCTTATTTAAATTACGGAAAACCTTTTTCTTTTGTTTAACCTTTTTAATTATGTTTAATTAAGAGAGATTAATTAGGAGAGAGAGTAATTAGAGATCTCATTAATTAGGGTTAATTAGTTGATTCATAAGAGAATCAATTAGGTTTAGATCTCTTAATCATGGGTCCTTAGATTTTGTGCGCACACACCTTTGTGAGGTAAAGATTTGTGATCTTTCGGACGTGGTTTGTGCATCATATGCTGCTCCACAAGATTATAGCCTTCAGAATCTTGAACCTCATCTGATATTTGTGCAGAGATATATCTATCTATAACTTCGGTTGTTGTTTTTTTCAAAGTTTTTTTAAACCACAGTAAGATATGGGCATGTGGAAAACCTCTCTTTTGAAATTCAACGGTGTAGAAAACTGTTTAAAACCAAAATGATTAGTGTTTATAGGAAGTATTTATCTAGAATAATAGGAATTCACTATAATCAGTTGCTTGGATTAACTTGATGTCAATCCAAAGAGGTAGGAGAATAGGAGTGACACAAAATTGATTGACATGCATATGTTTTACAGAACACTGCCTTTGCATTTTTAGTCTTAACTACCCCTTCTCCTATGAGCTGATTATCAATTTATGATGGATTTTAATTCATACTTGTTTATTGGTTCTTTGTTTTTTTGCGTCCCGGAAGTGAAATCCCTGAAACATATTTGTTGCTAAATCATATAAAATATTAGTTGGGTTTATTTATCTTATCTAGAAAATAGCAAATCAAATACTTTTTACGCACTTGCAATTGGTTTATGGAAGAAGAGACCTACAAACAAAAAAAATAAAGAAAAGGGAAGAAGAGACCTTTGTTGAAGTGTGCTATCAACTTATCTAACTTGATTTTGAAAATTCTGCATTCTAGGTCAGGCCTACAATTTGCTGCATCGTTTCCGTATGTCTCCAAACGGTATGATATTTCTTCTCATTTTGGATTGTTGTCATGGTGACAAGTATATATGGGTTTCCATACCATAGCATCATGATACTTTTCGAACATGTATCTTGGGCTCCTCGTATAGTTTGCTGGTAAGATAATTCTTTTTCCAATCAATTTCGCATTATTGTCACCTTTAGTAACAGCGCCTTTGATGTTGTTGGAGACGTATGCTCTCAGCTTCTTCTGACTATATTGTTACCAACGTAATCTCTCTTGATTAATTGTTGTATACGCATCAACAACATATTGGTGTAGTAAGCGCCCTGATCGAACACTAGTCATGCCTTCAGCTAGTCTTGTATATATTTTGTAAGCATAAAACTCTCTTTTGGTGATGCATGTCTGTTGCTAAGCTTTCTCTTCACTTGATCTAATAGGTATTTCTTCATGAAATCCAATTTCACCATATGGGAATAGTAATGGATATTGCAAAGTCATAAACAAAGGATGTAATTCGGATATCTGTTGCAGCCCACACGATTTGTGATGCACTATCACATCCTTTTATGTTGGCTCGAGGTATAAATTGTCAACAATTAGAATTTCTATCTTATATGTTGACAACATATCATATTGTCGCCCTTTTTTATTTTGTCCAATCAGCCTAATACTGAACTCTAAATCATCTCTGGATTGGTACATGTCTCTCACCTTTCTAAATATTTTAGCCAACCCATTATATGTGTGAACTTTGGTGATTAGGTTCTGCACCATGGCTTCATCCAATTCCCTTTTTGGGCTGTGCGGGATACTGATGATATCCTGTTTTTCACCTCATTGGATGTATCGTATATAGAGCTGAAGAAACTTCGGGCTATGACCTTCATTAGACAATAACGATCCAACCATGTGGTAATTTTGACCTTTGATTTTGTAAGTGAATAGTCAACTTTTTTTCATTATAGCCTTATCTATTTTTGCTCCCATTGATGTGAATGCCATAATAGAATTCAAGGTTCTTATGTTTTTCCGAAAGTCTGGTGCGTCTGTTTGTAGTTTCTTTAAAACTGGTGGCGGTTGCGGCTCTTTAGGTAATTTGACCCGACCTTGTTGACATCATTTAATATATAGTGGGGTTTTTTGGTCCTTTTGTTTCCATTCTCTCTTGTTCCTACACTAATGCATGACAAAATGGGTATTCCAGCATTCCATTACTTTTTCTGTCCTCGTATTTTTTTTTCTTTCCTTTCATGCGATTTTTACATTGTGTAATTGGTTAATGATCTAGCAAAGATTCCTCTGGGTAGTTTATCTTCAAATAAATACATACAAAATAGAAGCAACATGTTTAAAATTGTTTCAAGGTACTTACTTTTAACAATTGGAGTAGCTCTCTTGGACATTAGTATTGCTTTCCACATCCGTCTTGCTCTTTTTTGGTTTTCTGTTATTGTGAGATGTCATTAGTTTGCCAATGATCCTTGTTTTTTCATATACAAACATGGCAGAAGCGACTCGGTTTAAATTTGAGGTGTTAATGATCGTGTGTTTATATTATAGAGACGTTTGCAAATCTATCATCCACAATCATAAGTTGTTGATGGAAAACTGGTTTTCATATGTAGGAAGAATTAAATGATAGGGGAGTACATGATTTTTTGTGTGTGGAGATACATATACAATAGTCCCATACTATTTTCCCTCGATCATGTGTTGGGGTGCTTGAGGAGTGTTTGTATTCCTCTTTTTCGTTCATGCGGTTGTAGTTTTCTTCTAGAAGTTAGTTTGAGAAGGAGTATGTGATACCTCTTACACTGACTCTCACCTCTATTCTCTCTAATCATTGTGATTAGTTGATGAATCTAAGTGATTAATTGAGAGGCTTTCTCTACCCTAATAGAACTATGGTTTAGTATTGATATTGGGTTCAGCTTCTAATTATTTGTAACTTGAGGGGTTTGTTTTTGGAAAAGTATTAAGCAAAGAAAGCAAAAAGAGACCTCGGAAGAAGAACTTTGTTATTGATTTAAATTACAAAGGTGTTAACTCGGAATGGTGAGTTAACTTTTTATCAAAGAGAAGTAATTAAACCTAGGTGATCTAGTAATTCTTCTCCTCGAATCTGAATGGATCTTATTAGTGAAGGGGGGGGGGTATGTATTTATATATCCTTAATAGTCGGTTTTGCAAGCCCATGGGCTAACCTCGAAAAATGGAATATTTCTATTTTTCCAAGACTAAGGAATCTGTGATAAAATTTAATCTTATTATGTCCAAGTTTTAGAGTTCGGCTTAGGACGATGTCGTTTACACCGCCGCTTCGGACACTAAATCATGATCATTCTTCACCGAGGTTTCCATCGGTCATCTTGGCCGAGGGTTAATATTCCTGTTGACGGGACTTATAACCTGAGAAGTTATCAGGAAAATGTCGACAGTGACCAAACCTCAATTATTAACAAACTATTGATAAGGGGTAGAACCCCACCATCAACAGTAAGTACCCCGCAGTTCGTCCGAGGATGTCTTCGGGAAATGTTGGCGAATCTCCATTTTGAATATCTTGTCAATAAATGAAGTTCGGTATTGGTAGATCTTCGTTTTTAATAATCTTCAGTAGTCTTGAATCTTCGTCTTCAACAGTCCTGAATCTTCGTCTTTTAATTTGGCGGGAAAAAGATCGGATAATGAAAAGTCTCGTTCACGCAAAAGTCTTGGTTTTCGTAAAACCCTTCAACTCCCAAGTGACATATCATCTCGAAAACAAGCATTATTTAATGTGGAAGTGGAATGAGCATGTTAAGCCTTATAAATAACCCTCCCTCAGAATCTAATTGTCTTCTCATACTCTCTCTAAGAAACTTCAATTTATCTTTCTCTCTCTAAAAAATGTTGAACCCTTTCATAAAGGGGGGTGTATTGAACTGTGGATTTTAAAAGGTTTTGGGGTTTTCTTAAAATCCCCTGTTATTCAACAAAGGATTTTAAAATATCTTCTCAAATCCGGTGTTATTGAAAATGAGATTTATGTAAAGTCATTTAAAGTCATTTAAAATCATTTACAATCCTCTATTATTCAAACAAGACTTTTAAAATTCATATCAAATCCACGGTTATTGAAAATGTTTCAAGTATTAGGATTTTAGGAGACTTTCTTAGTTAAAAATATAAAGATCCAAATTTCATGGTTTTAGGTGGAATTGTGGGGGATTTTAATACCAAATCATAACAACTTCTTTAAAATCACCCAAAACTATCAAAATCATCTAAAATCTTATTAAAACTCAAATCACTCTAAATGCCAAGTTCAATACACCCCCCAAAGAGTCTTAAGATTTACAAACCTCGGGTATTCGTACCACAACCCGAGGCATTGAAAATCGAAGGGGAGAAGACGCCGATCAAAACAACGGTCCCTTTCGATTTGAATACCCCGAAGGCAACAACTAACAAACGATCTCTTTCGGGAAATCCTGAAAGAAAGTCAAAATCGAAGAAGAGGAAAACTTAGTCTTCCTCTGAAAGTCTCTCGTTCCGTTGGATACCTCAGCAACCAACCCCGTAACTCTTCCGCATTCTTCTACTCTTTCGAGTGATACCATGACTGCTCCAATAGCCGTCGAGACGAACCCGAATCCAACATCTTTGGAGAAAAATCCGATAACTACAATCTCAGATTTTGCCAGTCAGACAGGAAACGCCAGTATTCCTCCTGTCCAAACCCAAGACAAAAATAAAATCCGCGAAACCATGCCTCCGCCGAAAACTAAGACTCTGAGCTCTGCCGCCCCAAGTTCTACTCCAACATGTCTCCTGAAGCCACTTCCCGAGACCACTAAAAAGGAGCCAGCTAAAACTATACAACAAGGTCCCTCTGCCCCATCCTCATACCATTCTTTCCGATACTCCTTCGGAAAGAATGTCCCTTTGTTCGAAGAGCAGAGGGAATGCGCGAAGCTTTTCGGAAGACTCAGAGAACAATCCGACCCTCTTCTTCTCCTCTCCAAGGCTGACAAGGACTCATTAATCCAAAATGCGGCTTCATCCTTCTTTAAGGTCTCATACCTATTTGTGTCTATATTTCTATTGAATTTTATCTGACCCTCGTTCCTATTTAGAGACGACAGCTTCTTTGAACCGCCTTCTGTCGGATGCCGAGTTAAAGCGATCGGCGATGAGGAAAGAAAACAGGAGTTTAAGACTTATGGTGGAAAAGTCTTCTCATGATTCCGCAGCTGTTTGCTAGATGGCCGCGGAGGAAGCAGAAAAATCCGCTAAGCTCATTGATGAAGTTCGGCGTCTGAAGCATGAACTAGAGGAAGCTCGCCAGTCTAAACCATCGACTTCCGGACGAACCGGAAATAAAGATAATGCCATTGATCAACATATGCTCGATCTTCTAAATGCTCTCAGAGAATGTAAGGGTAAATATGAAAAGATTCGGAAATACATCGACGCAAGCCGGCTTCGTAACTCTCTGGCTGACTTATTTCATCAGGTGAAGGGGAAATGCGATCTGATTAAGGTGTTCGAGAAGGAGAAGATCCCGATTCCTTCCATACTGAAAGAGGAATTGTTTTCTCAGTTGAGCAATCTTGAGCACTGGTTGAATGAATTTCCCACTTTCCATCTTAGTCCCTCAGATCTAGAAGCTCCGCCTCTGTTTCGTCAGGACCTCGGACATCATCATCGGTCAGATGATGTTAAAATGAAGTTGCCTCCAAGAGTGCATAATCCTTATGGAACTTTACTTTCTTTGTAATTCTCTTTGTTTTTGTGTTTGCCTTGTAAATAGTTTTTAATTCAATGACTTTTGGCTTAAATGCCACTTTATCACATTAAAGTTTTGTCATCTATATAAAATTGATTTAATGAGAAATGCTCAACCATTATCTGTCATACCGGACTCTACTTTTTCAAATTCCAGTATTTGAAGTGGTTTTAAATATGCGGGAATGTCCCGACTTTGCCTTATGATTTCTCGGCCCTACTCCAGCTGCATTCGATATAGAATGTGTAAAGGGATAAACCCTGTTATCGAGTACGTGATCAAGACACCGATTTTGTGTTTTTTTTTGTCATAGCTAGACTCCGAAGAGTTGCCTATGTACCCAAAGGGATCAAGCCATCCGTAGTTTGAACCTTACTAGGTTTTTTTTTTTCTTTTTTTTACGGCTCATCCGTGCGATGATACATTTTTAGATGGAAAGAATTCCAAGCCCGAGGTACATCTTCGCCTTCCATAGTATTCAAACGATAAACTCCGGGTTTAACTTTCTTTTCAATTAAGTAGGGACCTTCCCACTTAGCCCCGAGCTTTCCAGCTCCAGGTTCTTTCGTGTTCTCAAACACCATTCGTAAAACTACGTCTCCTTCATCTAGAGAACGATCTCGGACTTTCTTATTGTAATATCGAGAAGCAATTTGCTGATAGTTTAGAATACGAAGTAGAGCATGGTCCCGAAGTTCTTCAATTTCATCATTCCGTTCCTTTAACTTTGCGTCATTCATCTCAGTGTCGTGTATCATTAAGGTTCTTCACAAACTCGGAATCCTGACTTTGGTAGGAGACATCGTATTTCCGAGCTCCTCTGCGAACATCCGGTTAACCAGTTTCAGGCATTTTTCAAACCGAAGGACATTACACGATAACAGTAGGTTCCTCTATCCATTCTAAAGGCGGTTTTTTCCCTATCGTCCGGATGCATCATAATTTGATTAAACCCCGAGAATGCATCCATAAAGGAAAGAAGCTCGTTCCCTGCCGTTGCTTCCACCAGTCTTTCTATGCTCGAGAGAGGGAAGCAATCCTTTGGGCATGCTTTATTTAGATCTGTGAAATCCACGCAAATCCTCCACTTTCCATTTTTCTTTTTTACCACTACCGGATAGGCTAATCACTCTGGATAATGAACCTCGGTTATCGAGCCTTTTGCTAGCAATCGATCAATTTCTTCGTTAACAGCCGCTGCTCTTTCTGGTCCTAATTTTCTTTTCTCCTGCTTGATTGGCTTATGGGTGGGGTATGCATTCAACCGATGTGATATCACTGTTAGATCAATTCCCACCATATCCTCGGATGACCAGGCGAACGTTCCTCTGTTCTTCTTTAGTAAGTCGATCAACCTTGTTCTCATTCCTTTCTCCAAATCTCCTCCTATAGATACGCATCATTCTGGACGCTCCTCGTCGACACATATTTTTTCGTATGAATCTTTATCAAAGATGTTTGGATCTAATTCTCCGACTACTAATAAGCTCAAATTTTCAATGTTTGGAACTTCTGGTTCCGAGATCAGCGAAATCTCCTGCGACTTGCCCTTCGCGAGCATGGAGCATATTCTAGCTATTCGTTGGTCTCCTTTGACCGAATCAAAACCGTGCGGGGTTGGAAACTTGAGGCATTGGTGATAGGTCGAAGGAATTGCCTCCTTCATTGTTAGCCAGTGTACCCCCATGATTGCGTCAAACACGAGGGGTCTTGATACTACATGAAAAATAGTATACATAGTGACTACTCCAATCGATATCGGGTAGAGCGCGGTTCCCACTGCTACTTCTCTTTTCCCTGGGAGCGAGATTACTGACTCTGTCCTTACCTCCATATCTTTGGATACTTGTTCATCCGATTCATTGTTTCTAAGCTTAGTAAGTTTACCGTGCTCCCAGTGTCTATTAGCACCTTTTCCATGACATTTCCTGCCAGGAAAACGCGGATTACGAAGGGGTCATTGTGGAGAATTACGATCCCGTCGAGATCTACGTCTGTGAAGGCTTTTGAAGAATAATATGTCGGGGCTAAACTTATCGTTCGAGTTTTAAATATTTCTCGGATGCGCCTAATAATATTTCCTTTGGAGTCCGAATTATCGAGGATTACACTGATGTATTTTTCCATTACAGAGAGTTTTCTTACTTAACAAAATCGACTACCCCCCTTCCTGGCGCGTCAAATGTTGATACTCGGTTCAATTTCTAATTATTTGTAATTAGAGGGGTTCGTTTTTGGAAAAGTAGTAAGTAAAGTAAGCAAAAAGAGACCTTGGAAGAAGAACTTTATTATTGATTTGAATTACAAAGGTGTTAACTCGGAATACCAAGTTAACTTTATCAAAACTTAGGTGATCTAGTAATTTTTCTCCCCAAATTTGAATGGATCTTTTTAGTGAAGGGGGGTATGTATTTATATATCCTTAATAGTCGGTCTTGCAAGCCCATGGGCTAACCTCGGAAAAATGGAAATAAGACTAGGGAATCTGTGATAAGATTTGATCTTATTATGTCCGAGCTTTAGACTTCGGCTTAGGACGATGTCGTTTACACCCCCGTTTCGGACACTAAATCCTGATCATTCTTCACCGAGGTATCCCTCAGTCATCTGGGCCGGAAGTTAATATTCCTATTGACGGGACTTGTAACCTGAAAAGTTATCAGAAAAAGGTCGGCAGGGACCGCACCTCAATTATTGGCAAACTATTGATAAGGGGTAGAACCCCACCATGAATAATTAGCATTTAGGATTGAATTGTGGACACCTCTACACACTTATCGCCTAAGTTCATGGTAGCATCCTTTGAAATGGCTTAACATGTTAGGAGAGTGAAGTATAGAATTGATTGAATTCTTAGGAAATTTTTGGATCAATCGATGAGATTTGAATTGGAAACCCACATTAGAAAATGGGATGGTATTTGTAGTTATTAAGACCGCTAGTCACTTGCCTCTCTCAATGGGCCCGTTGATAGAACAAATGCCTATCGAATCGGATGTCTTCAAGGAAGTTCTCTGGCGAAATAAATCCCTAACCAAAGCTTCTAACTTTAGTTAGTTAGTTTCTTAAGACCCCTCTCTAACCGAACCATTCTCGTCTTAGTTTCACACTTTTATTTTAGTTAGATAGATTAGTTACGACAAACCCAACCAACCAACTATAAACCCCCCGTTTTTACAATCCGGTTCTGATAGACGGTTTTAAACGATTTGATATTTTCCGCACTCTTTTGGGTTCGATCCCTCAATTTCTACAACGAGTATAGCTTATATATGGTCTAAGATTGAGGTGTTTTATAAATTTAAAACTTGAAAACACCGACATCAAGTTTTTTTGGCGTCGTTGCCGGGGAGCAATTGGCAAGATTTATCAAAAAAATTTAAACCGATTTGATTTGTGGGATTTTATCTTTCAACCCAACCATCAATATCGACCCTATATAGATCGATACACAAGTATCGGCCGATACCGCGCGTCAATCTAGGTAAACCAACTTGTGTGGACCTTGTATCTATCGACACAAGTCTGTATCGGCCTTATATTGGTCGATACAAAATTATATGTAAAATATCAGGATTATGATTAGGGTATATCGACCATATATCGGTCGATAGTAGTTTTGTATCGACCCCATATCGGTCGATATAAAACATTTTGTTAGATTTACAAATAATAAGAGTTCCCTCTCTTTTCTTGTGTTTTCAGGTTGAATGCGAATAAGTAATAGCGAAGGAAACCTCATTCCACCCACGGACATCGCTTAAATCGAACGCACCATTAGGAAGTCAAAGAAGAACCGCAAGAAGACCCCTCAATCGCCAAAGATGGGAGACCAAATCGAAAACTTTAACGATGAAGGAGGTCAAGAACCGGAACAACTAATCGGAAGATACGATGAACCGACCTTGATGCCATCACAAACGAGAATCAAAATCCCGAATGGAGAGGAAAACAAATTTGATATCGAAGGGATCATTCTTAACATGGTTCTTCAACACCGGTTCAACAGAATGACTCACGAGAATCCTCTAGATCATTTGGAGAAATTCGAAAGAATATGCCAAACCATACGAACCAATGGAGCCAATGCCGACGCTTACAAGCTAACTCTATTCCCATTCTCGTTAGCAGACAAGGCGAGCCGTAGGGAGAAAAATGTACCAAGCGCTTCGATCAGAACTTGGGAGGATTGTAAGAAGGCGGTCTTAAATAAGTTCTTCAGCCGACAGCGGACAATCAAGTTCCGAAGCGACATATCAAGTTTCCGCCAAGGTGCTAGCGAAGATCTACTTGAAGCATGGGAACAATTCAAAGGGTACACAAAAGATTTTCCACATCACGGCTTCAAGAAAGAAAAAATCCTAAACACATTCCACCAAGGGTGCCAACCCCAGTGGAGATTTGCCATAACCACGGCCAGCCAAGGGAGTTTTACGGATCTGACCATAAGCCAAGGAGAGAAGATAATCGAGAACCTAGCTCAATCGGAACACGGATTAACCGATCCCCTTACCAAGAACACCGAAACCTCAGAGCTAAATGAGCTTAAGGAGCAAATCGAGAAAATGTCCAAGAAGATGGAACAATTATTGCTAATGGCTCAACAAGTTCATGGTAACAAGAGGAGTCCCAACATGGTGCAAGAAGAAGAAGTCTACCAAGTCGAAGACATGAACTTTGTAGCCAACAACGGTCAATACACTCAAGGGTACAATAACTAAGGAGGTTTGGGTAAATCAAATCAAGGGTATGGTAACCAAGGTTATAGAAGGAACCAAGGGTACAATGGTTTTGGTAATCAAAGTGGAAACTATCAACCCCAATCATCCAATACAACCTCTCAAGACGAAGGTACGAACTCGATCTTGAAGCAAGTGTTGGAAAGTCAAAGGAAGCACTCAATTGAGATATCCACCAAGATGAATGAAATAGCCACCAAGGTAGAAACAAGTCTCGGAGCTATGAACAAGAAGATTGACGGATGCTATGCCGATTTGAATGGCAAGAAAAAAAAACTCTCGAACAACATGAGACTTCTCGAAAGGAGAACGACCGATCTATGACAATAAACCCAAGACTCCACTTCAACCTTGCCCGGTAAACCCGAGCTAAACCCTAAGGATTTATGTGGGATGATCAATAGAGAAGAAACTTGGTGTTGATGGTGTGGTTACCACCTCTTATCAATAGTTTGGCGAAAATTAAGGTTCAGTCCCTGCCGACCTTTCCCTGATAATTTATCAGGCCATATGTCCCTTTAACAGGATTAGAACCCTCGGCCCAGATGACCGAGGGATACCTCGGTGAAGAATGATCGGATTTTATTGTCCGAAGCGGGGGTATACACACCTTCGTCCCAAAGCCGAAGTCTAAAGCTCGGACATAACAAGATCAAATCTTTTCACAGATTCCCTGATATGGGAAAAATGAAAATATTCCATTTTTCTGAGGTTAGCCCATGGGCTTAAATGACCGACTACTAAGGATATATATATATACAAACCTCCCTTCACTAATTTAATTCATTCAGAATCGAGAAGAATTACTAGCTAACCTAGGTTTAATACTTCTCTTTGACAAAGTTAACTCGACATTCCGAGTTAACACCTTTGTAACCGATATAATCAATCAAGTTCTCTTTTCCGAGGTTTCTAATTTTGTCATCTATCTAATTTATTCCCAGAAACGAACCCCTCTAATTACAGATAATTAGAATTTGAACTCAGTATCAACATTTGACGGGCTAGGTAGGGAGGGATCTCTTTTAGGGAAAAGAAGACATAGATCTCGGAAATCGAGAAGATGAACACACAAGAACCATCCACGGAGGAGCGTCGAGACGGTGAGGCCGCCGAAGTAAGCGACGAAGAGGAAGTAATGATTCCGAACAAAACTCATCAGGCTAGGGAATCGGCGAGAGCTTGATTGATCAACTCGCAATCCTATCAGAAGAACTCCAAGCTTTGAGAGCTCAGAATCACAATCAATCTCTCAGAACGACCTCGGTCAGGCCCTCACGATCCACCTCTGAACGGGTAATGTTCAAAGATGATCAGAGTGGATCAAGAGAACCCAGGACACCAACCATACACTGAAGTTCGGGAAGTGAAGATGATGGAGATCAGACCCCGAGTACCGATCAATCAATCGCGATTCTAAAAAGGGAACTAGAGGAAATGCGATCTTTGGTTCATAAAGAAACGAGCATCGCTCTGGAAGTTGATCAACTACTAGCAGAAACAGAGAGGAGTCCGTTTACCCACAACATCACGAGAGCGCGGATACCACTCAATGACTAACTGAGACTCCCAACCTACAATGGAACCGGGGATCCAGCAGTCTACATGAGAGTGTTTTTAGTTAAAGTCGGATGAGCCAAGTTCCAAAGAGGAGAGGAGGATGAAGGAAGATGTCAACTGTTCCTAGAGAGCTTAAGAGGGGATGCCCAAGCTTGGTTTACTAGTCTACCCCCCGATTAAATCAGTTGTTTCACCGACCTTCGAGAAGCTTTCTTTAAACAATACATGCTGCACCTAGAACAACAAGGTACCGCATAAGACCTCTACGTAGAAAAGCAAGGACCAAAGGAACCACTCTGAGATTTTATTAAAAGATTTAAAGCGATTTACTCGCGACTGAGGATAGATGATGATCTAGCAATCGGAGCACTTAGTGCGGCAACGTGGTATCAATCAAGGTGTTGGGACGAGTTGTCTGCTCATCGTCCCCTGTCCATGAATGACGCGTTTCACCGAGCAAATACTCACATAAGGATCGAAGAGAATCGTGCCGAACTTGTGAAAGTACATGGAACTGCTAAAATAAACAAGGATATACTCTATGGAACCTGTTCCATCTACTTATCACCAATGTCTCAAATTCCCAACTCCGAAAGGATACTTTACGGTCCAAGGTGAACAGAAGATGGTTCGGAGGTGTTTCGTAACAGAAAAAAAACATCGACGAGAAACTCGGAATGAAAGAAAAGCTTCGGATCAATCTCTCATGGTAGTCTCCACTAACAAGAAAAGCTTCGGATCAAACTCTCATGGTAGTCTCCGAGATAGTCAACAAATAATCAAACGTGGAACTACGCGTGGCTTGATCCCCTCCGAGGGTACGTAGGCAGCCTTTCACGAGATTCAGCTACAACATCAAAATAAATCTCGGTTTTATAGTCAAGAATTTTATACAACTCAACTATATTTAACCAATATTCACACAAATCAAACGTCGGAATCTTGATCACGTTCTCGATGAAAATAAACTTGCCTCCAAGAATCTCGGAGCCCAATAAAGTAAGGCCGAGAGATTAGAAGGTACGAAATTACAAATTTTTACACATTCTGTACCGAATGCAAAAGTTCGACAATTAGTCTAATAAAGTATGACTTATTGTAAAACTTTAAGCAAACGAATAGGGAAGGCGCGCCTTATTTAGTTTTGCTATTTTTGGATTTCAAAATTTTTATTTTTGAAGTTTCGAGTAAACATTCCAAACATACGAGAAACAAGAATTCTATTAACATTTTAAACATACAAGAAACAAGAATTCTATTAACATTCCAAACATACAAGAAACAAGAATTCTATTAACATTCGAGACATACAAGTACAAGAAAAACTGGAATCAAGTTGGGGGTCTTAATACAAATATTACTAATCTAAATATTAAAATATTCATCTTGAAATTCCAGAACCGAAATAGCATTTGCAAGCTCGGCCAGTCGGTCACGTTCTTTCTCAGCTTCAACAACATCCTCCTCTGAGATACGGAGTCCCTTGTCAAGAAGAAAACGAAGATTTAGAGCAACGGCCGCATCTTGTCCATATTTGCCAAGAGATTCGCGGATATTATCCAACTTCTTCTGGCAGACGCCAAAAACCGCGCGTTGTCCATCCAGTTGTCCCTTTTGGTAGCTCTCAGTACACTTGGAGTCCGAAATAGCTTTATTGACGTCCCGTTCTTCCGAGATATCAATTATTTGACGCTTAGCCTCTGCCAGTTCAGCGATTAGCCAAGAGTTTTCTTCGAAAAGAGCTTTCTCAGCATCAAGAGATTTCCCCTTTAAACCTTCATTCTCGAATAAAAGGGAACCAATCCTTAAGTCAGAATTGGCGAGCCTCTTCTCATACTGAAGAAACAATTGACCAATGAACCCTACTGACTGAAGTATGGAAAAATAAAGAAATTAAATATGGAAGATGTCTAAGAGAGGAAAATGCTTGGGTTGGTTGCTTACTCTAAAGAGTGAACATGATAGGGCTTCTAGAGTATCTGATTCACAGCAAGCTTCGGGTAGACGACTATCGTAACCACTCGCATTTCGCAGGAGCTCGGTGCGTTTCTTCTAATCTTTAAAAAGCATGTCTGCACCGTCAAGTTTAAATTGGAACGAGTGTTGTTCCTTTACCGGAAAGATAAGCTTTCTGTTCTCGGCGCTCTTCTTCTTAGCAGCTTCAGCATTCTGCTTTTTGGCGGCCTCGGAGTTTTGTTGCTTTCTCGGAAGAAGATCTTGATTACTGCCAAAAGCTCCTATGGGGTTTGATCCTTTCATTTTCGGAAAAGGATTAATCTTTTTCCAATCTTGTCGTCCTAAAAAAATTGTTTACTAAGTAAGTAATAGTTTGGAGAATAATTTGAGAAGTTCGAAGAAAACATACCGGCCCAGGAACGGGCTCTGTAGAAATGAAAAGGGAGAATATCGCCCCACCGAAGTTCTCCTTCCTTTTTGAGTGTTTCGAATTCTTCAGAGAAGTTTAGCAGGAGAGCTCGGTGCGTTTCTTCTTATCTTTCAAAAGCATGTCTACACCGTCAAGTTTAAATTGGAACGCGTGTTGTTCCTTTACCAGAAAGATAAGCTTTCTGTTATCGGCACTCTTCTTCTTAGCAGCTTCAGCATTCTGCTTTTTGGCGGCCTCGGAGTTTTGTTGCTTTCTCGGAAGAAGATCTTGATTACTGCCAAAAGCTCCTCTGGGTTTGATCCTTTCATTTTCGGAAAAGGATTAATCTTTTTCCAATCTTGTCGTCCTAAAAAAATTGTTTACTAAGTAAGTAATAGTTTGGAGAATAATTTGAGAAGTTCGAAGAAAACATACCGGCCCAGGAACGGGCTCTGTAGAAATGAAAAGGGAGAATATCGCCCCACCGAAGTTCTCCTTCCTTTTTGAGTGTTTCGAATTCTTCAGAGAAGTTTAGCAGGAAAGCTCGGTGCGTTTCTTCTTATCTTTCAAAAGCATGTCTACACCGTCAAGTTTAAATTGGAACGCGTGCTGTTCCTTTACCAGAAAGATAAGCTTTCTGTTATCGGCACTCTTCTTCTTAGCAGCTTCAGCATTCTGCTTTTTGGCGGCCTCGGAGTTTTTTTTCTTTCTCGGAAGAAGATCCTGATTACTACCAAAAGCTCCTTCGGGGTTTGATCTTTTCATTTGAGGAATAGGATTAATCTTTTCCCAATCTTGTCTTCCTAAAAAGATTGTTTGCTAAGTAAGTAATAGTTTGGAGAATAATTTGAGAAGTTCGGAGAAAACATACCGGCCCAGGAACGGGCTCTGTAGAAATGAAAAGGGAGAATGTCGCCCCACCGAAGTTCTCCTTCCTTTTTGAGTGTTTCGAATTCTTCAGAGAAGGTTAGCAGGAGAGCTCGGAAGCAGCTTGGTTTAACTAAAAAATAGCAAGACAGGGTTAGAATTCGAATTGAGAAAGAAAGCAAAGACCTAGTTTCTATAAATTATGGTCTTCCAATATCGGAATATTATGGCGTCAGGTTTATAAACTGAAGTTTGGTTGATTCGAACGTAAAAGTAGCTTCGGAACCACGATTTCGTGCGTAAACGAAGTCCAGTAAGTATGTTCCTTTTTGGTTTGATATTAATTTTGAAGGTTCCCTCTGGGCTTCGGAAAGCCAAGAAGTTCGTCTGTTCCTCTAGTTTCCAAGAATTTTGTGGAACCCTGCATCGAGCAGCGATTACTATGAGTCCAGTGATGATTTTGATCGAGTTGGGTGTTAGTTGAGATATTGCCATTCCCCGACGAGCGCAATTGCTTACCATTAGCTGCGGTATTGGAAACCAGAGATTAGCTTCGGAGAAGAAGCTTTCGTAGAGAGAGAAATAACCAGGTAGCGAAGTCCAAGATCTCTGGTCGAACCTCGGAACTAGGATTTCAATCTCGTCGGGATTCTGAGCTCTCCTTTTGATTTGTCTAATCTTGGATCTAGGAAAGAGAGAGGGTCTGACGTATGGGATATCCGGCCATGAGATCGTGTTTCCAGAAACCGAGACCTCGGGATTTTTTCTTTCAGTCATCGATAAAGAAAGAATGTTAGTGATTCAAAGAGGGGAATTGAAGATTACCTCGGAGAGTGGAAAACTGATTTCGGTGAAGAATTGATCGTGAATTGAGAGTTATATAGGAAGTAAAAATAATGAATGACGCTTCATTTTCAGTGTCGGGAGGATTTTACTAGCTAACAATTGGAGGGAAAGGAGGCGTTTTTCTCTTTCATTTATTTTCGTATGTTTTCAAAGCGACACGTCATGGTGAGTTGAAAGGTTTTGTGATAATCGATGATTCTGCGCGTAAAACAAATGAGGCTCTTCACTATATGCTTTTTTTCCCGCAATATTTAAGGATCGAGATCGAGAAGATGAAGATTCAATACGTTTGAAGATAAGAATCGACCAACACAGAACTTCGTTAATCGACAAGCTATTTAATTTGAAAATTCATCAATTCTGCCCGAAGACATCCTCGGACGAACTGGGGAGGACTTACTGTTGACGGTGGGGTTACCACCACTTATCAATAGTTTGGTGATAATTGAGGTTCGGTCCACGCCGACCTTTCCCTGATAATTTATCATGTCATAAGTCCCTTCACCGGGATTAGAACCCTCCGCCTAGATGACCGAGGGATACCTCGGTGAAAAATGATCGGATTTTAGTGTCTGAAGCGGGGGTGTAAACAACTTCGTCTCAAAGCCGAAGTCTAAAGCTCGGACAAAATAAGATCAAATCTTATCACAGATTCCCTGATCTGGGAAAAATTGAAATATTCTATTTTTCCGAGGTTAGCCCATGGTCTTAAATAACCGGCTACTAACGATATATAAATACACACCCCCCTTCACTAATTTAATTCATTCAAAGTGGGGAGAAGAATTACTAGATAACCTAGGTTTAATACTTCACTTTGATAAACTTAACTCGACATATCGAGTTAACACCTTTGTAACCGATATAATCAATAAAATTCTCTTTTCCGAGGTTTCTATTTTTGTCTTCTATCTAATTCATTCCAAAAAAAAAACCCCTCTGATTACAAATAATTACAAATAATGATGAGGATTCCGAGATCGAGAAGCAATAGAGTGAGGAGGAGGATTATGAGATGTTTAAGATGGACAACGAAAAACGGATGAGCGCCGGGAAGATATACGGGAATCAAAATGAGCCAAACTTTAGCGGAGAAGGGGCAATATCGGTCGATAGCTCGGTGATATTGACTTACGCATCGATCGATGCTAACCATCTAGAAAAGAAAAACGGATTATCGGCCACGATATCGATCGAAACTGAGGTATCAGAGATCGACGAGATTATGAGCAAACTCCATATTTATGATAAAGGAAAGGGCAAATTGAGTGCATCGTCGCAGACCCAAAGAGTACCATTCCCCAAGGAAAGGTTCACACATTCTCAACTTGAAGAATTCGAGATTTTCAAGAAAGCGGTGGAGATTGAAGCTATCAAGCTATCATTCCCTATGAGCATCAAGAACATGAGAAAAATAAGAACCTACGTGAGAACAATTATAAACAACAAAAGAGAAGATGAAACGGTAAGGGTGAATGAGGAGGATGGACAAGCGGGCGAAATATGGTCAAAAAGTCTTGATAAAAAGAGTGATCCGAGAGCATTTTCAATTCCTTGTAACTTGGGAAGCATAAGGATCAAGGAAGCTTTGTGCGGATACGGGAGCAAACATTAATGTGGTCTCCAGCACCCTTTTAGCCGAGCTAGGCATCACAGAGCTCTAGCCTCACTCCAAGCGGATCGCTCTAGCCGATGCGACAACAAGAATCCTGAAAGGTCTATTTTTTCTTTCTTTATTTGAATTCTAACCACCAATTTTGTTATTTTTCACTTAAACCAAGCTGCTTCCGAGCTCTTCCGCAAAAAATTTCCAAAGAATTCGAAAAACTCAAAAAGGAAGGGGAACTTTGGTGGGGTGACATTCTTCCTATTCATATTGGCAGTGCCATCGCCTGGACAGGTCGGTCTTTTCCGAACTTCTCAAACCACATTAACTTTGTAAAAAAATTTCTAGGAAGAGAAGGCTGGAAAAAATACCGATACTGTTCCTAAAATGAAGAGATCCAACCTTGAAGGAGCCTCTGGCAGCAATCGAAATTTCTTTTCGAGGAAGAGGCAAAATACCGAAGTAGCCAAAAACCAGAATGCTGAAGCTGCAAAGAAGAAGAACGCCGAGAACAGGGAATATACAAAGTCCGTGAGGGAACAACACGTGTTTCAATTCGAATTTGATGGTGTAGACATTTTTTGCAAAGATAAGGAAAAATGCACCGAACTTTTGCTGAAAGCGAGTGGTTATGACAGCCGTCTCCCTGAGATCTGCTGCGAATCAAATACTCTAGAAGCCCTTTCCTGTTCTATGTTTAGGGTAAACAATCGACCTAGGAGTCTTTTTTTTTTCTTTTTTTACCATCTTCCATACTGAATTTCCTTATTTTTCTGTGTTTCATCCTGTGGGGTTCATCGGTCAATCATTCCTTCGGTACGAGAAGAGGCTTGCCGATTCTGATATGAGGATTTGCTCTCTTTTGTCTGAGAATGGAGATTTGGAGCACAGATCTCTTGATTCTGAGAAAGCTCTAGCTTAAGCGCGAGGCGAAGTTGAAAACCAAAACAAAAGCTGGAGTAATCTGAAGGCGAACTTCGCGGATGAGGAGTCGAGAACTTCCAATCTTTTTAAAGAAAACTCTCGGCTAATCACCGAACTGGCATAAGCTAAATGTCAAATTCTTGCTATTTCGGATGAAAGGGACGTTAGTCGAGCTATTCTGGACTTGAAATGTACCGAGTATTTCCAGAAAGAATAATTGGACAGGCAACGCGCAATCTTCGACGCTTGCCAAAAAGAGTTGGACAAAATCCGTGGGTCCTTTGGCAAATATTTCGGGGCTTTTGACAAGGCTAACGAATATGGGTAAGCTTCTGTCGTTGCTCGAAACCTTCATTCTCTTCTTGAAAAGGGGTTTTCTATCTCGGAGGCGGACATTGCTGAAGCCGAAAGAAAACATGATCAACTATTCGATCTTGCAGATGTTGTTTCAATTCTAGAGTTTCAAGACGAAGATTTTAATATTCAGATTAGTAATCTTGTATTAAGACCTCCGAATTGATACTAGTCTTTTCTGTAACTACCTTGTAATAACTTTCTTTAAATCTTTTGTTAATAAAATTTTGTTCTCGTATGCTGGGAATGTTTGCTCGAAACTTCAAAACTTAAAATTTTGAAATAGCAAAACAAATAAGGCGCGCTTTCCCTATTTACTTGCTTAAATTTTTACAGCAAGTCCTACTTTATCAGACTAATTGTCGAACCTTTGCATTCAATAAAGAGTGTGCAAGTAAATTTTTGTGATTTCGTACCTTTTAATCTCTCGGCCTTACTTTGTCGGGTTCCGAGATTCATTTAGGCAAGTTTATTTTTTATTAAGACAAACTGTCCTAATTTTTTGTCGAGAATGTGATCAAGGTTCTGACATATTGACTTTTGTAAATCTCGGTATAGTTGAGATGTATGAACTTCTTGACTAGAAAACCGAGATTTATAATAATGTTATAGCTGAACCTTATGAAAGGCTGCCTAAGTACCCTCGGAAGGGATCAAGCCACACGTAGTTCTGATGCTTAAATATTTGTTGAATGTCTCGGAAACCCGAGGTATCAACGATTATTTATTTAATTTTTTTTTTTTGCCTAGGAGGAAAAACTAAGTTCTTCCTTTTCGACCCTTCTTGGTTGACTTTCCTAAGTACTCTTCCCTTTCGAAAAGTTCTGCCAAGATTTCGGCAGATTTCGGCTTATTTTTGTTAGCAGAAACTACTATGAGATTGATCCGAAGTTTTCACTTGATTTTGGGTTTCTCGACTATGTTTATTTTCTGTTACAAAACATCTTTGATCCATCTTCTAATCACTTCAAACCGTAAAGTATCCTTCCTGACAATTGCGTTGTAAATGGTGGCTCTCTATACTACTTCGAACTTTACGATTTTTGTTACTCCTCCGGCTGATACTGGGAGTTTGATTGTTCAGACAGTTGAAATTGTATCTCCTCTGAAAGCAGTTAAATGTTTTGCCCGAGCTTTAATCTTTTCATCCTTGATCTCCACGTTTTGAAGTGTATCCAGTGATATGACATCTACCGAGCATCCTGTGTCAACTAGAATCCTTTGGACGTCACTGTCACCAATCTGAAGTTCAATTACAAGTGGATAATTATGAGGAGTATCGATTCCCTTCAAATCCTCGGTAGTAAATATCATATATTTTTGCAGAGTAGTGCTTCGTGGAATATGATATGCGGATAATCTAAAGATGCTACGTTGAAATGACTGAACCGAGTCTTCGCAGTTTGCAAGTCCTACCATTATCATCTTAAATCCTTTTTCTCTGAGTTGATGGTGGTGAGGGCAGGATTTCTCCTTCTTCTGTGTCTTCTCACGGAAGTTGATTTTCCTCAATTTCCCGTGTTTTACGTTTCTCCTTTTCTCGGTCTTGCTCAAATCGAATAGCCATTAGATGTTTTTTCAGGTTTTGGCAATCCTCGGTTTGGGACCCGGTCTCTTATGATATTCACACCATGGGAGGGTCAGAGCATCAGGTTATCGTGTATAAGTGTACTTCGACTTGTCCTTCCGAGGTGTATCTCCTTGTTGATTGGTCATGGAAAAAGATATTTCTGACTTTGACTTGTCCTTCTGAGGTTGGTCTCTTTCTGCTCGTCGTCCTTCTCCTTTTTTCTCAGGTTTCATATATTTATTCACCTTTGCAGATCCATGTGCTTTTGCAAGCTTGACACGATTTTTTTCGATCCTTATATGAGTATTTTCCCGATGAAACGCATCATTCATGTACTGATGACGATGGGCCGATAGCTCATCCCAAAACCTCGACTGATACCAGGTTGCTGCACTGAGCGCTCCGATTGCCAAATCATTGTCTATCCTAAATCGTGAGTAGATCGCCTTGAATCTTTTAATAAAGTCTCGAAGTGGTTCCCTTAGTCCTTGTTTTACTGCATAGAGGTCTGATGCGGTATCTTGTTGTTCTAAGTGCAACATATATTGTTTAAAGAAAGGTTCTCGGAGTTCGAAAAAACAACTCATGGAATAAGGAGGTAGACTAGTAAACCAGGCTTGGGCATCTCCCCTTAAGCTCTCGAGAAAAATCTGGCATCTTCCTTCATCTTCCTCTCCTTTCTAGAACTTGGCCCTTCCGACCTTTACTAAAACGCTCTCATGTAAACTGCTGGATCTCTGGTTCCATCATAAGTTGGAAGCCTTAATTTGTCGTTGAGCAGCACCCGTGCACGCGTGATGTTGTAAGTGAATTAACTTCTCTCTGTCTCTGCTAGTAGCTGATCGACCTCTGGAGCAATATTTATTGCCTTATGAATCAACGAACGCATTTCTTCTAATTCTCTTTTCAAAATCACAATTGATTGATCGGTACTTAGAGCCCGTACTTTGTTGTCTCCAATTCTTGACCCTCGGTGTACATTCGATGTCGGTGTCCTAGGTTCTCTCCTTCCGCTTTGTTCATCCTCGAACGTTACTCGTTGAGAAGCGGCTCGCAAAAGTCGAACTTCGATTGCTCCAGAAGATTGATTATGATTCTGAGCTCTTGAGGCTTGAACTTTTTCTGACTAACTTGCAATTTGGTCGATTAAGCTTTGGTTAACCCACTATTGATAATTGAATTGCTCTGTCAACCAGTCTTCGCGTTGTTGTTGCGTTCTCACTAATGCTCTCTCGTTTCTTGTTTCGTGGGTTGCTACTCCTACCTCGTTGGAAGTTCGATTGGCTGCCGACTGTTTTGCCCGTTATTCGAGGATGGCATTGGTGAGATTGTTCATTTGACCGAGTGGTGGATTGAGGTATCGTCGACACACTCGGTCGTTCCTGAGAATTCCGAGTTTCTGCTGTCAGAGCTCCGGTTGTTTGATTAATAGGGGTTACGAATCCTTGCTCGCCAAGTTGGCTGGGTGTCGTTTGTGAATAATTTAATTTGCGGATTATGGGATCGTGATTCTTGAACAAAGCTCTTGCTGACTCTCTGACCTGGTGAGGATTGTTCTGAGCCCTTGTTTCTTCCTCATCGCTTATTTCAACGATCTTGCCATCTCTACGCTCCTCCGAAGGTGGTTGCTGTGTGTTCACCATCTTGGTTTCCCGAGATTTCTTTCTACTTTTCCTAAAAGAGCCCCCTACCTGGCACGCCAAATGTTGAGATTGGGTTCAACTTCTAATTATTTATAATTAGAGGGGTTTGTTTTTGGAGTAAGTTTAATTAAAAGACAAAAGAGAATCCTTAGAAAAAATAGTTTTATTGATTATTGCGGTTACAAGAATGTTAACTCGGAATGCCGAGTTAACTTTTATCAAAAAGAAGTATTAAACCTAGGTTTTCTAGTAATTCTTCTCCCCGATTCTGAATCATCTTCTTCTATGAAAGGGGGGGTGTATTTTTATACACTAGTAGTCGGTTATCTAAGCCCATGGGCTAACCTCGGAAAAATGGAAATATTCCATTTTTCTGAGATAAGGGAATCTGTGATAAGATTTGATTTTATTTTGTCCGAGCTTAGACTTCAGCTTGGGACGAAGTTTTTTACACCACCGCTTCGGACACTTAAATCCGACCATTGTTCACCGAGGTATCCCTCGATCATCTAGGACGAGGGTTCTAATCCTATTGAAGAGAGTTATGACCTGATCAATCATCAGGAAAAGGTCGATAGGATCCGAACCTCAATTATCACCAAACTATTGATAAGGGGTGGTAATCTCACCATCAACAGATATTTAGAAACCACAACTCAACAATATGAGATTACTCTTGTGAACTAATTTCACTTCTGGGATATGTTAATTGAAATCAACAGCTTTTATAAATTTGAAAAAGTCAAAACTGTAAAAAATATTTATAAAGTCATCACTATGATTCTCTAAATAGTGACCACAATTTCAAAATGGATATTGTTCAGACTAGCCAAGCTTTGAGATGACTTATAAATTTGAAAAAGTCAAAACTGTAAAAAATATCTATAAAGTCACCACTATGATTCTCTAAATAGTGACCACAATTTCAAAATGGATATCGTTCAGACTAGCCAAACCATGAAATCAAAGATAAAATACTGATGAAATGAAAGCAAGCAATATTAGCAATTCATAAAATATCTTAGAAGAAAACATAATACTGGTCTAGTTTCCATGATTAAACAAACCCATCAAACAAAATCAACCATAATCAAAAACATAAACTGATGTTTCGCTTGGGCAATTCATCGAACACTTTCCTAGCATATGAAATCGAACTAAAGAAAGAGAGACCTGAGGGAGAGCTGGGTTTGTTCTCTCTATCAAAACTATTTCAAAGACTCTTCGCTCAAAGTTAGGGATCGAAGAAATTTGGATTGAATTAGAGATGGAAGAAGTTGGGTTCGTTCTCTCAGAACTTCTCCCTATCGAAGCTGATTCAAATCGTGTTTTTAAATTCTTACAAAATAAAGGCTAAACTACATCGTTTCATCTGAGATTTAAAAAAAAAAATTATTGAGTACCCATACCCAAATGAATATACCCATATAAGTTCTTAAATAAGAAAAACCCACATGAATTAAACCTAAATTTTGTTTGACATTAAAAATAAAATCCACAGTTACCATAATATATAGGTATGAGATAGCCGTTGAGTTTTGACCCATGGTTAATATCCCTACGTGTGACCCATTTCCTTCAAAAAATTTGGAATCTAGCGTTATGAAAAGCATCTTTACTTGTTATAATAGGTCTAACACTTTACATATCGATTTTTTCCTTGTGCTTCTTTAGTTATTTTTTAATGGTGTTTACTATTTTGCAATTGTATATTTTACAATCGCATTTAATATTTGTTATTATTTATTTATTTACAACATTAGTCGGTATGTCACCATTAAATTTACTATGGCAATTGGATTTTGTAATCGTTTAAGTAATGTGAGGTGGGCTATTTTATTTATGATGTTTTATTTGTACCTGATTTTTTTTGTTGTTTCTTAAAGAACCATTGAGCATTCATTCAAAACATAATTTTTTCTTAACAGAAGTTTGGAAATTTTTTTAACAAATTTCTGTCAAAAAAAGAAAAAAAAAAAAAAAAACAAAATCGCTATAGAACTTCTGGAGTCAAAACCAGAAACCAGTATCCTTTCGATTTTTTAGTCGTCGCTAAACTTGATCTTCCTTAGTATTGGCTGTGTATTTCCAACCTAAAACACCACAACAACACAAAATATATAGTTATTAGTTATTACTCTTAATTGAGTGCTAATTTTAGAGTCTTAATTGAGAGCTGATTTTAGAGGCTAAATTGTAACATAACTTTATAAGGATCACTCTCACTCACGAATACAATTAAAAAAAAAAAGATTTAATGAAAAATTCTATTTACAAAGAATACCATTAATAATTTATTTTCTTATTTTTTAATCACTAAATATTTTAATTGTTTCAACAAGCCATATTTTGATGCTAACTAACAAAATTTTGGGCACCTAATATCTTCTTTTCCTTAATATTGTTATATAATTAATATACATTTGATTTATAGATTAATCAAATATTTATTATAAATTCTTTTAATATACAAATAGCCTTCAATTTTTTTGGCAAGTAATAATTTTCTGCTAACTAACAAGATTTTCGGCACTTAATATCTTCTTTTCCTTAATTTTGTTATAGAATTAATTTAAACAAGATTTATGGATTAACCAAATATCTTATTATAATTTCTTCAAATATATAAATAATATATTTCATTTCATATTGAAATTATGATTGAAATAAAAAACCATAAACACAACTTTCATTATTTAAATGTCATTATATTTTTCAAACCAAATAGATATGATATTAAATATTAAAACAAAATATATTTCATTTAAATTAAATTATAAAACAAAAATGGTTGTGGGTTTGGTTCCCAAGAGTTTTGATGTGGGTTTGGATCGGATTTTTGATATGCAGAGATCTTCTGTGTGGCTATCTGAATGGTTTTGTTCCGAAAATGGTTGTTTCGGTGGTGTAGGGTTTGATTGATATGGAATTACAGTGAGAAATTACCTTTGTTTCTTCGAGATTTGAGGTTTGGTGTTTCGATTATGGATTCCTCTGGGATTTTCAGCTTTTAGATATAGATGCGGTGCGATCTTATTTACGTTGTGGGTTTCCTTGTTTTCTTTTCTTTCTTGGGTTGACACGTTCTGTTTCAAGGATCTCATTTCCTTTTCCGATTTGGGGAATCTCAGTTTTTGCGCGATACGTAGAAGAGTTTCTTATTGTGATGCTCTTAAGATTGGGGGAAGATTACGCGGATGTGATTTCAATGATTCGATTTTGGATCCTTGATTCTATGATTGATCGTGTGTTTTCAGGGCGGTGTGTCTCTTGCCTTTATAAGGGTCTCGATATGGGCTTTTGGTTATCATTGTGGCATCGTGGTTCACTGCTTGTAAGGTTTGATCTCTCTGTCTTCTATTTGTTCTCTTGTGATGATTCTAGTTTCTATGTTTTCCCAATTCCCCATTGTTGTCTATGTTTTAGATCATTTCTTGAGATATACTGTGTTTCTAAGTTTCTGTTGGGAGGGATCTATTTTATTTTGTTTGGGGTGCTGTCTGGTTAGGAATGGTTTCCTCATATCATGTATTTCTGTGGTTCCTTTTAGGGCACTAAGATGTGTGGTGTGAGATCTCCTTTCATGCCACCCGATTTTGATTATATTTTGGTTGTGTTTTATTCTCCGTTTGGTGTTCCCTTATTGGCTTCTCTCTATGTCTTATCTCTGAGAGATGTCTTTGTGTTTGGTCTTTCGCTTTGTCAAGTTGCTCGGTGGGATCTTTGTTTATTGGTTTTGGTTATTGCATTGTGGAGGAAGATGAGTCAAGCTATGCTTGTTTATGGGGTGTCCAATTGCTCTTCGAAGGCTTGGTCCCAGCAAAGCTAGGGATTAAAGTCCCGAAATTTGATAATTATGCTCTTGTTTAAGGTTACTCAAGATCCTTGATCAGACGGTGTATGAACCAGGTTGTTCAGAATGTTTCGAACCTTCTCCTCATGCTACCTTATATCTTGAAGGTTGATGGGCAGGTGGCTGGTGCTAACCTTGTAAATGAGAAATTTTTAACTTTACTTTGATAATGAAGAGGATATTGTTGAGGTTTTGAAACTGGAACCCTTCCATTTTGATCAATGGATGCTCTCTCTTGTTCGTTGGGAACTTATTATGGAACCTTAGTATTCTTCCCTCATCAAATTCTGGGTTAGGGTACTTTGGATCTCGTTGCATTTCTGGGCAGAGCAAACATTCAGAAGTATTGGTGAAGCTCTGGGCCAGATTTCGGAGATAGACATTAATTCCGGTAAGGTCTAGTTTTTTATTGATGATTTCAAGCCTCTTTGCTTTGAAACGGAGGTGGAGTTTGACGGAGGTTTCAAAATTTCGGTTACCTTAAAAGTATAAGTGTCTTTATGGATGGTGTGGTGGGTGTTTTAGCATGTGTCACAGTAAGGACAGGTGCCCATGGGTTTATGGAGAATGATCTGGTAGGTATAGGTTAGGTGAATCAGGAGGGAAGACCTAGAATGAAAAGCTATGTTGCGGCGGTCTCTCGAAGGCAGGAGAACAGTGCTATTCAGGCAGGATCGAGATATCAGAACGAGTCAGTTCCTCGTCAAGGTGGTCCTTATGGTCATCTTGGTCGCAATGGTGATATTTGCTTCGAGATCTCACTGTCATGGCTCGGGGTATAACAACCATCATGGTGCTAGAAATGGGCACGCCAACAAGAGAAATGGGAAGGAGCTTGTGGGGAAGGTTTATAAACCAAAACAGAGTGGTGAGAGTAGTTTAAGCATTTTGGTGGAGGTGCCCAATGCTGCTCCTCCTGCTGTTCCTATTTCGAGTTCTACAAGAACGAGTCAGGATCGGAATATCAGAACGATTCAGTTCCTCGTCAAGGTGGTTCTTATGGTCATCATGGTCGCAATGGTGATTTTGCTCTGGGATCTCACCGTCATGGCTCGGGGTATAACAAGCATCATTGTGCTAGGAATGGGCACACCAACAGGAGAAATGGGAAGGAGCTTGTGGGGAATGGTGCAAGTAGTTCAAGCATTGTGGTGGACGTGCCCAATTCTGCTCCTCCTCCTGTTGCTATTTCGAGTTCTACAAGTGTTGGTGATGACTCTTCATTGTTGGGGTTAGATGTTTCTCCATCAACAAGAGATGAAGGGATAGAGGCAGGTCTACTAGAAAAGAATTGTTTACAGTTCTTGAATCCAGGGAGTTGGGTAAGGTCTCTCCGAAGTTGGATATGGTCTCTTTTCTAATGCATGATGTGGGCGATGGAGTAGACACTGAGATGATATTAGTGTTGGTTGATGTTTAGGTTGACAAGGAGAATGGAGAGGGGAAGGATTTTCTTCTGAATGAGGAGACTCATGATTTTGTTTGATCCGAGTGTCATGGAACATGATAAGGTAACTCTGGTAAAATATTTAATAGAGGCTTTTGAGAAACTTTCGGCTGTTGTGGTGGCTCAGGTGGCTAAAAAGAAAGGGGGTAAATCTGGTTATGTGTTTGGCGGAGCTGGAGCAAAGAAGAGAAACCTTCATACCTTAACATCTCCGCGTAAAAAGGTGGTGGGTAAAAATGGTGTTCGCATAGGTGATGGTCTCTACCCGAGTGGAGTGGCTAGTGCTATAAAGGGTAACATTAAGAAAACTGCCTAGTATATGATGATATTTCATATCTCTTATCTAGTTCTCCAGTTTTGATCTATGTTTGGGTTTTTTATGGTTTGTCTTTTGTTATGTCATTGGATAAAAGTTTGCTTTAGGGTTTTTGTGTACCTTTTTCTTTATTATTCTAGTTTTGATTTGAATAATTATTGAAATAATTATTGTTGTTACGTGTCTTTTATGTTGGACCGTTTTTATAACTTGTTTTTTTCTATTGGTTTGGTCGGTTTGACATTACTATTGATCATGGACGATACTTTTTGGAAATTTCTTGGCCGGTTAGGTTATGTCAAATCTCTCTTCTCTCATATGTTTTGTATGGGGGTCTCTTTTTTGGCTTGGCCCTTTGACTTTTTTGGAAGTAATTTGTTATCCATGACGAGTTGGATATTTTACAAGGGAAGGTGGTTCTTTCGAAACTACCGTCACGTATATGAGGATTCTTAGTTGGAATTGTCAGGGTCTTGATAATAAAGTTACAGTTCATCATTCATCATTTATGGGACATTTTGAAGCAACATAGACCTGATTTTATGTTCCTTTCGGAGACTAAACATCATAATTGTTATATGCAGAGATTTCAGGCTCATTTTGGTTTTGATAATTTTTTCACTGTGGACCTAGAGGGTTCGAGTGGAGGTCTGTAACAACCCGATCTTGAATAGATGACCAAATAAGTCAAAGGTCAAATCAACGAAATAATATGAATTTTTCCGCAAATTGGAAAATTCTGAAAAGGCAAAAAAGAAGACATAAGAAGACAAAATAAGGCAGACCAAAGCTTGAGAAATTGAAGAATAGAAGCAGCAACATTATGGAGCCAAGACGGAGAAGAATCCACACGAAAATATTTTTGTAAAGAAATATAATGATTTACGGAATTATTTTCAGTGTCGGAATTTTATAAATAAATTTATACTTGAATTCTGCCTACCACGAATATGATTAATTGTATAAATTCATGACAGATTTTTGAACAAATTTTGAGAAGAAACGGAGTTCATATGGCGAAACCCGAGGCAATTCAAGTGGTACAAGCCCAAAAGACGAGAGAGCAAAGTCTCGGGAAAGACACTATTTAAAGCGGGAAATTGCTTTTACCGCTTCATTCAAGAACGTGAAGAACATTCAAGCGAAGAACGAAGAACACTCAAGCGAAGAATGAAGAACGAAAAACACTCAAGGAGGAGGACCACCGTCTACCACCGCCGACCACCTTCAGCCCAGCGGGTGCCGACGTTGACCGCCGTTGCCGTCGTTGACCGCCGTTACCGTCGTTGACCGGCATTGACCCGGCGTTGAACGATCACCGGAGACATTTTCCAGTGAATTTTCTGGTCATCTCTCCGACGCTATTTTCTCAGTCACATTGTTCTCCATTCTTGCCGCCATCTTTCTGTCATCGCTATTCAAGTTCGCCGAAAAACGCCAATTCCGACGAGTCACTGCCGTAACACCACTGCTACTGCCACCATCGTGCATGTCTTCTCCGCATTGAGCTTGTCATGATGATGTGTTGGATGAGAAGTTGCCGCTGAAACTGCCGTCGCCGTCGCCGGAGTTCCACGTGCTGCCGCCGTCAAGCCCACGCGCTGGTCAGTTTGGTTTAGTTAGCCACATTGGTTAACTAGACCATAATCGGTTTGGTTTGGTTCATTGGTTTGGTTCAATTTGGTTTGGTTTTCTTAACCAATCGGTTTAATTTTGTTTGGTTTGGTTAAGCTTAAACCAATTAATCAATTTATTTTAATTGGTTTAGCTAAACCAGCTTGTCCAACCGGTTTGGTTTGGTTTAATCCAAATCAATTGGTCTAGGAGGAATAGGGTTGGTCTAGACCCAATTGAAGCTGGTATGCTGAAGATTGAAGAGGATTAAACAGTTAAAGGAGCAAGGGAGCAGCAAAGGAAGATAACTTGGTCAGCAAGTCATCAACCTTGGAGCTTTTCGGAGTCAGTAAGGGTTTGAGCAAGAATTTCAGTGTTGTCAATCAGTCACATCAGCTGCAACCAATAGCCAAGGTGATTGGGTACATGTTTTTTTGTTTGATGCATTAGATAGGTGCATTTAGATCCCCACAAACCTTAGGACTATTTTTAGATACATCCATGAAATTGGTACATTATTAGTGCACACTAGTAATATAATTAAATGAGCATGGCTAGTGGAACTCTAAAATTGGTTAGGTGTTAAAAAGAATTCATGGCATGTAGTTACGAATGTATGTTGATGGTTGATTGTCGAGGAGTAAAGGTACAGTAACATACCCTGATGGTTTAACCTCACCTTGTTTGTTTGTAGTGTAGTGCCACTGAGTTTGTCCAGTGAGCTGTTAGTTCCTATCTGAGGAACTAGCATTATTCTTTGTTTGCAGGTATGGTATACGATCACTTGGCATAATGCCAGTGAGCTGTTGATTCCTATATAAGGAATGACAGTAGTATATGGTTGAGGGTTAACCAGGTTCATTAGCTAAAAAGTTGTGATGTGGAGTCAGGCCGTGACACTTGTCTAGTAATAGGCAAGTGGAAGGTTGAGGTTGACTATCTGACGGAAGCTATGAACTTCGAAGGTTATGACCCGTGCATGAGTTTTCATGGCCATCGATTATATGGTCAGATAGATATCGATAATGAGGCAAACGGAGTAGAAGCCAGCGAATCTATAGTAAGATAGATTCGGAATTAGGTTAGGGATTCGTCTTCTTGCGAGAAGCGAACCCAAGGTGTATGGAATAAGGGATAGGATGAGGTGCACTACCAGAACTTATAAGAGGTTTTGGGAGGAGTGATAATTGTCATCGTTCTATGGTAAGATGATAAGCTCCTTGGAGTAGGATGACAGGGTCTCTATATGAGGATTGTATGCTCCTAGTGGCATCAGCCTAAGATATCATTCTATGAGAATAAATAGGCTCACGAAGTCCGGATTGAGTTCCATTTACGATCTGACGACACGATGGACTCTTTACGGCACATCACGTCTATTAAGGGACGGATGTTGGTGGTGCTTTGCAGGTACTGACTCTGCGCTGCATAGCAATGGCTTGGTCTTACATAACGAGTAACGTTATGTTAGACCGTGAATATGGCAAAGCAAGTTATGCTTTGGCTAGATTATGTACCTAGCGGAGTTATGCTAATGGTAAGGCTGTGATCTGAAATAGCAAAGGGCTATCTTTGGATCAAGCTCACGGTCCGAAGGGAGGTAGTGATATGGTGAATGGCAGTACTAGCGCTATATTAGTATTATGGATTAGTAGGAGTTCGTGAACTGCTGGAAGTACGTCCCATTGTATGGACGGCAGATCCTTACTCGGTAGTGTAATGGGGAAGTTTAATAGTTCATTTCCAGGGGGAAATGGATTATTTAACTTGGGTTTATTAATGTAATGTTCACAGGTTATATGTTACTTCTTTTAGAAGTAATATACAACCGAGTGTTGGGTTCTTCGTATGTTGCTTCATGGGGAAGTAATCTACGGGAGAGTTTCGCTATCTCTTATTATGATACTTCATGGGAAGTATTATGATGTAGGGAAGCTTGCTTGTTTTTCTTTTGCTTCGGCTATTGATTGTTTATTTTTTGGTCTTAGAATGAGTCCTGAGTGGATCCCGCTCACTAAGTAACAGTTGTTCAGTTACTCACCCCTCACCCTTTTCCACACTTTAGGTTCAAGGATAACATAGGAGTATAAGAGGCTCTTCTACCCGGATACCTTGGTTTTCTGATTGCTTGCATTTGTTCATGAAAAATAGTTTGCACGAAACTTAATGTTTTGACTCGATTTTCATAATTGATTTTTCTTAGGAGCTCCACTAACCGTTTTCAATGTTTTCTTTGTTTCATGTACGCTGCGCTGCTTTATATACGGTTGGCGGATCTCCACTGGTACAAGGTTCTGTCGAACCGGCACAACCTTGGTCTCTGCAAAGAGACATGAGGGCACAGTAATCTGGGGAAACTTCGGGAGGGTGATAGTCTTTGTGATTATTGTGCTAGCTGATGTGGAACCAGATATCGTCATATAACGTAGCGTCACCGAGCAGGTCTTTGACCGAGATGTCCGATTGCTAAGTGTTCTTGTTTTATTGGCGAGGCGGTCGGGCAGGTCGGTCAACGAGAATGACGGTTCGGGGGCGTTACAAGGTCTTACCTTATTTTATAATAATCACTATGATATTCATGTGCTCTATTCTAACTCTCGGATTATCAATGTTGAGATCTTCACTTGAGGGCAAAAGATGTTCTTATCTTTTGTTTATGGTGATCCGGTAGCGAAGGCTAGGGATTACGTGTGGGAGAAACTAGCCATAATCAATTTGGTTAGGAAAAATAGTTGGTTTATGAAGCATGCCTTTTCCTTTATTCCTTTCAATACAATGATCTCGAATTTTGGTTTGCTGGAGTTTCATTTCTCGGGTAATCCTGTCATTGAAGGGAAATCATTATGATGGTACTGTTAGATATTGTCTGGATCGTGCATTGGGGAATGATGAGTGGCATTATGTTTTTACTTATTAACATGTACACTAGCTTCAGATGTTAGGGTCTGATCATCGGCCCATCGTGGCTGAATGTGATGTTAGGCATGTCCGTCGAAAATGGTCAGTTTGATCAGAGATTCATTGGAAAATATGGTATGGTTGATGCCATTGAATCTGGTTGGAGAATGCCTCATGAGGTTCAGTGACAAGGTTTTGTGGATCGTATCATTATTTCTCGTTCATCATTAGATCGATGGAAGAAAAGCTTGGTTCCGTTTGATAAAGATAAGATTAGTAGCTTAAAGAACAAGCTAGCATTGACTAACACTGATGACTTAGTGTCTCAGGCTGAGATTACTAAGCTTACCATTGAGTGGAGAGATGCCTACAATGAGGAAGAGGTTTTTGGCAGCAGAAAAGTAGGGTTAATTGGCTTCAAGTAGGGGACAAAAGTACGAAGTTTTTCAACACGGTTACAAAACACAGAAGGGCTCGAAACCGCATCACTGGATTGGAGAATATTGATGGGAATTGGGATGAGTAGGAAAAGGATTTGGAGGATGAAATGTGTGGTTATTTCGAGGATTTTTCCAGTTCTTCTGGGCCTTTAGACTTTATGCCGGTCCTTGAGCCTGTTCTTGGTGGGGTTTCGGAGGATATGAACAAGATGCTAATTACTCCGGTTTCTAAGGAAGAGGTCCGTTCAGCCTTATTCCTCATGCATCTGGTAAAACTTCTTTCCTAGATGGTATGACATCTTTGTTTTTTTAGAAGTCATGGGATAGCGTTAAGTTAGACTTAGTGTAAATGGTGAATAATTTTATGTAAAATAGGGTATTTGATGATAGGCTTAATCAAACCAATATTTGGTTAATTCCAAAAACCTCTAGACCCTGGAAAATGACGGAGTTTAGGCCAATAATTTTGTTTAATATTGGGTATAAGATCATATCAAAAGTTTTTTGCCAGATATTGAAAAGAGTTATCCATAACCTTATTTCTGAGACTCAGACTCAGTCAGCCTTTGTAGTCGGGAGGTTAATTTCGGACAACATCCTCATTGAGTAGGAGATTTTTCATGGCTTCCATACCAATAACTCATGAAAAGGTAATTTTCTAGCAACTAAAACATATATGAGTAAGGCGTATGATTGGGTGGAATGGGTTTTTATAAAGAAAGATTTTCAAAAGATCGGATTTCATCCTAAATGGACAGGTTGGATTATGAAATGTATCAACTCAGTGTCTGATAAAGTTTTACTTAATGGATGCCCTCATGGATTGATTATTCCCGAGCGCGGTCTTAGACAAGGTGACCCGCTTTTACCATACTTGTTTATTTTGTGTACAGAGGTTCTTATCGCTAATATTAGGAAAGTTAATTTTGATAAGAGAATTACCGGTATTAAGGTGGCCTGATCATGCCCCCCCTATATAGCATCTCTTAATTGCTGATGATAGTCTGTTCTTTTGCAAAGCGGATCAAAATCAATGTGCGACTATTATGGAAAATTTGAGACAATATGGCCGAGTATCAAGACAACAAATAAATTTGTCAAAGTTCTCTGTCACTTTTGGGCATCTTGTCCCAACAGATCACAAATTTACTCATGAATTCGCTTAGGATTCTTACTGAGGGAGGAATGGGTTCTTACTTAGGACTTCCGGAAAGTATAGGTGGCGCTAAGAGTAAGGTTTTTTCCTTTTTCAAGACCATCTCAAGGATAAAACGTTTGTCTGGTCCTCAAAGTTGCTTTCCAGAGGCGGTAAAGAGGTGCTCATTAAATATGTAGCGTCGGCGTTACCTAATCATGTAATGTCATATTATCTTCTTCTAAATACGTTAACTTCCAAGTTTACGAGTGCTATTACAAGGTTTTGGTGGAGTTTTGGTGGGAATAAGCGTTGTTTACATTGGTTCAAATGGAATAATTTATATGACTCGGAGGAGGATGGAGGAATAGTGTTTCGTTCTATTGATGAGTTTAATTCGGCTCTTCTGGCCAAGCAGCTCTGGGGACTAATTCAATTCCCAGTTTCTCTTCTCGCAAGAGTTATGAAGGGGAGGTATTACCGTAAATCTAACCATATGACTCTACTCACCATCTTATGGATTGACTAGCATCCGGTATGCCAAGTTTTTCCTTGACCAGAGTCTTATTAAAATGGGAGGTTCGGGTTCTTCTATCTCAGTATGGACGGATCATGTGTGGCCTCGATCTGCCCGTCCTCGCAACGCCTATTATCATCATTCTCTTAAATTTATTCACTTGATCGATCCTCGTTCAAGGACCTTGCATTTTCCCTGACTGAATGATTTTTTCCACCCCGATGATGTATATCATTCGGGGTATTCCGATTAGCAAAACCCTTCTCCATGATAGGATTGGATGAAGCTGTGTAAATCAGGTGTTGATACAGTTCGGTCTGACTATTAGGTGGCTCGTTTTGGTATTTCGGCTCAATTGGAACTACCTCTTATTGGTCCCAAAGTGTCTCAGTTACAGGGCCTTTCTTGGAAAATTGATGGGCCTTCGAAATTGAAACACTTCCTTTGGCAAGTTTCTTCTGGTTGTCTTCCGGTGTACCTTCGATTAAGAAACGGGGGTATTAATTGTGATACTACTTGTCCTAGGTGTGGAATGGAGAGTGAAACAATTAATCATGTTTTGTTTGAATGTCCTCCTATAGTGCAGGTTTGGGCATTATCTTATATACCAAGTGGAACTCTTTCCTTCCCTTGTCTCTTTGTGTTCTTTAATAAGAATTATTTATTTTCACGGATCCAAAAGGATTATGTACGGACTTTTCCTGTCTATCATTTACCATGGATTTTGTTGTTTATTTGCAAGGCACGAAATGAAAAGGTTTATAAAGGTGTCGATCGAAAACCTCCATATATCCTTAAACACGCATGAGAGGCCCAAGATTCTTAGGTGGTGCGGGATCAGGTGGTTTCACCTTCTCCGAGTGTCGTTGTTCCAACTGTTGGAAACGTTTGTCAAATTGACGGATCATTAAAAAAAGATAATCAATGCTCGGGCTTAGAATGGTGGTTGAGTAGTCCAAGTAGCACGACTTCTTTGATGAGAGCTAGAGGACAGCGACAAAGTTTTTCTCCCCTTCACTTAGAGATGGAGGCTCTTCTCAGGGCTATGGAGTGTATGATTGCTCATCAAAAACTTGCGATCACCTTTCAAACAGATTGTTCGGAGTTAGCGAAGATGATTACGAAGATGGATGAATGGCTAGTTTTCGTTGCGCTTCTTGCTGATTTTACCAACCTCAGAGGACAGTTTCAAACTTTTTCTCACATAAGTTTAATGGTAAGGCGGATTGTTTGGCGTGTAATTATACTGCTTGTGGACAAGAGGACAAGAGTTCACCTATGTAAATTGTGTTGCCCCAGTTTTGTTCACCAGACCGTTTGTATAAACTATTGTATAAGTTCTATTTTTATGACGGGAAAAGAAAAATAATATATATATATATATATATATATATATATATAGTAAAAGGATGGGTGCAAAAGCTGACGTGTCGTCCTCTCGTGAGACGTTCTCTGAAAAATTATGAAGCTACCCTTAATGAGCATGCCTTTGTTAATTCAAATTTTCGGTACCCTTTGTGTTGATTTTTTTTTTTAGGCTTCATGGTTTCTCCTCGGCCCCTTTCGTTAGAGATTTCATTCGTTTTGGTGGGCTTGGTTTCATCCTAATTTTCGTCTTTATTTAACAAAAAATATATTTCTTGAACCCTAGCTGCACTAAAAGAAGAAGTCATCGTGAACCAAAGGCAAGCAAACGTCTCCTTGAATCTACCACCGTCAACCACCGCCAGTCATCACCCCCATCTCTAAACATGAGAAAAGTTTATGTTTGAAGAAGAAGATGCTTTTTTTTTTTTTTTAGGGTTCTGATTTTTTTATATTTTTGCTTCTCTTTTTGTAGAGGAAACACGTTGAAGAAGAAGAAAACATGTTTGAATGTTTTAGGGTTCTGATTTTTTTATTGTTTTTGTAGAAGAAAAAGGGGAAGCATTTGAAGCAGGATATCAACAACCCTAACGCTTCTTCTTCCTCTAACCCTAGCCGCAGTAGAGAGGAGAAGTCATCGCGAACCAAAGCCAAGCCGACGTCTCCTTGAATCAGACATGGTGAACCGCCATTCTCAACACCACCACCATCTCTTATTCGCGTTCAAAGGTATTTGAGTGAAAAACCCTAGATAATCGTCTTCTTCTTATTTATTGTTTCGTGCTTTGTATTGTTTATAGAATGTTAACGAAAAAGTTTTGTCTTCACCAGTCCGAATTGGAGTTTCATCATCTTAGAGTACCTGCTCTAATACTCTTTATTTTCTTATGTGTGCTATACAAGAGAATTTTAGTGGTTTAGGACAAAGAGTTTGCGGCTCGAAGAAGCAAGACATGGTATCGAATTTGGTTTAACGTGAAGAATAGGAGAGGTGATCATGAGAAAATGAAAAAAACAAAGGCTTTCAGTTAGCGTGGATAATAAGGAGCTTGGGGTTCGTACAACAACAAGTGAGTTAGATGTGCTCTGGTTTTAACAAGAACAAGTCAGGGAGATGTGTTGTGATTCTCTCTCAGATAATGCCACTGACATCAAAAGTTACCTTTGTTTATTCCACATGAATGTGGAAAATTGGAAAGTATATTCAAAGGTATATTCCATTAATCTTGGTTTAAGATATGTTGTCTTGATGGTTCATATACTTCTTTATCGTTCTTTTTGTCACTGATAAGATATACTCTCTTGATGGTTCATGACTTCTAATTTACGTATTTACTTACCAACAGTCTTGTGTCAATGTAAAGACCTCTCTAGATAAACGATTGCTACATTATTTGGAACAATAGTGAGAAAAATCAAATTTTCTTTGCAGGTCTAGAGGACGAAAATCGCAGAGATTCATCACCACGAGGATCTTAAATATCTGAAACACTCATTTCAAGAATTAGCTTTGCTCAATGGTTACTTTAATTGGCATATTTGTGCTTGGAGAAACACTATGGACCAAACCTCGAAAATTTTTATGTGTCCATGTTACAGTTACAGAGATTCTTCTAAGAGGTTTTGGGATCTCGTAGACAGGTTTATGCTTTGCTCTCTAATCAAATAATATATTTTCTCTTCTCTTTTTAAATTCCCATTTGCTTTATTTCTTACTCTTGGTGAATAAATAAATTGCAGATGAAGAAAATTTGATTGGATACATACTCTTCTACGTGTATAAATATGCATTTCTCACCCCAAATGTAAAAGCTGCAGACTTTGATACCCATATATTTTCCATTTTAGTTTATTTTCTCAGAAACACAAGAAGAGCTTATGGATGAAGTAAATAAGTCTAGATTTGTAATAAAAGGTCACTGCAATCGAGTTTTTCTTCCAGACAGATTACGCAAAATGGTTTTTATGCAAAACAGAGGAATCTTCCTCTAAGCATGGAAACCAGTCTACATATGGCGATTCATCAGCAACTCGACATACCAGCTTCAGTAAAATATAATGGCCTAAGGCGAACTGCGATCAGACAAAATCTAAGCTTCCGGGTCAAACCATTCATGGTTTTGTAAATGAGATCTTTTTCTTGAAGAACTTCTTGTTGGAGCGAAAGGGATATGAAGAGTTCAAGACTTTAGCGTTTTTTGGGAAATACGGAGTTGGGAAACGATGTTGTGTCAAGTTGTGTTCAATGACGAAAAAGGACCAAAGATAGATTTTGTGAAGAGGGTCTTGGAGATCACTTGGAGTTGAAGATGAGAAACTTAAAACACATCGAAACTGAAGTAGAAGAAGAGAAGAGAGCCAAAGAAAGATGAAGTTGGGGTAAAAAAGGGTTAAAGAGAAGAAGCTCTCCAGATACTTGATGCTCTTTACTTGAATCTGATTGGGAAGAAGTATCTGATTGTGTTGGATTATGTTTGGGAAGACAACGAGTGGAATGAAAGGCTCGATGATGAAAAGAATCGACATGATTGTGGCGAGCAGAGACGAGAGATTAGCGAAGAAGATAGTCGAAGAAGAAGAAGATAATATGCTTTGTTTATTTCCGAGAACCGATTCAGAGAGTGTGTGGAGGATTTAGAAAGATGAGGTAAAAGCAGCAACAAAAATTGAAGTGAAACCGAGGTATCCAAGGATATTCAAACAAGAGTTTATGGATAAGTCTTGTAGTGTTCCTTTGGCTGCTCGAATGCTCGGAAATATTGTGCCTCTGAAAATGGATGAAACTGAGAAAATGGAACCTGGTGGAGACATGGAGAAGAAGAAAAGCGTGTGAAGTGGGTTTTTTTACCATTTTAGCATCTCTACCAAATCTCATTGATATTGTGATTTGGATTCCATCATGCTATAATTAAACACCAACAGAAGACTGATTCTCTACAGGGTACCAACGTATATAATACTTGAGAAAAAAAAATTACACACCTCAACTTTTCGTCCGGCATTTGGCATCAAGGTATCAAAGGTCGTCTGGATGTACGGCACGATATGTTCCAATTCTTCACATCGAAGCTTTCTTTTAAAGGTCTCAACAACCTTTCTTTTATACTTTTCTTCATACTAAATCCAAGCTTTTTACAAAGTCTTATTAATAAATTTGTACTTCTGTATATAACATTTGTTCCTTAGTTTATAAACTTATTAAACGAAACAAATAAAGAGAATGGTTTTTCTACAAACATGAGTAAAAATTTAAAAATTACTTCTAAACTTTCTTGAACCCAATCATGTTTAGTATTTTTTAAGTTTTTTTCTTATCTCTCAAAGTTTCTTTTAAGATAAGAAACATAAAAAAGACCGATACTAACCAAATTAAATTGTGAAAAGAATATTTTTTATTAGTTTATGACCGAAAGATCATCTCTACGTTGTAGAGACTTTTATATTTTTGACCTTGATCTCACTAAGCGTTTAACTGCTCAGCAAGTTCTTGGTAATGATGAATGGTGGTCTTGTGTCACTGAAATAAATGACGGTGACAGTTTTTGTTTCCTTATTTGCATCTTGAGACAATATATATTTTTCTAATTACCCTTCTCTTACGAAGATCTTTCGTGATTTGAAAGATCAAAAGGATGTTCTGTCTTCTCTGGTACTAACATTCATGAATTTGATGCAGGCGGATGTTAACGGAACTGCATTCTTGGACAATGGAGATTTTGTAGCACTGATATTTCACTTGTAGAGGATGGAGAATGACAAAAAATTTCAGCCAACCTTTTATGTTCTTTGAAAAAGAGCGCAATTCTCACACGGTAGAACGGATACAAACATAAGACAACAACAATGGTGAGATATTAATGGAGAGAAGTCAGAGTGTTTGGATACAATTCGTTACCGCACATGCATGCAATCAATAAATAGTTTGTTTCCACGGTTGAGGGGAGTCGAGACAGGGGATTATTAACTTTAATTTAAGTATATTATTTGTCAATGGTTTTATTAACTGCAAATCTTCAAATTTGAAAGATATAACGATGCACCATGATCATCAACATGGTATTTAAAGGAAAACGTGGTACTTAACCACACAAACTTTCATGAAGAGATCCCTATACAAAACCATCAATTTCTTTTCCCACAATCAAAACTTTTAGTACACCGTTTCAGTATTTTAAGAATTTGAAATATAATAAAATAGTGTTCCTTATCCTATTTACAAAAATTGATTAAAACAGTTGATTTTAATTAATTCCTCAAAATGTATAGAGAATGAGGCTTTGATATGAAGACGAAATAGAAGAGGAAAAGCCTAAAAAAGAGGAAAAAGAATCGACTTTTACTTCAATAAAAGGATGGAAACAAAGAACCAAGACGAAAATAGATACTTATGTAATGTCAAGAAGATAATGAAATTAAAGAAATCGAGAAAATCAGAAAATAGAAGTCTTGATGGTCCTAAGGAAATAAAATTTCAATATAGTAAGAAGCATTTGAAAAATAAAAATATGAAATTAGAAAAGAAGAACCCGAGAAGCATAAGAAACCATCTGAGAGATTTTTTTTTAAGACAAAAAACCAAGAAAAAGAATATGAAGAAAACAAATGAAAAAAATACGAGAAGAAAACATATACTTTTTTTCATAGAATAATCCATAAAATGAGAAGATAATGCTTTGTTCTTAAAATAATACAACAACCATCACATGTTCTTAACCATATAATAAATAATAGTAATTTATCATCATTACATTATAGCCTAAAAAGAATTTAAAGGATAAAAATATGAAATTATAAAAAAAGAACGAAGAGGTATAAAAAACCATAGAAGACCACAAAACATAAAAAAAAACTAAGAAAGGACGTAGAATAAAAAGAAGAAATGTAAGATACAAATGAGGTGATAATGTTTCGTATCTATATTCACACAATAACCATTACATATTTCTAATCAAATAATAGATTTAGTTGTTCCTATCAGATTAAACTATCGAATTTGTTGAAGTACTAATGGGATCTACTGATAACACCAATTATGGAGATAGAAACAAGAAGTTGCGGATAATTAAGAAATAGCGAAGAAAACAAGAAGAAATATGTATAGTCTTCTGAACTCTCATTTAGAGAGAAAACAAAAATAACGGAGAATACGAGAAAAATGAGAAAAAAAATCTTCATCCCCAGAATGTAAGAGGGTGAATCCGTGTGGAAGAAGAAACAAGAGTTTCATTCTAGAATGTAACTGAAGAGGAAATAACCAAAGTAAACGAAAAAAAAAAATCTTGACCTCAAGAGGAAAAGCCTTAGAAAAAGGAAAAACAAGAATCTCCTACCTCAAAACAAAGAACTAATTAGAAAAAGAAAAGAAAAGATACTTATGGTTCTTTCATCCCAAGAGGAGAATGCGAACAAAGAAGATACTTATGGTTCTTCATAAGAGAAGAATGCGAACAAAGAAATCGAGAAAACAAGGAAATAAGAGTCGTGATGGTCTTAAAAAAATAAAATTCCAACAGTGAGATGACTTTTAAGAAGAAAAAGATAAAATAAATTAAAAAAGATGAAAATAAAATAAATAATTGGGCTGTATGATACTTACCCATAAGAAATTAGTGGGTATGACACTTTTTGAAAGAAATTTGTGTCCATGACACTCACATCACTGTTTTGCTACTGTACTTTCCCATACAACCCTTACATATTTTGCTAAATACCTATCCTTGCCCTTCTGACAAAAGCTTATGTGAGAGGTAACAAATGGTGGAAAATGGGGCCCGAAAACTAAAGAGAAAATATCTAAAGAAAATAAGAAATAAAAGTCTTGATCTCTAGGGGAAAGCAAAGAAGAGTCTTCCATCTCATCTCAAGAGGAGGATGAAAAAAAAACCAAAGTAGAAAATGAGAGATAATGCGTTATATTTAAATCTATACAAAAACCATGAAAGTATTGACAAAAAAAAAAACAATGCGAGAAAACTGAGAAAAAATAATCTACATTCCTAAAATGAAAGAGAATAAACCTGAGAGTAAGAAGAACGAAGAGTTTCATTAGAGGAAAGAAGTAAAGCGGAAACATCCGAAGAAAATTTGAAAGAGTAGTTTTGATCTCAAGAGGATATAGAAGAAGAATAACCTCAAAAAAGGAATAAAAGAGAGTCTTTTACCTCAAGAGGAGGATGAGAAGAATAATGTGAAAAAAATATACTTATTATTCTTCATCCCATAAAAGAATGAGATCAAGAAAACATGGAAATAAAGATCTTGATAGTCTTAGGAAAAAAAAACCAACACTAAGAAAATTCTGACGAAGAAAGAGATGAAACTAAAAAAAAATATATCGGAGAAGCATAAGAAACAACAGAAGAACCAAAAATAATAAAGATTAAGAAAAGACAAGAATAAAAAAAAAAAATGTTTAGAATTTATATTCACAGAACAACTATTATATGTTCTTAACCAAATAAACAAATAATACATGATAATCATTTCCTATCATATTAAATTATCGAATTTCTTGGAAGTGATAAGTTGGGACTATGGTGACAAAAACATGGAGTTTGCGAGTTATCAAGAAACATTCAAAGAAATGAAAATAAAAATTTACAATCTTCCAAACTCTCATTTAAAGAGGAAAAAAACAAAGAATACGAGAAAATTAGAAGAGTTTTCATCTTGAAAGAAAAGATTTAGCTTCCCTATATAAAAAAAATGAATTACTATTCGCGTACTGTATATTAATGTATTTGGATTCACAAATGAGAGTCTAGGGTTTGGATACTCCATATAAAAAATTGTTTTACTTGTCGCCTACTGTATATTTATGGTGTTTGGGTTCACAAATGAGGGTTTAGGGTTTAGAATTTCCATAGGCGAATTGATTTAGTTATCGAGTATTGTATACGAATGTGCTTCGGGTTCACACAGGAGGGTATAAGTTTAGCTTCGCCACATAAAAATTGATGAAAGGATGTGCCAAGGTGGTTTTAGCGCTTTAAGCTAATAATGGTTCTTTTGCTTTTTATTTTTTTCATTCTTTTGAGTTTTTTTTTCTTGATTTGATTCTATCTTTATAGGAATGAAAGTTACAAAAATATAAAAAATATCTTAGTTGAGTTAAAAAAATAATTTTTCTTTGGTTTTCCTAACATACATATCCTTATATTGTTTCTTGGTCTTCCAACATCGTCTTTAAAAACAATATTAATTTTGAATTTTCCTCTTCCAAACCAGTACAATACCCTGTTGGGTATATGATCCAAACCGGTTATGGGTTATTTCAATCCAGATTGACCCTGATTAAGTTAATGCATTGACTCGGCTCATGAAGGTGGGGCTAAAGGAGGGATATGTTTGTGATCCAAGCAAGCTCATATCTCTGAGTTCTTGAGTTTAAACTCAGAAGGTCCACAATCTCATCGATGTTCAACCTCCAGGTATGGGCACTGCTAAATGATGTCGATTATGATATTTGATCGTATAACTTTCATCATGTTTTTTTTGGTAAATGATGTTTATGAGCATGATCTTGCTGGATCACAAGGGAGACATGTTTCAAACGTTTATCAACTATTGAAGTGTTGGGATAACCAACATAGCTTCAAACATTTTGAAAATCACACGATCAAAACAGAAAATGACTGAATTCATTTGACTTTTGAAGAAGAAGGAAGAAGCAGGGGTGGAGACGAGAAAACGTTTAGATTTTGATAAGAAAAAGAAAGAAGAAAGAAGAAAGAATTTTAGGTTTTTAGAAGGACGAAGAAGAAGAGATTAATTTTCACATAATAGAAAGCCTTATACTATCATCAAACAAAGAAAAAAATGGATAGAAGCAGAGCGGGAGAAGTTTGTAGAAGCTTTAAAACTTTATGGCAGAGATTTGAGACGAATCTAATGTTTGCACGCTTATCTGATTTAGAGTGTCTTATGAACATTGTAAAATAGGTTTGATGAGTTGGTCAAACTTATTGCTCTTGATTCTTCTATGGAACAAAACATATAAGAACAAAGGCTGGTTCAGATTCAAAGTAAAGGTTGATATCCTTGAGTCCATATCCACCAACGTGAATAGAGACGAAGCTGAAGAAGATGGCTCCACCGAAAGGGCAGGCCATAGTGGTTTTATGAAGAGATGTGGGTTTTTGATTGGGAGGTTGAAGGTTCATGTGCCTAAAAAGCATCAACACAGCTGCGAATAATTAATTTTATTTTTGCAACTCTATTTCATATTTTTTGAGTTACTTTTATAAAATTTCTTTGTTAAGTAATATCTAAGAAAGATGTCTTTAAGTATTCAGTGAATCAGTGATATTGAAATTTGTAATATTTTGTTCCTGTTTGTAAAGAGATTATTAATCTATTTATGTTTAGTTCTTGTGTTTTATTTTTTCAACAATATAAATACATCTAGATAATTAGTATTAGAAATGTTATGTATTCAAGATATTGTAATTTGAGTAATCAATCATTAGTATAATATTATTTAGTTTATTAGTCCATAAATTAGATAAATATATTGATAATAATATATTAATATTCTTGATAAATAATGACAAAAGTTATATTAATTTCTGCTCATAGAGTAAGCGCTAGTATATATATATTCTAATACATATATTATATTTTTAACTTTTTTATTTATTTTCAATATATTTGGCTATACTCGTTTTCATTTCATTATCAAATAGAAAAATCTCAATTTTTCTTTAATATTATCTGCATATATTTGATTATATTTTGTAGTTGTAAATTTAAAATTGGCAATCTTTTGAAGATATTCTTTGATTTTTTTTTTTTTTTTTTTCCATTAGATGTCAAAAACTAGAAACCCTATCCAATTAGATGTCAAAAAACTACAAACGCTATCAAATTAGAAGTCACATTCGGTTACTTTTCATCTCAAAAACAATCATCCTTCATTCATTTCTTATGATAAACTAATACCATTTTCTTTCAATGTTTAGCTTAGATGATGTTGGAGATTTGGAACGAATCATGAAGGTAAACACTTCAAATCGTCTAGCTGATAAAAAAGATTAGATATAATGGACTTTTATTATTGTTTAATGTGTTTCATAATCTAAATGCATAAGTAATCAATTAATATTTGTTAACGAATCATGAAGATTAGTTTTCTTTGACTTTAACATCTTTTTGTATTAAATTGAACCGACTGATTATGCAAAATGGTCTGTTTTATTAGTGTGATTTTTTTCCGGTGCATATAGTTGTTGGAGGCTGAACGTGTCGAGCATGTATGTGGTGGTCGGAGAACGTGGGTGATAGTGACTGGGAATTGATCTTCGACACACACAAGATGGTGATTTTCAATGGGCTTGGACATTGAGCTTTGATGTTAAAACCTCGAAAATCCGGATCCAAATCACAACAAAATATAAATGATAATCTTAAGGAAAGATAATTAAAACACGCGATGAAAATCAATTGAAAACAAAGACAATCACAGAGTCGAGATTAGATCTCTTTCCTTAACTCAATAAATCGTCCGTAATATGGGATGGTTTGGATGCGATTTTTTAATCCCAGGATAAACCGCGATAGACTGTTTTGCAACACCCAAAACAGAATCTGCAAACTGAATTTAAACGTTATAGCTCTCGAGACACTTACTTTAAAGAAGGACGAGAAGGATCTTCTGAATTAATTCTTTAGCTTTTGCTGTTTGCTTTTCTGACGATTTGAGGATGATGAATGAGAGAAGACGAGGCGTCTATTTACATGGGAAGGTCGGTTTAATCTCCAAGGGATAAGCTTTGACGAAAAAGAAATAATATTTTGTAGATATTCTCCCTTTCCCAGCAAGTAAAAGGATGCAGAAATCTTTTGTAATTATCAGGACACAATCTCTTAATTAATTTGGATATATCCTTTCATTATGCAAAAAATATTCCTAAGGAATAATGACAACCGACCAAACCACGACCCACACTCATCTAGAGCCATCTAAAAATGCAATGAGCAGTGAGTGTTTATTTATATATCCTTAGTAGTCGGTCATTTAAGCCCATGGGCTAACCTCGGAAAAATGGAAATATTCCATTTTTTTCAAGATCAGGGAATCTGTGATAAGATTTGAACTTATTCTATCTGAGCTTTAGACTTCGGCTTGGGATGAAGTTGTTTACATCCCCGCTTCGGATACTAAAATTCGATCATTCTTCACCGAGGTATCCCTCGGTCATCTGGGCCGAGGGTTCTAATCCTATTGAAGGGACTTATGACCTGATAAATTATCAGGGAAAGGTCGATAGGGACCGAACCTCAATTATCGCCAAACTATTGATAAGGGGTAGTAACCCCACCATCAAAAATTTTCTTATTAAACTTCATTTCTCATTCACATTTGAACTCAACATTACAAGACCAAATGGTCATTAATAATTAAGTAAAAATTTGAGTTCCAACAATCCCTCACATGAATAGAAATGACTCTAAACATATGCAGACTCGATAGACTATGCATACTATACTACAAAACTAGACTACAGACTCGACTAGACGAAGACAGACTTTCGAGAGTATAGGCGAAAACTAACTGTTGTTTGAGGTAGTAACATATTTCAGCCTTGAACCCCTCATTGTTAATATATGTCGGGTTTACTCAGCCACGTGGTGAACATGATGTCATGAACCACCCGGATTTTTATGTAAACCTAGATAACATGTATAACCCAGCTTCGTTTTCTCGTAGAGTTCAGTTCTCTATTGTGTTCGTTTTGGCTTTGAACATGCCTGGTTATCATGAGTGAACTTGTAGAGTATAGCTTGATCTTCATCCTCCTTGAAACGGCCTCATTTCACACTCACTAGGTGATTACCAACTTTACATGTCATACACATAGAAAATATCATGTTATACTCTTTATACATGTATATAAAGGCTATGGTCTTATCTCATTAAAAGTCATGATACTTACCCTTACATATGTACAGGAAGCACTGTTGATCATCTTGGAAATAGAGCAACTTTCAGTGCTTTTATCAAATTTTGCTTGACTTAGTTGTCCCTTTAAACCAACCTCTTGGGATCTCCAATCGCGGAGGTGGGGTTTCCATCAATATTATCTTTCTTGATAGGCCATAAGCCCATTCCCTTTGATGAACTAATGATTTGATCTCGCGGCAAGCTCTTGGTAAATAGATCCACTAAGTTGGCCGCTGACTTGATGTAATCTATTGTGAGTACACCACTTGAGATCAGATGTCTAATGGTCTTATGTCGTCTTCGTATGTGTCGAGAATTGCCATTGTATAATTTATTCAGTGCTCGGGAGATAGCTGACCGACTATCACAGTGTACACGTAATGCCGGCACTGGTTTTTCCCACATCGGGATATCTTCTAGAAAGTTCCGAAGCCACTCTGCTTCTTATGCAGCTTTGTCTAAAGCTATGAACTCTAACTCAAAAGTAGATCTGGCCAGGATTTTTTGCTTGGAAAATTTTCACGATAGTGCTGCTCTAGCAAGTATAAAGACATATCCAGTTGGCATCACTGTACCCTTCCAGTACAGCTGGCTCTTTACCAAAGTGCAGCCCATAACTCTTAGTGCATATGAGATAGTTCAACACTCTAGTTATAGCTTCCCAATGAGTATGACATGGATTACTTGTATAGCGACTTAATACATTCACAGCGTGCGCTAGATCGGGTCTTGTACAATTGGTTAAGTACATGAAACTTCCAATTACCCTTGCATACTCCACTTGCAATACTGGTTCACCTGCGTTTTTGGTTAGGTGAGCTTGCATATCCATTGGAGGTTTTGCGGTACCCTTTGAGTAGGTCTTAAACCTCTCAAGGACATTTTGCAGCATAATGATCTTGACACAGAGTGATTCCGTTTGAAGTTCGGATTATCTTAATCCCAAAAATGACATCTGTAAGTCCCATGTCTTTTATGTCAAATTTTTCATTGAAAATGTTCTTGGTTTGTTGGATGATATCCTTGTTAATGTCAATGATAAGCATTTCATCTACATATAGACATAGCAAGACATATCCAATTGGACAACTCTTGTAGTAGATGCATTTATCACATTCATTAATGTTGAACCCATTTGACATCATCAAGTTGTCAAATTTTTCATGTCATTGTTTTGGAGCTTGTTTCAGTCCATACAATGATTTCACGAGTCTACACACTTTGTGTTCTTGACCCTTAACCATGAAACCTTCATGTTGTTTTATGTATATCTCTTCTTCTAAATCACCATTTAGAAAAACAGTTTTGACATCCATCTGATGAATTTCCAAACCTCGTAAGGCAGCTACACCAATCATCAGTCTGATCGAAGTTATTTTCCTTACAGGAGAATAGGTGTCAAAGAAATCTAGACCTTTCTTTTGTCTAAATCCTTGCACCACAAGGCGTGTCTTGTACTTATCTATAGAACCATCAGCCTTTAGCTTGGTCTTGAAGACCACTTACACCCTAGTGTTTTAAACCCTTGAGGTAAGTTAGTTCACTCAAAGATGTGATTCTACATAATCGAATCCATCTCACTATTAACAGCTTCCTTCCAGTAAGGAGCTTCCGGTGTGGACATAGCTTCTGTAAAGGATCTCAGCTCATTCTCAATGAGAAATACTGTAAAGAAATCTTTACCATAAGATTTTTCTGTGCGACCTCTTTTGCTGCGTCTAGGTTCATCTTCAACCTGTTCTACTAGAATTTCATTAACTAGAGTAACAACATCTCTTTCTTCAAGAGTACGTTTTGGAATTTTCTTATCCTTATATGGAAATATGTGTTCAAAGAACGATGCATTCCTTGATTCCATTATAGTATTCACGTGGATGTCTGATACATCTGACTTATGTACCATAAATTGATAAGCACTGCTATTTCAGGCATATCCGATAAAGATACAATTCACAGTCTTAGGTCCAACTGTGACCTTCTTTGGAGGTGATACTGCAACTTTTGCTAAGCACCCCCACACTTTGAGGTGTTTGTACGAAGGTACATTACCTTTCCAAAGCTCATATGACATTTTGCCATTTACCTTATGAGGTATTTTTTTGAGGATATAGTTTATGGTGAGCAACGCCTCCTCCACCCCCCCCCCCACAAGTTTTTTGGGTAATCTCGAGTCCTGCAACATTGCATTCATCATTTCCTTTAAAGTTCGGTTATTTCTTTCCGAAACTCCGTTGGATTCAGGTCAATAGGGTGCTGTTGTTTGATGGATGATGCCATTTAATTGACAAAGCGCATTGAATTTTCCATCATATTCTCCACCTCTATCACTTCTAACTATCTTGATAGTCTTTTCTAGTTGTTTTTCAATTTCGAGTTTGTACTCTTTGTATTCGTCCAAGACTTCATCTTTACTACCTAACAAGTATATGTAGCAGTATCTTGTAAAATCGTCAATGAAAGTCACAAAAAACTTTTTATCTCCTCTTGATTGTACATATTTCAAATCGCACAAGTCAGTGTGGATTAATCCGAGAGGTTCAGTTGTTCTTTCAACCTGAGGTGATGGTGTTTTCGTGAGTTTTGCTTGGACACATATCTCACATTTGTCTTTGCTAATTTTCCATTTTGGGATCATGTTCATGTTCATTAGTCTTTGTATATACTTATAATTCACATGTCCTAAACGTTCATGTCAAATATTAGATGACTCAACGAGATAAGCAACTGGTTTCTTATTTATTGAAACTTTGGAATTGGTTACAACTTTGTCTTTCTTCAGGATTGTCATTACAGACATTTTTGATCAATCTTGATTTATCCCTATGAAAATACCATTCTTCCTAATGATCAGCTGGTCAGCTTCAAAGTGGACTGCAAAGCCATGCTTGCTCATTATTGTACCAGAGATTAGGTTCTTCCTCATGTCTGGAACATGCTTCACGTTGCTGAGAGTAACTTCCATGCCTGAAGTCATCTTCAACACAACTTTGCCCATACCTTCAACCTTAGATTGGGAGATGTTTCTCATCCTCAGTTGATCATCAGTCTTTCACTCCTGATACGTACTGAACATGTCTCTGTCAGTGCAGACGTGGGTGGTAGCACCAGTGTCATAAAACCATACTTTGGGGTTTTCTTCCACCACATTAGCTTCAGTGACCACTGCACAGCGGTCTTGTTCCGATAGGAAAGCCTGACTCTTCTTGGAATTAGCCTTGCGTCGACACTCTGAGGATCTATGGCCAAACTTGCCACAGTGGTTGCACTTCCCATTGAATTTTCTCTTCATGGGAGCATGAGCTTGATTCTTGAAGCTCGTGTTGTTGTGTGGAGGGAACTTGTTTGGTGCATCCTTGTTTGGTTTGCCTTTTCCCTTGCCTCTTTTTCTGTACTCAGCCATGTTGGCATCATGGGTCTTGACTTGAGTACCATCGTTTCCTCCATTGTAACGTTTTAGTGACTCATTCTGCAACATGGAAATCATGTTTGTCAGAGTTAGGGCATTTTGCTTGTAAGCAAGGTAGTTCTAGAAGTCTGCCCATCTCGGAGGGTAGCTTCTCGATGAAGCAATTCACCGTGAATGTCTCACATAGCATCATGCCTTCGGTTCTGAGTTCTTGGAAGATCAGTTCCAACTCGTGCACTTGTTCCATAAAGGGGCGAGTATCCACCATCTTGAACTTGAGGAGTTTCGCTGTAGCGAATTTCCCTGACCCTACATTGTAGGACTAGTCCTTATTTTCCAAGGCATTCCATAGCTTTTTGGAAGTTTTGACCTCGCTGTACACATCAAACAGCTGGTCCACCAGACGGGTCTTGATATGACCTTTGCATAGGAAGTCTGAGTCCCTCCATGCTTGGACACTGGCTAGGATAGCAACATCTGTATTACCTTCAGGCAATACAGGTTCATCCTCTGTGAGGCACTTGCTCAATCCTAGTGCAGACAGAAAGAAGTGCATCCTTTCCTGCCATTGCTTAAAATTCAAACCATCGAACTTGTCAGGCTGAAGTCCTGCGGCCAGCAACTTGCTTTCAGCAGGGCTTCCTTTAGCGCCATTAGCATTGGCGTTGGTGTTGGCGTTCGAATTGGTGGAATTTTCACCGTTAGTCATTGTTGAATCTGTTCACAAAGATAACCGTAGTTAGATTGAGACACTAGATTCAAATAAGCGATTAAAACTTTTAATTCGCTATATACAGCTTTTTCCTTTTTGGAATTTGCTTGAGTTTCCTCAGAAATCATCAACTCGTGTTCTTAGAACTCTACTATAGTCGTTCGTAGAATCGTCTTTGAGACGTTCTTAAACGTTATTTTTACGGATAGATAGATCGTTTTATAGATCGTTTCGAAAACGTTTCGCTGACCTGTCAGAGATTGCCGCGTAAATCATTTTATAGATTCGTCTTTTACAGATCGTATGTTCTACATAATAGCTAAAGAGCTTTCGCATAACATTATGGATCGATTTTTTAAAACGTTTTTAAAAAATCGTTGATAAAATACTGCGAAAAATATTCAATCCGATTCAAGCGATAAGCAGGAAGCGGATTTATTGAGTTAAGATTGTAAGACCGCAAAAATCCGGATCAAAATCACAACAAAATATAAACGATAATCTTAAGGAACGACGATTAAAACACGCGATAAAAATCGATTGAAAACAAAGACGAACACGGAATCGAGATTTGATCTATTTCCTTAACTTAATAAATCCCCCGTACGGTGTGACGGTTTGGATGCGATTTTTGAATCCCAGGAAAAAACCGCGATAGACTGTTTTGCAACACCCAAAATAGAATCTGCGAACTGAACTTAAACGCTATAGCTCTCGAGACACTTACTTTGATGAAGGACGAGAGGGATCTTCTGAAGGAACTCTTTAGCTTTTGTTGTTTGTTTTTCTGACGAATCAGGATGATGAATGAGAGAAGAGGGAGGCGTCTATTTATATGGGAAGGTCGGCTTAATATCCAAAGGATAAGCTTTGGCGAAAATGAAAGAATATTATGTAAATATTCTCCCTTTTCCCGCAAGTAAAAGGATATGGAAATCTTCTGTAATTACCAGTACGTAATCTCTTAATTAATTTGTATATATCCTTTCATTATGCAAAAAATATTCCTAAGGAATAATGACAACCGACCGACCCACGACCCACACTCATATAGAGCCAACTAAAAATGCAATGAGCAATGAGCAATGAGCAATGAACCCAAGCCTGGCCTAGCGTCGGCGATGCGCGCGTATGTGATTTTGCATAATGTCTTTATACTCCCACAAGGCTTTTGAACCTTGTTGTAGGGACACCCATATATAAACAAGAGATTTTCTCTTGTGCTGACCAATGTGAGATTTTTACACTTTCACTCAAAGGAGTTATAGCCAATGAGAACATTTCATTTCAAAAGGCTAAAACCCAAACCTCAAATGAGTTTATAAGGCTCATTTGCTTATTAAACTTCATTTCTCATTCACATTTAAACTCAACATTACAAAACTAAATGCTCATCAATAATTGAGCAAAAATTTAAGTTTCAACACTTTATATCGGTTTACTCAAGGTTGGCATATATCGGTTTACTCAAGGTTGGCATATTGAAGTAGCTATCCAACATCACCGCTTGATACAACATTGAGTCGTTAGTTCGACCATATAGCTACATGTTTGATATTTTGGCTGTTCGGTTTTTAGAATTTGGTAAAGTAAAAACTAATAGACATTAGCCTATTGGTCATTGATAAGACTTCATGCAATACTTAAGTAAGAGAAACAAGAAATAGGTTGCTATTTAAAACCAATCAACAAGGTGGGAAAAATTGGAAAAAATTAGAAGAAATTAAAAGAATAAGTTCTTAATTTCCAACTAAAAGTTAGAAAAAATTAAAAGATAAAGTTCTAATTGTAAATTATCTATCTTTTACTATTATAGGAGTTATCAATTTGAGTTTCTTAGTTTATATAACATTACATGTTTAAATATATTTTGGATTTTATTTTCTCTCAGAAAAACAGTTAAATTCAAAACGTCATTTGGGAAGCAAGTTTTAATCTACTCATGCATTTTGATTCTGAATTTCCGACAAGAGATCATATTAATAAGATTAAAAGTGTAAGATTCTAGATAAGGATATGTAACCGGATTTATATGAAGTTGTTGGAGACGTTAAGATGCATGGTCCTTTTGGAGTTCATAATAGAGACAATGTGGGTATGTAAGATGGAAAGTATACTAAAAAAATTTCAAAGCCTTCTAGTAATGCAACTCACGTCGACGATGGTATCTTATTTATAGACGTCGCCAAGATGAAAGGTATGTGACTAAAAAACGGATTCAAATTGGACAACTAACACGTCGTTCAGTATAACAAAACACTTCCCCTTCGTTATCAGGCTCATATAAACGTCGAATGATGCAACCAAACTAGAGACGTCAGATACCTCTTCAAGTATATTAATAAAGGTTCAAATTACGTTAGGGAATCAGTAGGAAAAAGAAAACGATAAGGATGAATTTGATGATGAAATTCCAAAATACGTTACTTTTTCTCAATTTTGTTTCGATTTTTGAAATTTTAAAAAATATTTGAAGATTATGTTTTATATGATATTTAAATTGTATTATTATTAAAAATAGGTATGTCTCTGGATGTGAGGGGCTACTTGGAAAATCTCCCCAAACCTACAAACGAACAAAGAGATGTCTATAATGAGATTATGGATGCAGTTAATCATCGTATGAGAGGTATGTTTTTTTTTATGGACTTGGAAGAACATGGGAGACTTTACTTTATTGTAGGAGTTACTATTCGATCTAAGAGTCATATTCTATTAAACATTGAATTCAGAGGTTTTGTTGTTTTGTTATTAAAAGGTGGCAAGACATCTCACTCTAGATCTGGAATACCTATTAATGTAAGAAAATAGACAACATGTTCGATGAAAATTGTAAAAGATCAAGTAGTATTGATAAATTTAGCTAAACTAATCATATGGGACAAGGCTTTGATGATGCACAAACACTGTTGCATGCCTTTGAGTAGGAGCATGTGTGATATATTGGGATTCAATGAGCCTTTGGAGGTAAGGTTATCGTTTTACACAAATATTTCCAGTTATAATTGACGAAGGAAGAGAACATATTTTTATGGTTTCCCTCAGTGCGTCGTCACGTTGGAACGAGTTGTAGTGTTAAAACTGACAGAGAACATGCTGCTTCTCGAAAATGGTCTTAGTATTCATGAAGCACATGCACTTAAAAATTTCTCAAAGTAGATTTTTGATATAGGAGATGGAAAGATCAAAAGAAATGATGATGATCTGTTTGAAATTGACATTCCAAAAGATTTTCTTATAACTGATGTTGATGAGCCTTTCAAAGCAACATAAAGGACGTGTATGGAAAATCATATGAAACGAATCTGATCCTATGTCTTTTCACGAGAGAGCTATACTAAGTCCAACAAATCAAGATGGTATTACATGTTAAAGGGTTTGGAAGGTAATGTTTTAAAGTCATTTATTCGTTTTTCTTCAATTTATAGCAGGCCTTTTGATTATTTACGTAGAATAACTAACTTTAAATATGTATTAAAATTTAAAGAGGTGAAGGTAAAACATATCTAAATGCATAGATCACTTAATAGTACATCACAGCTTGAAATTAAAGGTTGGTGCTCCTATTATCTTACCTAGAAACATTGATCCAATGGTTTTTTATACAATGGCACAAAATTGCAATTCAATTGGCTACTCATATTATTGAGACTACAATGGTAATTGGTGATAGGGTTGGTGATAAATTTTTCTTGCTATAAGGTTTGTTACTCCCCCCGTAAGCAAAATTTCCTTTCAAAATCTGAAGTAGGCAATTTTCAATAGCTCTTACTTTTGTGATGAATATAAATAAAAGTCAAGGATAAACACTCTCCATGATTGGTTTGTATATTCCAATATCGATTTTTACTCATAGTCAGTTGTTTGTAGTTGTTTCAAGAGTAACTTTGATAAATGAGATCAAAATTCTTATTACATATATAAAAAAAAACTCTATAAGAAAATCCGTAATATTGTTTTCACGAAAATATTCTAACACCTTCGTGGTAAAAATTTATGTTTATATATTTATTTTCAATTGTCACTTCTTTTGTAGATATATCTAATAATTTTTCATTTTATTCTAAATTCTAAATTAAAAGGTTAGCCCAAAAGAAAAATTTTAGTGAACTAGAAATTGATGGTATGAATTGACGGAACTCAACATAATATATCAATACTTTTTTTCATTTGTTTACAAATCTTCTATCAATTATGTCTTTGATACAAAATTTTATGTTAATAAAAATATTTAATTTATATATATATATATATATATTGTTTCATAACAATTAAAATTTTAATAAAATTTAATAATATAAATAAAAGAGTAATACATGTGGTTTCTTTAACTAAATTAAAAGAAAATTTATGACATTGAAACAAATATGAATTTAACAATTTTATTCAAATGTTATAAAATCAAAACAAAATATAAATTTCTACCACTTTATTATAATAAATATTTTTAACAGAAAAAAAAGAAAGGATAATCCCGAGTCTAGTTAAGAGGAAGGGATTGAATTTTGTTTACTCCTCCCAAGTTGTTATCTTCAAATCAAAGTGATCTGGGACAAGTGTTCGAAGCTCTCCTCTGCAATTAATCTAAATAAACTATTACTGATAGCGATTCATCAATAGTGGTAAGGGGGTAAATTTAGAATCTTAATTTAGATAAATGGTGTTGCTTGCCTACTCTATTTATTAAACATTATGGATTGTGCGGACCTAATTAGTATGGAGAATGAGAAAGCTCTTATGTTAGCATTTACATACCCTCCTTCAAATCAAGGGAAATTCAGTGAGGATCACAAAGGCTGACAATTCGGACTCTCTCAGGTATCTCAACGTTCCTCTCTCCATGAGTTTGACCAGCTTCTGGGTGATGTGTAGTGCCAAACCTTCCCTTGATGTTGTTCCCTTCCTCAAAGGCTGAAACATCTCTCTTACCAAATCCTCAGGCAGTCCCGGTGCCGGGTGTATTATCCTGAACTCTAGCTCCACTCTCTTGATTATTTTCCCTAGAGCTTCTATCCTCGCCATTACCTTGAAAGACACTGACGATCCTTTCATTGCAGGTGTGAAGCGTAAACTGCTTGAGAGCGTCTCTGAGAGGATCTGCTGAAGCCTTAAGTTGTCTCCATACAGTCTCATCCAAGTAACTTCTTGAGGATAATCGCAGATGATTTCCACTTTACGCTCGTTGCTCAGCTCCATCACTTGCTTTACAACTGTTTCCAGGGTTTCCTCGAGCCTGAATTCGGTGCAACCCAGTTTCGCGTAGCTGATTTAATAAAAAGAAGAGGATTAGAACGGAAGACTAAAGAATTAGCTTAACCAAAACAATTGAAGAATCCATACCCTTGTTCTATGCCTTCTATATCTGAGTCGCTTATGACTTTGGCTATTTGCTCCCTGCATAAAACGCTTGTCCTCAGGAGCCGCTTTTGCTCTTGGTCTAATCCAGACGAATGTAGCAGATCTTGAAGGAAGGAAACAGCCTTTTCTGGGTTATTGGCTTCTCGGCGGAGATATTCTAGTTTGTCGAGGGTGCACGCCATCGCCTGCTCTGATATCCCCTGAACCTGTAGTGCATATTGGAGTTCTGGACTTGGTACTTGCAAAAAGCACAGAACCCCAGTAACCTTTCCCTCAATATCAGTCCTTTTGTTTGCGGAGAGCAGTGCCTTGATAAAGTTACCATCACGATGGTAGAAGCCAAAGAAAAGCTTCTCCGTCTTCTCCTGACCAGAACTCACAGCATTTAAAGCTATCCTCAGTTTAGTTAACGTATCATGGTCCTTAAGGCGGCAACCGTAATCTTCAGTTGAGGTAAAAACCTCCCCGAGAAGCATTTTATTGACAGCTTCTTCTCTCTTTATCCCAGAGAGCTTCTGCATTGCGTCGTTCCACTCTAAGCATAACCCGCTCTCATTGGTCATAAAAATGGGTGGAATGAGTGTTGAAGGGCTCCACATGATTCTCGCATAATCTCCTTGTACGCGGCTATAACTTTCAATCAAACTTTTCTGCCCTGTAACGTCTTGCCCTATGAAGCATACACCAACAACATTGTTACTTCTATCTCTGCTACAACAAGTGTTGACGACTAAATCAATTGGACTGCTTTTCCTTTTTGGTCCAAATGCTCTGATCCTGATCTCAGCACCACGTTCTTCACTACCTATTACGTATTATGAACAGTGTCAAAAATGATAGGAAACAGAAGAGCCAGAAACAAACAACAAAAAGGAAAGTTACCTTTAAGAGCCAAAGCTAATATGTTGTTACTAGCTTTTGCAGACTCGTCCTCAACGAGGAGTGATAGAGGTTTTCCTATGGCTTGTTCAACTGCCAATCCAGTTACCTCAGCCGCTTTTGAATTCCAACCGTTTATAACACCAGAGGCATCAACCGCAAAGATTGGAACAGCGGCTGTATCGATCAGGCGCACCATTTCATTCAAGACAAGAGACAACTCGTCCACCTTTTGAACCCTATTATTAGTATCCACAGACACAAGAGTCTTGGAATGCAAAGAGCCTTTAATTATTAACTGCAGAGAATTAATCGCATCCATTTCCATGTCATCCCATGGTACACTTTTCCACCTGACTATTTCCATAAAAGCCTTGAAGGAGGATCTAGGATGCATCCTTACACCATCTCTATCACTGGGATCATGTCTCGCACCACCCCACTTGATCTGTTTCGCAGTGCCAGACCGGAACCAGAAAAGTAAATCTTTGTCGGTGATATATACGGCAGCCATTCCACAGACTGACTCCCCAAGAACGGAAGCACCAGGGTAGCCAGACCCCATTAGACTGTCTGTGGTAAACCCAGTGTTTCCTCCAACCCAATCTATTATCTCTCTAATTTGTATCTCTGTTGGAGTCACCCCCAGAGACCAGAGCTTCTCTCTGTAGTAAAGTGCTGCTCCATCACATTCGAAAAGATCCATTATATTCGGTGATTCGGTAACTATACCCATCGGTGCATTGCGGAAAAGCATATCACATAGCACACTCTGAGTTTGCAGAATACGCTTCTCTTTCAACAGCAAAGCTGATTCCACTTCTTTGTTGATCTGCACGCCAAAAACTTGAGCCAAGAACTCACAAGCGTATCTTAACGGAAAGGGCACGACTCTAGGACTCGCGTGATGACAAACAACTAAGCCCCATAATCGTCTGCCTGTCTCTCCATCTCTGCTCATCTCATCGCTATCACTACCATTGGTTGTTACCGACATAACAAGAGATGCCACCGATCCCATATTACTCATATACTGTGCGTGACAGCCATGTGGAGCTCTCAAAGTAGATCCAGAAAGACTTATTGGCTGTGGCAAACTCTTGTCTTGAACTAGTTTAACTGGAGCCGCTGAACAATCACAAATCATCCTAACCTTGTTTCTCATAAAGAGAAATCTGGACGCTTGGGGAATATCGGTGGCTGAATAATGCAACCCAAGATAAGGTTCCAAGTCTGGCCTGCAACAACACTCAGCAATCACCTCCCCATGCCCATCATCGTGAAATTTATAAACCATAACCCTATCATAACCAGTTAATTCACTAACTTCCTTGACCAGAACATCACATAGAGACAACATATTCCCACTAGGGAATGCCTGTAATCTTGAAATGGATTTGGCTGCGAGTTTGTATGATTTTAAAGCCCCTGCAGCAGTCACTGGAAGCTCATCGGGACTCACTGGCTCCAAATCTATAACAAGACCTTCTTCAATTCGATGCACAATCGCATAGAAAGGCTTACTAGAAGACCTGCTATGGAGCGTTATGGGATTTAGAATACTGATCTCATCAGAATCAATAGCTTTCTGCAAGGCGGAAGAACCTGGAGACTGAAACAGTGATTCCACATGTGTTCCTAGACTCAGAGCTTCCCGCCGCTCCATGCTTGGCACTGTGTGTGGAGTCCGATCCAACATCTCTTGCGTGTTTTCACTAAATGCAATTACTCTGAGGTTTTTCCCATCGACAACGATTAAGCAGCCAAAGGGCTGAATCAACATCCCTCTCTGAATTTTCTCCAGGTAAGTTGAGACAGCTGAAGAAGGAATGTCGCAAGATGAACTGGGCATGTTCATGTCCACTGAAGATGAATAGTCAAAGAAATGCTCGGATTTCTCGAATTTTCCGTGTAGCTTCGCATCAGCAAGGACCTGTGAGGTAACTCGGGAATCTCGGGATCGACTTCTATCCGTCGAATTCGATGACATTTCTAAATCTTTTTCCTTGCCTCTACTCACCCTTCTTCCCCTGATTGTCTACTACCAAAACGAATCTGCATACGACCACTGAAATTCTCTTTCTGCACAGAAAGGAGATCGAGAACTCATAAGGTTTACACAGGTTCCATTTGAGCAGGTCAGACATAAACAAATGAAAAAGTTCCTAAGAATTGGAATGATCGGCAATTTCTCGTGCACTCTAAGTTTTCGTTTTCATTTACTGAGTTGGCATCTTTGGAAGGTCCCTTGAGCAGAGCAGTGAGCGGGTGAGGTTAGACTCTTCCAAGTCAGACGGATAGATAGGTTCACCAAACATCATCCTTTTTTAAGTTAAAATGAGAGAACTACGTGTCGGGTTGATCACAACCCACAGATAAGTTGCCTCGAGTAGCCTTGGGATTAAACCGATATTTCCAAACCAAACCTAACCAAAGTTTGAGAATTTCGGTTAGGGTTCGGGTAACAGTGATGAACCGATCGGTAAAACTATAACATGCATTCGGTTACCGGTTCGGTTCGGCATCCCATAACCAATCGGTACCTCGGTTATATTAAAAATACTACATTTCTCCTCCATTCTTCCTCGATCTTTTGTTTTTGTTTTTGATGCAGGTCGGCAATGGCGGCTCTGTTCTCTTTCTCTTTTAAGGTACGCAGACGCATGTTGAAGAATAATCCAATTTAATGAAACTATGCGTTCCATTATAAAGGAAATATTGATTTGCTTATAGGCTAAGCCCAACCAACCTAGTTATTAAATAAATAAAACAAGTTTGGGCTGACTATTAGGTGGGTTGGGCTGAGTAATAGGTGTTTTAGGAAAAATCGAATTTCCCGAATAGAACCGAACTAACAGAAATTACCCCAAGATTACGGAAAGTTCGGTTCAATTCGGAAAAATAAAAAATAAAAACCCGATAATTGAAAGCCGAACTAAACTGAAACTAACTATGGTTACTTTCGGCGTAAATTTTGAAAATTGAATAACTCAACCCTACCCAAAAACCCAAATTCTCATACATTTTCTCTCTAACGGAAAGAAGCAAGAGAAAAGTGAAGACACGACTAATGCCAAAACACACACGCAACCATATATTACTAGGTTTTGATTTGCGCGATGACGCATAAGTTAATTTTACATCTTAAATTTTTTAATTACGAATGAATAACATAAATTTAGATGTTTCCGTTTTAATATATTACGATATGTGATTCGGCAGCGAAACAGAAAAATGATAGAATTGAGAGTCTTCCTCTAAAGACTTTAACAAAGGTTCTTAGGGTTTGTCAGTACTCTTTAACAAAGCTGTTAAAATTTCTTTTGTTAATCAAATCTTCATAAAACTAAATATAGACTATAAATCTAAGAGACTATTTATAATAAATCCTAAAGTTCTCGAAAACTCTAAAATACAAACTATAAACACAAAAATATATAAATAAAACATAATTAATAGTAGTTATCTTAATAGAATAATAAAGAACAAAGATATAAGGAAATATTCCAAATATCTTGTTTCATAAATATGTGTGTAGATTATGATCGGAAATGTTTCAGATTGGATATAGCAGAAATTGCTTAACCTTCATCCTCTAGTTTAGGATTTTGTTAGATGGGAGATTCGGAATGGAAGATCCATTCTCTTTTGGTCGGATCCTTGGTGCGAGATAGGGCGACTAATTGATGTTTTGGGCACTAGAGACACGAGAAAGTTAGGAATTTGACTATGAGATAAACTGGATAGTATTGTTACTAATGTAGATTGAAGATTTAGGAGAACGAGATCGTCGGTGGTGATGGCTGTGATTACTGACATTCGCAAGCTAAATCCGCCAGCGATAGATGTAGGGGACAATAGACTTCGGTTTTCAAACCACGATTCTCCATGGCAAAGATTTGGAAACATATAAGGTCAGTGTCTAACACCGTACCTTGGGGGAAAGCTTGTAAGGTTTTCTCAAGACATCCCTCGTTATGCTTTCGTTGCTTGGCTTGCATTTCGAGATCGTCTTTCAACGAGCACGCGAATGGCGGTTTGGGGCGCTCGTCAAGCTTGTGTGTTATGCAGGGAACCAAAGGAATCTCACGACCATCTTTTCTTTGCTTGTCCTTACTCGTTTACGGTTTGGGACAAAGTTTGTGGTTCGTTAATCATTCACCAAACTCGGATTTTAATGAATCACTCGAATTTCTCTTGGACCAGTGGTTTGATCGTTGTGACTCAGTACTGATAAGACTAGTGCTACAGACTACAATCTATATGGTGTGGAGGGAAATGAACAATCGAATTCATTCTCTTACTCGATCACTACTGTCGGCTATCGCAAGACAAATCGAAATAGTGGTGAAGAATCAAATTTCGGCTTCAGAGTTTTTTGGATCTCATCCTCTTGCATTGATGATGCAGCGCTGGCTGGGAACTCGGAGTAATCAGATGGTTGATGGGGATCATGTACGATAGTGTCAAAGGTTGATGAGGAAGATGAAGATGATGAGTGATGCTTTTGAAGAGGTGCTATGTTTTTTCTATTGTTTGTGCTTTATTTCTGAATTTTCTTAAACTATCAACTCCAACAGCTTAGTATAGTTTTTGAATTCTGATCAATAAATTTGATATTAATCAAAAAAAAAAAAATGTTTGGAATTAAACATGTTATGAAATTGGTGATTTGTATTAGTTTAAGTAGTTGTATAAATTGATGAACTTAAATTATTGTGACATATAGAGGTAGTTCCAACTAAATCTTAGAAGAACCAAATCAATTTGAAAAATAATGTCCTCAACCAATAAAATAAAGATAAACAAAATCATAAATAATTCGACAAAACTAACATATATTCTAGTAATGAAAATTAAGTAATGGAAAAAAATATTCAACATCACAATGTTATAAAACGCCGTTTTCTTTTCTTCGGCTTGACAAGTGTTGATTTTAATTCGTCGTCAACAAGATCTTTTGGATTAAAAAATATTTTCGTACAACTAAATTGATGATATGACCATGTATTAGTCTATGCATCATTTGAAATAAACAGATCAACAAATAAATTAGTGTTTTATAAAAACAAATGTATTGAGAATTAACTAATGTATAATGTAGGATTTACCTTCGTTTTTCTCTAGTAAGAACAAACTGTAAAGTACAAATTGTTGGGTTATCATTATTTATTTGCCACATGCTTGAAAAATATGTGGCAAAACTAAAGAATCAATGGCTATGGATTTACGTGGTAAAATTTGCTCCCTGTAGAGAAAAAATAAATTTTAATATATCTATTAAATTTATTGATATGATACATTATATAAAAGGGTTAAGAGTATTTGAAGGATTTCATTCGGAACATTTGGATATCCTTAACCTTGCTTTAAGTGATAAGATATTTTGGGAGGAGGCTCAAGTAAGGGAGGATGAGGAAACTGAAGAATCTGAAGATGATACAAAAGACTTTGTGGACAGCAATCCAACATTAAAGTGTCAAATTGATGGTTCATGGAAAGATCAGATCTAACCACAAGATTGGGTTGGGTGTGTGCGTGGGGGCTAAATCAGATTGTGATTCTGGGAACAAGGTGTCAACGACAATCTCTGTCTCCCCTTCACTCAGAGCTTGAAGCGTTGATATAGGCTATGCACAAGTGGATGCCTCTAAATATTTTTGTATTCAAGCCGCGTACCATTTGTAACATACCAACGTGTACCAGTTCACCCAATACATCTACATAAGTAAAAAAAACATAATACATAACATATTAAAAACTTGTTACTAAAGAAAACTTAAAAAAATAAATAAATAAGTAATTGAGTTTTTATAATATTAAGATAGTACTTACCAAGACACTCGTTATCATTGTGACCGTGTGAGAAATTTTTGTCAAAGCTGACAAATGAGGATAAGTGATTATCCACTGGTCCAAGAACATGTCGTAACCAAGATTTTTCATTAAAGCTGATCTCAATTCATGAGAAGTTTCACGAAAATGACTAACGCAACGCCGTAATTTGAAGTCTTCTAAAATAATGGTTTTATCCTCTTTCAAGTATTTAGATCAACAATGTAGACAATATTTTTAATCATAGCGTGACTTTTAGAACCATGTTTGTGAAAAACACAAATCTAAGTGAAAAAAAAAAATACTTCCCAAACTTAAATCTATAATTTTAACAAATGAAACACAAGTAATCTGTTGTAACTATAAGTATAAGTAAGATAGATAATAGGTTTTAAAATATATATATTAAATGAGAACTTGTAAACACGTTTTAATCGGAAACATGCGATCATACCTTAGTGTAAGCAGCTTAACGAAAGCTTTACACCCTTTGCACCACCAAGCTTCCTTCTTCTTTGGGTCGTGCTCGTTTTCCTTCCATTCAGCAGTTTATTGCAAGTCCTGCAATTGAAGTAATACTATCCCCAATCACAATCAATTGAGAAGATGGGTCAAATCACCCTGCTTTTTCCTATCTTACCACATTGAAGAATTTTTTCAATGTTGAGTAGCATATAGTCAAGAAAGCTTTCCTTGACGACCATAGTAGTCTCCATTGCATGTTTTGGATTGTCGAGATTTAGAAATATGTCGTCTTTAGGAAGGCTAAAAATGAAAAGGGTAATGTATGTAAGCCGTAGTAAACTATCTTCATGTTATTAGTTTAATATAAAATTGGAAAAATTATGCATTTTTGAAGACAAGAACCTTTGAATTCTGAGGATTGATTAGATGTATGGTAGCATCGAAAGAATTCGATAAATAATTCATACCTATAGGAAAAGGAAAGTCGTTTTTTTACGTTTTGTGATGACATCTAATTTTTCAATATTTAGATGTCACATACCATCCTATGTTTTCACTTTTCCATATCGGATTACTTGTCCATCTTCACCATCAAGACATTTGTGCCAGATCTTTTTACCACAAGATCCCCACAAAGCCAATCATAACACAATATTGCTGAAATATGAAACACTTTTCATCAACAAATAATTTCATTTGTAAACAAATGCAATTGCTTGTTTGAAAAAGAGAAAAATTACCCAACATCTTTTAGGATGACATCAATTTTTTTAGTGGGCCGCTTATTAACTTCTATTGTCTCCATTTCACCAAAATTAGTGACTTGATCAACAACATTTATAAAATGCTAGCATAACATAATTGTGTTATATATTTTCAATAACTGAAAACAATAATGTAGATACTAAAAATCATTTTTAATTAACTTACCAATCAAAATTTTTTGGTTAAAGTTGGGGTTGATAAGTGTTGGGATGTTGTCGTCAAAATCAACTGTTCATCTACCGGTATCGGGTTGATGTCAACTATCTTTGTGCTACCCAACATGAAGACTTTAAAGGCATGTCACATTGGCCTATATCAACCAGTTGCATTTTTCACACTTGAATACCTGATCTCATTCTGGCCAGGACTCGTAATCGATTCTCCAAGTCTTAAAATATCACTTGACTTCATTGATCCATGCATTTTGGATCCCTTAAAAAAAATCATTTAGTTTATTAAAATTGTAAATATTTTTTGAAAAAATATTCACTTAGCAGAATGTTGACCTTATATGAGATAGCTACTTATGAAATTTAGTGTAAAAATATATTCACTTAGAAAAACTATTTACTTAGTAATACAAATATGTTTTTTGTTGTTATGATTGACAGGATAAATAGTTTTTAAATCAACGAAGTAATATGGATGTTGTAAGTATGAAGAAAAAAAATAAGATAGATAAAAGAAATACTTATTCATCAATGATCATGAAATCTATGGTTTCACCAAACTGCGAGTTTCCAGATCTCTATGAATGTGTGATTTTTATATGGACTTCCAAGTGGTTTCTCAGGGTTTAATCTAGTTCAAGGGTTAAGAGTTTCATTTGTTTCTCAACCTTTTTTTAGTGAGGAAAATGATTTTGTTGTTAAAATTTTATGAGGTTTTTTTTTTTTTTTTTTTTTTTTTCGGGTGGGAATAATGAATTTCACATCTATAGACTAATTTTTTTTAAAAACGATTAGATTTCATTAATGTAATGGAAGAACCATATACATATTGAGACAAGGTAAAATAGAGTTGGTTTCCCAAAAACAGAGAAACCATTAATGTAAGTAGACAATAAATGATATACGTCGAGATTCATAAAACAGAATAAGAGAGACAAGTGAGGATTTTCAGCTCTAGTATAAGGGAGACGCCTCTAATATGAGAGTATAAGGCAGCCAAGAGGGAAAACTTGTGCCGATGTAAGAGGAGTATCAGTGATCTCTAAAGACACTTATAGCCATCTCGCTGGGTACTGTATTACACCACTCTCTGACAATTTAGAAAACCCAGGATTCAAGAGATGAAAGATGGCGGTCATATAATGTGCTTGATTGATGGAAAGTAAAGGGGGTTGAAGGATGGCTTTGACCGCTTCCTCAGATACAATTTCGAAAATAACATTATGGTGATGAATCATAGCAAAACACTTTGCTGCCCAGAAATATGTTAAGAGGTTTGCTTCTACAAGGGAAGAGACTGGCATAATTTAAGAGTATTTGCGGAATGGTTAAGAAAATTAGAGAGATTAGACAGAATGCGGAGAGAATAATTCTCAAAGTATATTTTTCCATAATCATTTACATCCTTATAAATAGAAGGGGAAGGGAAAATATATAGCACAAATAAAGAGAAGGAAAGAGACATGAAGAGAGATATTTAATGGGTCCCTCTTTCTTATTGGTCATATTTCGTAATGCCTTTCCAGATTGGTAGACGTTTATCCGTTTATAAAATTTTGTAGCAACTTTTTCTCTTTCCAATGGTCATATTTCACCATATCGGTACCTACTTACTCAGCTTTTGGTAAACATCTATCCATATAGAGAAACATTTATTTAGAATGATTATCCATTCCTTAGTAAAGGTTTATCTATTACTAAAGTAGATGTTTGCTCGAACTACCTATTTAGGTACTCTTGATTGATACTTCCCCTCAATCTTAGCTTTGGAATCACCAAAAAAGGTTAAGCTCGGAACCTATGAGCATCACCTCATTAAAAACCTTAATGGAGAAAACCAAGTGGGACAAAACTTTATCAAGGGAAAAAAAGTGGGATGCTCATTGGTTATAGGACATGAAATCAAGATCTTGAAAGGTCCACAAGACCAAGTTTTCCATTGATGTTTTTGGAAACCTTTAGACTTACGGCCTGATGCGTGAATTGTTTTCACCTAAACAAACTGCAAGTGCACAGTGTACATTTGTAGCATGAAAGATTATCAATCTCACAAGGAACCAAGGGATTACCGCAGATCTGGTACTTTGGAACTTGTCAAAGCAAAGCATGATTACTATCATTACTGGTATCATTAGACTAACACAAATGAGATGTTTCATCATTGGTTTAAGGGCGCTAGATCCAAAGGAAATCGCAGGAAATATAGATCAACAATCAATCAATAATCAATAGATTTACGAACACAGAAGACGATATATATAAAAACCGATCTCTCGAGATATTACACCTATTAGTTAACCATTAGATCAGAAAGGATGATTTCGAAACCTAATATGAAAACACATGCAATGAAACATATCTGATTGTTCATAAACGGGTCAGTCTTGTAAAATTCGTCAGAATGGACTTTCTTCAGTAAAATAACAATATCTTGCGCTCCAGAACTCCGTTTGATCCAAATGGAAATGAAAGTCAACTCTCGGGGCTTCGATTTGATATGTAATTTTTCTATTATACCCTTCATGTAGGTCGGTCAATTGTCCGTTGACTTCCAGATTTCAATTCTGGCTCTACACTTTTCTTTTTTGACAATTGCTCCAATTCTTTCTTTCTTTGCTTCGTTTTGTTTCCTTTTGCTCCAAAATACCTTTTGCTTGTAAAACCTGTATAAATACCTAAAACACACTAGAAAGACTCTATAAAACCAGTCATATCATGGCATAAAATCGGTAAAATCTATGATACATCAAACTTCCCTAGACTTAAACATTTGATTGTCCTCAAGCAATTAATCAAGGCTGCTAGGAAAAGTGTTGACAACGTTGGAACTCATTAAGAATATCACATCAGTATCAGAAAAGATTCATCAAAAATCAAATCAAGACTACCATGTACATTCCCTTTTAACTTAGCAATTTCCCATGTATCCCCCACAATTCACAAGTCAATAAATCCAAAGCATCACAGCTATTTCAAAACCATAAAAGTACTGCCCAAGGAAGAAGTTCCTTCCCTTTTCAATCTCATAACAAGAAAGTCTTAACGCACAGGTTGCTTCACTCTCCCCCAGATTTATTCATTTCGTTATCTTCTTTTGAAATTCTCAAGGCTTAGGCGAATAGTGATATTATAGGAAATTTTCCTAACCTCGCTGTCAACCAAGTTCTCAAAGGTTCAAATGCATAATGGTATCGCAGAAAATTTTCCTAACCGCATAGATCCCGAGCTTCTAGTGATGAATAGTTTGCGTCTTAAGGAATTTCCCTCTGCCTCATCACTAGGTTTTAGTTAAAAACATATTCTTTTCATTTAGATAAGGGGAGAGTGGAACACACAGACAATCTTATTATAGCATTGAACGAGGACTCACTCCTATAGCTATGAAAGTGCAATAGCTAAGACTTACATGGGTTTTATGACTCGAGAATATGAGTATTTTCTGGTTGATTGTTCCGCTTCAAGGTTTTCCATTAGTCATAGCCTTTAACTGAGTTTTTGCATCAATGGTCTTTAATATTTTCCAAATGTGATTAGTGTTCCAAAAAGGTAATCATTGTTCCCTTGACTGATATAAGTCGATAAAAACTAAAAACTTGACGAAAAACCATGAGATCAACAAAGTAAAGCTTCATAAATATAGATAGACATCCCCCATACTTAAATTACACCTTCCCGGTGTAACAAAAGTAAAGAGAAATGCAAACAAAGCAAAAACGAAATGAAAACGAATCGAAAGCGGTACCTCAGAAGTCAAAGTCGTTGATCCTAATGAGAGGTCGGTCGACTCGGGTAACGTATAGTCCAGTTTTGCTGAATCTCTTCGCCTGAAAACAAATCAAAAACACCTAAAAATGAAAATAAAACGTACCTAGTGAGTTGCCTCCCACTCAGCGCTTGTTTAAAGTCAATAGCTTGATTATGGTGGACTAGACGAGTCATGACGGTCTCGGTCCATTGGAGTACACAAGTGAGGTGTCTCCATGATCATGAATGTTGGCAGCAGTGTGGATTGTGACTCCAGCTTCAGGGTGAGCTCTATCAATGGGCGTTATTGTGAATCCTCCAGAATCATCAACAAGAGTAAATGAATTTGACTTCTTTGGTGAACGTCTTCTCCTTTTGGAATGTTGCTTCTTTGATGCCTTCTTCATGTGACAAAAACTAGGTCTAGCCGCTTATGTGATAGATATGGGTGACTTGCATAGGAGATTTGGTTGCAAAATATCACCTTTGATGATCGCTGGTGCTGAGTACTGGTCTCGTGGTTCTTGGCGTCGGTCGACTAGGCACGGGTCGGTCGACTCGTCTCTTAAGTTAGGTTTTCTTCCAATTTCTTTCAGCATCGCAGGCGCTTCATCATAGGACTCCTTATTATATAAGCGTCTCTCCTTCTCTGCAACTTCTTCCATCGTCTCCTTCAGCTTTTTATCATCACTTATGCTTCGTTCATCATCTTCTCTTGGCCAAATTCTTCTCATCCATGGTGGTTTGTATGTATTGCTCGCAGTGGATATACCAAAGGATGTAGGAATATCACCAGGGTGGGCTGTAGGAATGGGCAGGACTTCATGTTTTCTTGTGGTCGTGCCAATGGAGAAACATCGGATTCCTAGCCTTGGCGGATGTGACTAAAGTGTGATGTGTGGAGCTCTATGCTTTATAGCATGTACTGGATCCTTAAATATTGTAGTAAACTTAGGTTGAGATATCACATGTACCTCTTCTCCATAATCAAGCACTTCATCCTTCTTGATCTCGGTTGCCGAAACTTCAAAATGAATCGTCTTATGGCCAATTCTGCAACTTAGCGCAAAGCTTCTCGAACCTTCCAACTTCTCTGGTATTCTGCTGCTAATAACCGCAGTACACTTCATGAAAATAAACTCCAAAGCACCATGGAGACTAACCTCATCAGCAAATACTTGGTCGATAACAATTTTCACAAATGGGAAATCCTGAAATTCGGTAATCGATATTGTTCGACTTATCTTCAAAACCAGATCATTGCTTATCTTAACAGATCCGGGATAAGGCGGTATGTCTATGTAGACACGTTCTTGATCATTCGGTTTGAGATTTTGTGAAGTTTTGGTTGTTTCTGGTTCGGGTTGGTCAACTTTGGGTATGCGTCGGTCGACTCTAGAGTTGTGTCGGTCGCCACAGGTAGGCTTCTGCCGATCGACAGTATACTCGCAAAAATTTGCTTCGCTCGTCTGAAGGTTGTGTCGATCGACACACCCTCAGAAGAAAATTGTTTATTCGTCTCTGCCTCGTGTCGGTCGACTTGCTCTTCAAGGTCGGTCGACTCGGCTTCAGGAGCTTCAAATTCATCCCTTTCTTCAAGCTCTATGATTTCCTTGGTCTCTGGATCAATCCCATAGTTTGGGAGACGTATTTGTCCATTTCTAGTCTTGACAACAACGCAGTGTTTACTGCTCTTCCTCCCTCCATCAAGAATCTTCGGGCATGTGGACTCAAATGTGTTATTATCTTGTGGTTATGCTCCTTGTGTCCTAGCAGGAGTTATGTAATCCTCCTTGAACTCGCAGTAGGTATTGCCATGATATTGCTTGCTTGGTTCTTCACACCTAGCTCTTCTAGCATAGCTCATATTTACCATTGGATTCACTTGTTCATCAAAGTAGGCCTTCTTCTCCTCCTCCATCAGAAATTGCTCAATTGTTCTCTTTAGTTCGGCAATTTGTTGTGCTTGGATGAAACTTTGTTATTCTTCTCCCATCATGGCTTCATTAGCACTGTTGGTCTTGGCATACCTCTCAATGAGTTTCAACGCATTGATATGACTCTGCTCCTTAAAGTTTCCTCTATTTGCTACAGCAAGTGCACGTTGGTGCCTTGAATGCACACCTCCAAAGAACATGTTGACAAATTATGAATCATTGAATCCGTGATGAGGAATATCTCTTAGGTACCTCCTGTACCGTGTCCAAGGTTCATGAAATGTCTCAGAATTGACTTGTTGGAACGTGGTTATCTTTCTCCTCATCTCCTTGGACTTCGCCTCGTCAAAGAAGTGATTCAGGAACTCACCTCTTACCTCCTTCCACATTTTTAATGAACCTGGCTCCAGTAGCTTCAACCATCTTAGTGTTGCTTCTCCTAAGGAATGATGAAAAAGTTTGCAGCAAAGCCACTCATGTGAAACACCATCAAATTTGATGTTCCCAATCGAGTCTTCAAATACTTCAATGTGGTCAAAAGGATCTTCATGTTTCAGCCCATAGTACATCTTATCTCTGACCATCTCGATTGTGTCAATCTCAATCTGGAAATTTCGTCCATGCATTGGTGGCAACACGATCGCTGATTGATTTTTGAAAAATTGAGCCGGTTTGAGTTCATCCATGAGTGTTCCAACTTCTTCTTCCTCTTCTTCTTCATCTGGTGCCTCAATCTGAAGGATGTTTCCTCCAGCATCCAAATGATTTCCATCTTCATCCACTCTATCACCATGAGTATTGAGAATAATTTCTGGCGCTTCAGAGTTAGAAACTGATCTCCTCTTATTCTCCTCCATTTTGTCGATTTTCAGCTCCGAGTCGGCCGACTGTTGAGGTAAGTCGGTCGTCGGTATCGACGAGTCGATCGACTGAGGAGGTGAGTCGGTCGACTTTGGCTTCGGATCTTCGTTCGCAACGTGATATATCCTCTCCTTTAGGGTTGTATTACTAGCTGGTACAAGCATGCACCTGAAACACAAGAGAGAAAAAGGAACAAACCAACAGCAAACAAACATAGAAACGAAAACACTTCAAACAAATTCCTAATACCAAAATCCGCAGGACACACCAAAGGTTCCCCGGCAACGGCGCCTTAAAGCTTGATGCGTGAAATGTTTTCACCTAAACAAACTGCAAGTGCATAGTGTACATTTGTATCATGAAAGGTTATCGATCCCACATGGAACCAAGTGATTACCGCAGATCTGGTACTTTGAAACTTGTCAAAGCAAAGCATGATTAGTAACATTAGTTATATCATTAGACTAAAGCAAATGAGATGTTTCATCATTGGTTTAAGGGCGCTAGATCCAAAGAAAATCGCAGGAAATATAGATCACCAATCAATCAATAATCAATAGATTCACGAACACAGAAGACGATATATATATAATAACCGATCTCTCGAGATATTATACCTATGAGTTAACCATTAGATCAGAAAGGATGCTTTCCAAACCTAATATGAAAACACATGCAATGAAATAGATCTGATTTTTCATAACCTTCCAAGTCAAACTCTCGTTTGCACAAGGACGAGGTTACCTACTAAAAACCATGTTCAAGAATCATTACCCAATGGTGTATTGGTGTAACTCCTCCTATGAGAAATATTCTAAATTGCCAGATCAGAATAAAGTAGAGAATACCATTAAAGTAGAGAATATTGATTATATCATTTTGAATGCATTAGAGATCTATAAAACCATTGAAAACCCTAGATCTAACAAGTTGTCTACTCGCACATAGGAAAACTCATGCACAAAGTAAAATTCATAAAATTAAAGAGGTTCAGAGATACAAACTCAGTATATTGGTATAAAGAACAGATCGCTTCTCCCCTTTAAGCTCTCAAGCAAAGCTAGTGTAGCAAAATCCTAGTAATCTAAAAAGCAAAATAATATTGGTGGCTATGGATGCTGTGAATTTCGTGATTGTGATTCATTGCTGCTATCTGCCTCTTAAGACTCCTTTTATAGGTAGAAAAGTCGTGCCTAAGTCAAAACCTCCTTAAAACTTGAGTCAGGCTTGATTAGAGCTAAACGGGCCAATCTTGTAAAATTCGTCAGAATGGACCTTCTTCAGTATAATAACACTATCTCGCGCTCCAGAACTCCGTTTGATCCGATTCCAAATGGAAATGAAAGTCAACTCTCGGGGCTTCGATTTGATATGTAATTTTTCTATTATACCCTTCCTGTAGGTCGGTCAATTGTCCGTTGACTTCCATATTTCAATTCTGGCTCTACACTTTCCTTTTCTAACAATTGCTCCAATTCTTTCCTTTTTGCTTTCTTTTGTTTCCTTTTCCTCCAAAACACCTTTTGCGTGTAAAAATTGTATAAATACCTAAAACACATTAGAAAGACTCTATAAAACCAGTCATATCATGGCATAAAATCGGTACAATCCATGATACATCACGGCCTTAGTGAATATACCTGCCAATTGGTCTTCACTCTTGGTGTAGCATGGCAAGATAAATCTTTCTTCAATCTTCTCTCAAACCTTGTGGCAATCGATCTCGATATTCTTGGTTTTTTCATGGAACACCAAGTTAGTAGCAATATGAATCGTTGTTTGGTTATCAAAATGCATGGTGCTTAGTCCTTCTTGCTCAATACCAAAGTCTTTAAGAAGAACTTTGAGCCAAGTAAATTCATTTGTGAGCCAATAGACAACCTTTTGCTTTTTCGCCTTCCATGTCACCAATTTTCCTTCAATGAAGGTGCAATAACCGGTTGCAAAATTTCTATCTATTCTATCACCAACTCAATCCGCTTCGCAATACCCAACAATCCCGGTGTTACCATTCTTTCCCATCCATATACCTTGACCGGAGCTTCCTTTGAGATATCTAAGTATTCTCTCAACCATAGACCATACATCGTGTGTTCTTGCATGTGTTGATCACTTGGTTCACCGCAAAACATATATCCGGCATCATAAGGGTGAGATATATCAATTTCCATACAAGCTTTCTATATTGAGAACCTTCTTAAAACTTCTCATTTTATTTCTCCCCCTTTCTATTGACCTTATTGCCATCTTCAAGTGGTTTCTTGGCCAGTTTGAAGCCAAGTTTTCTGGTTTCAGTCAAGAGATCAAGGGTGTACTTCTTTTGAGAGAGAAATAAGTCATTTTGTGATCTACACACTTCAATCCCTAGGAAGTATTTCAATTCTCCTATATCCTGTATATCAAAAGAGCTGTTGAGGAAGGCCTTGGTGGTCTTTAAAACTTCTTTATCATCACTGGTTATGATAAGACCATCCACATAAACTAAAACCACAACAAAGCCTTGTGAAATTTGAAGTGTAATCAAGTTATGATTCGAGTGAGATTTTCTAAACCCATGATCAGTAAGTGTAGAACTAAGCTTGTGGTACCAAGCTCTTGGTGATTACTTCAAACCATAGATGGCCTTCCTTAACCTTAACACTTGGCCGGGTGCACAAAGATCTTCAAGGCCAGATGGGGGGTGTCAAGTAGACTTCTTCTTCAAGTTCCCCTTGAAGGAAATCATTCTTGACATCCATTTTCCAAATATCCCAAGAGAGGTTGGTAACCAATGGTAGAACCACTCCCGAGCAAATGTATATGTTTAGTCTTCTCCATATGTTTGACTGAAACCTCTAGCTACCAAACATGTTTTGTATCTTTCAATGTCACCATTACTCTTGTATATGATAGTGAATACCCACTTAGAGGTAACCGCTCTCGTTCCTTTTGGTAAAATAACTATATTCCAAGTATGATTCCTTTCCATGTCTCTTCTTTCAGTACCTATTGCATCAACCCAAACCTCCTAATCTTTAGCCTCTTCATAAGTTTTAGGGATGTAATGTTACTCAATCTTCAAAGAATGCTTGATGATCGGATGGCAAAAGGAAAATAGAAAAAGTAGCTTAAATTGGATGAGACACAATTTGATTATTGTAATACACCCTATTGTTGACCCAATATGTTTTATTGCTCGTAGGTCTAGTGCTTCTCCTAAGTGGTTAAACAGCCTCTTCCACAACCGTTTCACCTTGATCTTGTGGTGCTAAATATTAAGTACCTATTGCATCAACCCAAACCTCCTAATCTTTAGCCTCTTCATAAGTTTTAGGGATGTAATGTTACTTTATCTTCCCAAGGAATGCTTGATGATCGGATGACGAAAGGGCAATAGAACAAGTAGCTTTAATTGGATGAGCCACAACTTAGTTGTTGTAATACACCCTATTGTCGACCCAATATATTTTATTGCTCGTAGGTCTAGTGCTTCTCATAAGTGGTTGAACAGCCTCTTCCACAACCGTTTCACTTTGATCTTGTGGTGGAGACACATCTTCTTCAATACCCAAGTCCTCTTTTTCTTGAACTTGGTCTTGAGATGGCTCCCCCTCTTGATCATACTCATGATCTTGTGATACAGTTGAAATTGGGTTTTCCTCCATTAGGTTACTGTTAGATTCAATCCCATTAGCTTCTGCATTTGAATTTTCTTGCCTTGGTGATCTATCATTACCCAAATTTTCAAGTAGAAACCTCAAACTTGTTGCAAGATTGGATTGTATCTTGAGAGATCCTTAAGACCTTCCTAATCCTTCTTATCGTAATAACCTTGGCCTTCAATGAACTTGACATCTCTAGACACAAGCAGCCGGATATTGATAGGTCTAGAAACTTGTACCCCTTTTGAGTAGTTGAATATCCAAGGAAGATGCATTTGGTGCTTTTGGCTTCTAGCTTGTTCCTTTGCTCACTAGGTACATACAAAAAACACACATAACCAAAGATACGTAAGTGTTTAATAGATGGTTTAGCGTTAGTGAGTACCTCAAATGGTGATATGTCATTTAAGACTTTTGCTGGAATTCGATTGATTAGGTAGCATGGGCTAAAACCACATCTCCCCAAAACCTCTTTGTGACATTGGTGTGGAACATCATTGATCTAGCCACTTCCATCAGGTGCTTATTTTTCTTTCTGCCACTCTATTTTGTTGTAGTGTGTGATGACAAACTTTTTAGTGTAATATGACATGGTTAACTAGATGCTCTTTGTATTAGTGCTTGGGTATGACCCTCCATTTTCGGACCTAAACACTTTTATCTTAACATTGTATTAGTTAGTAACATAAGTTTGAAAGTTAGTGAAAGCATCGATAACTCTATGTTTGGATGGTAACAATGTGACCCAAGTATACTTTGATTTCTCATCTATGAAGGTCAAAAAGTATTTATTTTTATTCCTAGACATGCAAAGAGAGGTCCATACATCCGAGTGTACTAGATCGCAACAATGCTCATAGATAGTAGAAGATTTAGGAAAGATAAATTTGCAATTTTTGCAAAGAATACATGCTTCACAACTAGTGTGATCAAAAGATACATAAGGCAACATTATTTTAAGTGCCCTTCAATGAGGATGTCATAGTCTAGCATGCCATATTGTAAATTTATTAGCTAAATAACAAGAATTGAAAGATAAAGCATCTGAATTTTGAGATGGTTCTTCTAGAATATAAAGCTTATCTTTGGTTCCACCTCCCAATGAACTTCTCACTTTCTATATCCTGAAAATGATCATCATTAAGATCAAAAATACCATAGAAATTTAGATCTTTACTAGTTCTCTGAACAGATATTAAGTTGGACTTAAACCTAGGAATATAGAATGCTTCACTCTTCTTGTTAAATAGATTCAAATTTCCTATGCCTTCTATGGGAATTCCAACACCATTAGAAATTTACACTCTTCCTAAAACCGGTTCAATCTTGTCTAGAAATTTAGGATTACTAATCATATGATGAGAAGCAACTGAATCTACAACAAGTTTACTACTAGTCTTATGAGATTAGAGAGTGATACCGAAGTTGTGTGATTGAAAGGCCATCAATAGAGCTTCCAAGTCACTTTTCTTCACATAATCCATGGTTGAGGCTGCCATAGCTTCCCCTTGAATTGTGGATTCATTAGATTGCTTAGAGTCATCACAATGAGAGACATTGGTTTTTGGTTTTCTGGAATTCAGAAATTCGGGCTTAAGGTGCGGATGAAGGTGCCAACACTTTTCTTTTGAGTGACATCCTTCTGGCAATGCTCAAAAAACGTTTGGAGCCCTCTTATCTTTCTTGTATCCGGCCTAATTGGTTGTTACAAGCTCGGATTTTTCCACCAAAGAGGCCAATGTTACCTTGCGCCCTTTAAACCTTTGCAGACACCTGTTCAAGAGTTGGAAGCTTGTCATCTCTAAAGAATGTGCTTAGTGAAGTCATTGTAACATGGATTTATGTTGAGAAGGAGACCAAAGACTTTATCTTTCTCTCTCGTTTCATTGAGTACCTTTGGATCCACACCTAAGGGACTTAGCATCTTAAGTTCAGACCATAGGGTTTGAAAATTCCTTGATACTTAGTGAACTCCATATCTTCTTTGTGAAGGTCATTGATAGCCTTCTTAATCTCAAATATTCGTCTAAGGTTTGATGTTTTCCCATACACACCTTTGAGAGTTCCCCATAGATCCTTTGGAGTCTCACAATATGAGTAAGCTTATAGGATAGCCGGATCTAAAGATGATTGGAGAAGACTTAGGATGGCTTGTTGGTCATCTTCCCATTTCTCCTCTTCTTCTTTGAGGGCTTCTTATTTTTCTTCCTTGGATAAGGCTTCTTGGTCTTTGATTTTCTTTTTGAGGGTTTTCTTTGGGTATTCATTGGTAATGAAATGCTTCCAAAGTCTCCTTCCCCCAATGACGGTTTTAATGGTTCTAGACCACAAAACATAGTTGTTCCCTTTGAGAATGGTAGGAACAACCAAAGGTTTTGAACTTTCAGTAAAAAGGAAAAAAGAACTCATGTTTTTGTTTTGAACTATGAGAGAATCAAGAAAGATGGAGTTAAAGAGTTTAAGAGAGAATCGGTTAGGAACTGTAAGAGTAAGGAAGATTTAGAGTTTTCTAACTAGAAGAATAAGAGATTAGGACTATTGCTCTGATAGCATGATATAATTTAAGATTATTTGCTGAAGGATTCAAAAAATTAAAGAGATTAAAGAGAATGTGGTGAGAATAATTCTCCAAGTATATTTTTTCATAGTCCTTTATATCCTTCTCACAAATAAAGAGAGGGAAAGAGACATGAAGAAAGAGAAAGAGTGGGTCTTTCTCTCTCAACGGTCTTATTTCAAAATGTCTTCCCGGCAAAAGGTTCAATTGCCGAGGTTCAATATCTGGAGTGGCTGGCAAAATCCGTGGTGGTTAAGAAGAAAAATGGAAAATGGAGAATTTGTGTAGATTTCACATATCTTAATAAAGCATGCCTAAAGGACTATTTCCCTCTTCTGAGCATAGAGAGACTGGTGGAAGCAACTGCTGGAAATGAACTTCTTTCTTTTATGGATTCATTTTCGGGATACAACAAAATTATGATGCATCCAGACGACATGGAAAAGACAGTTTTTATAACAGATAGGGGAACCTATTTCTACATAGAAGCTCAGAGACAGTTCGCAGAGAAGCTCAGAAGCACAATGGAAGTCTATATAGATGATATGTTAGTAAAAACTCAAGTAGTATCCAACCATGTCACTCATTTATAGGATTTTTTCGATATCCTAAATCGCTTTGGTATGAAACTAAATCCAGATAATTTTACCTTTGCGGTTACATCTAGTGAGTTTCTCAGATATATGGTAACAAAACGAGGATATAAGCTAATCCGAGACAAATCAATGCCATACATAATCTTCCGTTCCCGAAGAACTCAAAAGAAGTGCAAAGACTCACTGGATAAGCCAAAAAGATGGAGAAACCCTTTTCCTGTACGTTTCAATGTTTGAATCAGCTGTAAGTGGGGTACTGGTTCGAGAGGACAGAGGAGAACAAAAGCCTGTGTTTTATTTAAGCAAGTCTTTACTCGATGCAGAAAATAGATATCCAACACTAGAGAAGTTAGCTTTTGCCATAGTAATTGCGGCTCGGAAACTCCGACCTTATTTCCAGTCACACCCGATATCCGTAATAACAAGTCACCCCCTCCGAACAATACTACAGAGTCCAAGTCAATCAGGATGATTGGCGAAATGGGTTATTGAACTCAGTGAATACGACATTGAATACTGAAGCAAGTCGAAAATTAAGTCTTAGGTATTAGCTGAATTTTTGTCCGAAATACCCCCATAAGTGGAACAATTACGCCTCAAATGGACATTGGATTCTCTTTGTGGATAGTTCTTCATCAAGACTCGGCGCCGGAATTGGTATTTGGTTAAAATCCCCAACTGGAGAAGTTTTAGAGCAGAGTTTCGGATTGGCGTTCGAAGATTCCAATAACGAAGCTTTTATTGCAGGCCTACGTCTCGCGAAGCAATTCAGAATTCAATATCTCCAAGCTTCTTGCGATTCACAATTGGTTGCAAATCAGTTCAGTGGTGAATTTGAAGCAAAAATTGATCGGATGGGTGCTTATGTAGAACTGGTAAGACACTTGGCAAAGAAGTTCAAGGAATTTGACTTGATACGAATTACTCCAAAGAAAAATACGATGGCATATTCCGTAGCTGCTCTGGCTACAACATCGAATCCTTATTTACAAAGGACAATCCCAGTTGAGACGATCAATCATCCGAGTATCGGTGACCGTGAAAGACATTCCTTTGTGGTAAAAGATGCGGATGAAGAAAAAGCTTTACCAGAGCCTCTCAAAGAAGATTTAGAAGATTGGAGAACTCCCATTGTTCGATATATTGAAAACGGCGAAGTTCTATCGGAAAAATGGGCAGCGCGCCAACTTGAGACCCTAGCTGCTCAGTATATGATCATGGACGATGCTTTATTCAAACGTTCGGCCGGAGGATTAATGCTTCATTGCATCGAAAATGAAGAAGCAAATGAAGTAATGACTTCTACCCATTCTGGTGAAGGAGGGAATCATTAAGGAGGGAGAGTGTTGGTGGTAAAACTTCAGATGTTAGGATATTACTGGTCTACTATGATGGCAGATTGTGATAAATTCACAGCACATTGCGAGAAATGCCAACGACATGCTCTGGAAATTCATGCGTCGACAAAAATGCTTATGGTCGCGGTACCTCCCTATCATTCATGCGCTGGGCGATGGATGTCGTGGGACCCTTTCCGAAGTCAACAAGTGGAAACCGATTCCTACTCGTCTTAACCAATTATTTTACCAAGTGGGTCGAAGCAGCAACTTATCTGGTGATTCAAAGTGAGGAAGTTGAAGGTTTCGTTTGGAAGTCGACTGCGAGGTATCCCCAGGAGAATGGACAGGTCGAAGCTACAAACAAGACAATTGTAGCTGGAATAAAGAAAAGGCTTCTCGGCAAGAATGGACGTTGCTCGGATGAATTAGATGGGATGTTATGGTCCCATATAACAACTCCTCAAAGAGCATCTGGACAAACCCCTTTCTCACTTTCTTGTGGTATATAAGCAATGTCTCCCGCATAAGTTAGAGTACCGAGCTTGCGAAGAACTCTAATGATACACGATATTGAGATAAAAGATACAAAGTTAAAGGATCGGAATGACGAAACTCAAGAACTTCAAGGTCATACTTTACTTTGTATTCAAAATTATCAACAAGTCGCTTCCCGATGTTACAACAAAAAAGTCTATGATCGCCCTCTAGACGAAGGAGATCTAGTCTTATAGAAGGTGTTTGAAAATACAAAGGAGCCTATAACTAGTTCGAACTACGGATGGATGTATCCTTTTCGGGGTACGTAGGCTACTCGTAGGAGTACAGCTATAACCAAAAATAATAAATTAATACCTTTGATCACGTACTAGATACAAGGTTCGTCCATTTACACATTCTTTACGGAATGCAGCTGGAAATTTTGGAGCTTGATAAAGTAGAGCCGAGAAATTGTAAGGAAAACTCGGGTAATTCCAGCATATTTAAAACAACTTCAAATACCAGAATTCGATAAAGTAGAATCCGATATAACAGATAAAGGTCGAGCATTTTTCGTTAAAACAATATTTCAGAAAAAACTGACAAAAGCTTATGATGTGATAAATGTTGATGATGAGATTAGCACCCCGGATCAATAGCTTGCCAATAATTGAGTTTTGGTCTTTACTTATTTTTTCTTAATTACGGATTAGGTCATAAGTCCCTTCGATAGGATTTGAACCTTCGGCCCAGATGACTGAAGGACACCTCGATAAAGAATTGTCGGATTTTAGTGTCCGAAGCAGGGATATAAACTACTTTGTCCAAAGCCGAATTCTAAGTTCGGACAGAATAAGATCAATCTTATCACAGATTCCCTGATTTTTGAAAAATGAAATATTTCCATTTTTCTGAGATTAGCGCATAGGCTTAGATAACTGATGCGTGAAGTTATTCACCCAAAAATTAACTGCAAGTGCACAGTGTACAATTGTAGTATTTAGGTTATCGATCCGACAAAGATTATGTCGAGTTTCGATTCTATTAGAATGCAATCTATCTGGTAACTAATTGTGTAACTTATGGATTAAAGACGCTAGACTTAGGTAAATCGCGGGTAATATGGGCCATGCACGAGATTGAATGTTGCTCTACTCTTAAACACAAAAGGCAAATGTATACAATACCAAATCTCTTTGCGTATTGCACTATGAATCAACCAACATATCAGAAAGGATGCTTTTCAACCTAAATAGCTAATGCATGCATTGGGAATAGATTTGATTGTTCATGATCTTCCAAGCCAAACTCTCGTTTGTACAAGGACGAGATCACCTGCTAAAAACAAGGTTCCTGGTTTAATGTAAAATGGGTGTATGATGCAACAAACCCTAAAATTCAATATTCTAAGTGATCAAGTCAAAATATTGTATGAATTAATATTAAAGCAGATAGTAGTCACGAATTCAGCAACAATTCGTGCACCTAATGACCCATAAAACCTTTGACAACCTAGATTTAACTAGGGAACTACTCACACATAGCAAACAAGCCAATCATAATCATTAATATCAAGAGTTTGCAATATGAAAGTGAAATTAAAAGAGATCAGAGCAAAACGTGGCTCTCTCTCTGTAAAACCAAAAGAACAGGGGCACAAGAAAACCTTCACACAAGGGTGCTCCCTGAAAACAAGATCTAAGTAGCTTTTTGTGATTTTTGGTAAAGAGATGCTTAAATGCTTCAAAAGCTTGATGGAAGTCGTCTCTCCCTTTCTTCTCTGCTTTAAGTCCATTATATAGCTCCTCTAGGTCATGCATAAGTCGGCCAAGAAGTTCTAGAAGTTAGGGTTTCAAAAAGAAAGCCAAAAATAATTTCTTTTTTACTAAAGCGGCCCCTGAGTCGATCGACTCCTCCTTCCAGTCGGTTGACTCGGGCTTCGGATCATTATTCTTCATTTTAGCTCCAAATCTTCTAGATTCTTGCAAAACACCTCAGCATGAGGAATCTTCCATTTAACCTGTATAAAATGCAGAAATGACTCCAAAACAGGATAAAATATCATCGTGAAAACCAGTAAAAATAACAGTACATCACTAACCGACTACAGAGATATATAAATACATACCCCCATCACTAAAATAGGTATTCAGAATCAGGGAGAAGAATTACTAGCAAACCTACGTTTAATACTTCTCTTTGATTAAGTTAACTCGGCATTCTGAGTTAACACTCTTGTAATCAATATCAATAATAATATTTCTTTCCGAGGATTCATTTTGTCATTCTTATTTACTTAACTTACTCCAAAAAATGAACCCCCTAATTATAAATAATTAGAAGTTGAACCCAATATAAACATTTGGCGCAGCAGGTAGGGGAGGTGCACTTTTGAGTAAAAGTAAAAGAAACCTCGAAAAAACCGTGATGGCGGACACACAGCAACCTTCGGAGGAACGTAGAGACAGAGAGCTCGCTGTGATAAGCGATGAAGAAGTAGATACGGCAGTTCAGAACAATCCTCGTCAAGTTAAGGAATCAGCGAGAGCTCTGTTTGAGAACCATGACCCCGTAATCCGTGAGTTGGATTACCCACGATCAACACCCAGTCAACTCTGCGGGGAAGGATTTGTAACCCCTATTAATCAAGCAACTGGAGCTATAGTAGCGGAAACCCATAACTCTCAGGAACGACCGGGTGTATCAGAAATATCTCGACCCGTCTCTCAATCAGGCGAGCAACCTGTAACGACGCTGTCCTCAAACCTTAGACAAGAACAGTCGGCACTCAACCAAATTCAAAAAGAGGAAGGAACAGCAAACCTTAACATAGGAAACAAAAGGGAATTGATAGGAAGTCTATCTGAAGAACTTCAAGCCTCGAGAGCTCAAAACTGTAATCTATCTCCTGGAATAACCCAGAGCCGACCACTACGAATCGCTGAAGAAAATGCTTCTCAACGGGTAACATTTGAGGATGGTCAGAATAGGAATAGAGAACCTAGAACTCCGACTTAAACTGTACGCTGAAGTTAAAGGTCTGGAGATAATAATGTACGGACTTTAAGTACCGATCAATCGATTATGATTTTAAAAAAGAAATTAGAAGAGATGCGTTCATTGGTCCACAAGGCGACAAGCATAGCTTCATTGGTCCACAAGGCGACAAGCGTAGCCACAAAAGTGGATCAGTTGTTGGCAGAGACAGAAAGAAGTCCTTTCACGTATAACATCACATCAGCACGAGTACCACTCAATGATAAGTTGAGGCTCCCGAATTATGACGGAACCGGAGTCCAGCAGTTTAAATGAGGGCTTTCTTGGTAAAGCTTTCTTTAAACAGTATATGTTGTACTTAGATCAACAAGCTACCGGCTCAGATCTCTATGCAAAAAGCCAAGGACCGACCGAGAGAACCGCTCCCAGATTTTATAAGATGATTCAAAGCAATCTACTCACGTTTAAGAATAGACGATAACTTGGTAATTGGAGCACTTAGCGCAGCAACTTGGTATCAGTCGAGGTTTTGGGATGAGTTATCGGCCCATCGTCCTCAGACGATGAATGACGTGTTTCACCGGGAAAATATCCATAGTAGGATTGATGAAAATCGTGCCGAGCTCGAAAAAGCACATGCATCCGCAAAAGTGACTACAGAGACAAAACATGAGGAAAAAGGCGAAGGACGACGGAACGAAATGGATCAACATTGGAAAAACAAGCCAAAGTCAGAAATTTCTTTTTTTCCGTCACTGATCCACAGAAAAAGAAGTACACATATACTCAAGAACCTGATACTCCAGCTCTTCCATGGTGTGAATATCATAAAAGACCGGGTCATAAATTCAAGGACTGCAGAAACTTGAAGAATCACTTAATGGCTATCCGATTTGAGCAATACCAGGAAGAAGAAAAGCGTAAAGCAAGGGAGATGGAGGAGAAGCAGCTTCCTATGGAAAACAATGAAGAAACGGAAGAAGGAGAGATCTTGCCCCCACCTCCACTAACTCAAAGAAGAAGGATCAATATGATAATGGGCGGACTTGCGAATTGTGAGGATTCTGTTCGATCGATTCAGCGAAGCATTTTTAAGTTATCCGAAGATCAGATTCCTCGAAGTATTACTCTCCAAAAGGTTTTGATATTCATCACTGAAGATCTGAAAGGAATTGATACTCCTCACAACGATCCAGTTGTGATTGAACTAGAGATTGGTGACTGTGATGTTCAAAGAATTCTGGTTGACACAGGGAGTTCGGTAGACGTAATATCTTTCAACACTCTTCAGAAGATGGAAATCAGGGACCAAAAGATAAAAGCTCGGGTAAAGCATTAAACTACTTTTGGAGGATATACAGTTGCAACCGTCTGTCCCATCAAGCTTCCAGTGTCGGCCGGAGTAGTGACAAAGATTGTAAAGTTCGACGTAGTAGAGAGAGTTACCATTTACAACGCAATCGTCGGGACTCCATGGTTATATTCTTTGGAGGCAGTCTCATATACTTATCATCAATGCTGGAAATTTCCGATCCCAAAAGAATACTTTACGATTTGATGTGATCAAAAGATGGCACGGAGATGATTTGTAACGGAGAATAAGCTTGGCTGAGAAACTCAAAGTCAAGTGAAAACTTTGGATCAATCTCTCGTAGTAGTTACTTCGAACAAGCATAAACCAATATATGCTGAAATCTTGGCAAAACTGTTCGAAAGAGAAGAATACTTAGAAAGGTCAATGAATAAAGGTCGAAAGGTAAAAACTTAGTTTCTCCTCTCAGCCAAAAAAAAAAAAATGTTGGTATTTCGGATTGCTGAGATCAATCCGAGATAGGCAACAATTATCCAAACGTCGGAACTACGTCTGGCTTGATCCCTTCCAAAGGTACGTAGACAACCTTTCAGCTACAACATCATAATAAATTTCGGTTTTATAGTCAAGAAGTTTATACAACTCAACAATATTTAATCGAAATTCACACAATTCAATATGTCAGACCTTGATCACGTTCTCGACAAAGATTAGGATAGTTCGTCATAATAAAAAATAAAAATTGCCTAGGAGAATCTCGGAGCCAGATAAAGTAAGGCCAAGAGATTAAAAGGTATGAAATTGGGAAATTCTCCTTACACATTCATTAATGAAATGCAAAGTTTCGAAAATTAGTCTGATAAAGTAGGAGTCGTTGATAACTTTCCTTTAAGCAAATGAATAAGGAAAGCGCGCCTTATTGGTTTTTCTCTTTCTAGACTTCAAAGTTCAAACTTTGAGATTTCGAGTAAACATTATGAGATAAAAAAAAAGTTATTAACACGGACTCGGTTCGAAAAGAATTATATTATTAAAGAAATTGTATTGTTAATGAGATTATATAAAGATTTTTTTGGAGATTTTAATACAACATCATCAGTTCGGAGATCAAAATCTTCATCCTTAAACTCTGGAACAGAGACGGCGTTTGCAAGTGCGAACAATCGATCGCGTTCTCCCTCTACTGCAGCAACGTCCACCTCCGAGATAGCATTCCCTTTCTCGAATAGAGAACAAAGGATTTGGGCAACAACATCAGCTTGTCCGTATTCGTTAGCCTTGTCGAAAGCTTCGTAATACTTGTTAAGGGACTTGCGAACTTTGTCCAACTTATCTTGACAAGTGTTGAGAATTGCACTTCGCCCATCGGAGTGCCCCTTTTGGAAATATTCAGCACATGTGGAGTTCAGAATAGCTCGATCGAGGTCTCTCTCTTCTGAAAGATCAAGGATTTGACGTTTAGCTTCAGCCAGTTCAGTAGTTAACCGATAATTTTCTTCAAAAAGACCAGAAGTTCTCGACTCTTCTTCCGCAAAATTCGTCTTCAGATTACTTAAGCTCTTATTATGGTTTTCAATTTTTTCTTGCGCAGCAAGGCTCTCTCGGCATCAAGAGATATTTGTTCTAAATGTTTGTTATCCGACAAAAGAGTACCTATCTTCATATCAGAGTCGGCTAGTCTTTTCTCGTATCGTAAGAACGTTTGACCGATGAAGCTCACAGACTAAGGAGTATCGCACAAAAAACAAGCTCAGTATCAAGAAGATAGTAAAATAAAAATTCTAGACTGATCACTTACCCTAAACATAGAACATGAGAGAGCCTCTAGAATCTCTTATTCATGGCAGGTTTCAGGCAGATGACTATCATAACCACTCATTTTTCGAATAAGTTCGGAGCATTTTTCCTTGTTTTTACAAAGAATATCTGCACCATCAAATTCGAAGTGGAATGCTTGATGTTCCTTCACAGGCTTCAAACATTCCGCAAGAACAATTCCCTTCTTCTTGGTGGTTTCAGCATTCTAGAGGAAAAGTTCAGGCGCTACCAGAAGCTTCTTCGGGATTAGATCTCTTCATCATGGGAGAGGGATCGCTTTCGTCCCAGTCTTTTCTTCCTAAGTAATAACAAAAGTTAGGATTTGTTTGGACTATGGTTTAAGAAGTTTAGGAAAGCAGACCTATCCAGTCGATGGCTTAACGGATATGGCTAGGATTAATGCCACCCCACCGAAGTTTGAGCTTTTCAAATTCTTCGGAGAAATTTGGTGGAAGAGCTCTGAAGCTGCTTAGTTTAACTAAAAAAAAAAAAGAGAGAGAATACATGATTAGAATTCGGATGATGAAAGAAAGAAGAGACCTAGTTTTCTACCTATTACGGTCTTCCAGTTTCGGTAAATCAGAGCGGAGAGTTTATAAGTCGAAGCTTGATCAATCCGAACATAAAAATAGCTTGGGAACCAAAAATTTGGCGGTCGTACGAAGTCCAGTAATTATCTTATTTTTGGGTTTCATATGAATTTCGAAAGTTTCTTTCGGGTCTTCGGCATCTTTGAAATTTGTCAGTTCTTCCACTTTCTAGGAACTCATGTGAACGCCGCATCATGCGGTAAGAATTAGAAGTCAGGTAATGTTCTTGACTGAGTTTAGCGTCAGTTGAGGCATCGCCATTCCTCGACGAGAACAATAACTAACCATTAGCTGCGGAATAGGGAACCAAAGATGAGCTTTGGTGAAGAAATTTTCATAAAAACACATGTAACCCGACGGAGGGGTCCAGGGTCTCTAGTCAGGTCTTGGAACTACGATTTCGATTTCGTTGGGTTGTTGAGCGCTTTCTTTGATCTTCCCAATCCTGGCTTTGAAAAAAAGGGAGTGTCCGATATCTGGTATGTTCGGCCACAAAATCTCATTTCCGGAGATGGAAGTCTCAGAATTGTTTCTTTCGGCCATTCCTAAAGGAAGAAATAAGAAATTACTCGGAATGAAACAGAAGGGAGATTAAAGATGACCTCGAAGAGCGAAAGAGTGATTATGAAGAAAATGAAGGATAAGTTGGTGTTTATATAAAGATTATGAAAAATGGTTGACGCTTCGTTTTCCACATTTTTCCCGCGAAAATAAATTGGCGTAATAAAGAACGAGGGAATGTTCACGATCGTCAACAACCTAGCTTCACTTATCAACAAGCTACATTACGTCAAAATTCGCCGACTCTTCCCTAAGTTTATCCTCGGACGAACTGAGGGACTTACTGTTGATGCTGGGATTAGCACCCCGGATCAATAGCTTGGCAATAATTGAGTTTAGGTCCCTACCGATCTTTCCCTAATTACGGATTAGGTCATAAGTCCCTTCGATAGGATTTGAACCTTCGGTTCAGACGACCGAAGGACACCTCAGTAAAGAATGGTTGGATTTTAGTGTCCGAAGCGGGGATATAAATTACTTCGTCCAAAGCCGAACTCTAAACTCGGACATAATAAGATAAAATCTTATCCCAGATTCCCTGATTTCAGAAAAATGGAAATTCCATTTTTCCAAGCTTAGTCCATGGGCTTAGATAACCGACTACAAAGATATATAAATACATACCTCCCTTCACTAAAATAAGTATTCATAATGGGGGAGAAGAATTACTAACAAATTGTTGATACTAGGTTCAACTTCTAATTATTTATAATTAGAGGGGTTCGTTTTTGGAAACTTATAAAGTTAGAAAACAAGGAGAAACCTCGGAAAAAGATGTTTTATTAATGATTTTAGTTACAATTCTTGTTAACTCGGAATGCCGAGGTAACTTTATCAAAGAGAAGTAAAACCTAGACGATCTAGTTCTTCTTTTTCCTGATTCTGAATTATTGTTATTAGTGGGGGGGGGGTATGTATTTATATATCCTTAATAGTCGGTCTAGTAAGCCCATGGGCTAACATCGGAAAAAAAGAATATTTCCATTTTTCCAAGATTAGGGTTGGCTAACCACTCCGGATATTGAGCCTTGGTTATTGAGCCTTTCGATAGTAACCACTCGATTTCTTTGTTGACAGCTGCTGCTCTTTCGGGTCCTAACTTCCTCTTCTTTTGCTTGACTGGTTTATTGGTAGGATCCACGTTTAACCGATGTGATATCACTGTTGGATCGATCCCTACCATATCCTCGGATGACCAGGCGAACGTTCCTTTGTTTTTCTTTAGTAGGTCGATTAACTTTGTTCTTGTTTCTTTCTCCAAATTTCCTTTGATAGATAAACAGCGTTATGGATTTTCCTCGTCGACATATATTTTTTCGTATGAATCTTTTTCGAAGATGTTTGGATCTAATTCTCCAACTACTGATAAGCTCAGATTTTCGTTGTCGGGGACCTCCGGTTCCGAGATTAGCGAGATTATTCGTGACTGATTCTTCGGGGGCATGGAACAAATTATGGCTGTTCGTTGGTCTCCTTAAACTGAACAAACACCGTGTGGGGTTGGAAATTTGAGGCACTGATGGTAGGTCGAAGGGATCACTTCCATCATTGTTAGCCAAGGTACTCTCATAATTGCGTCGAATATGAGGGGTCCTGACACCACATGAAAGATAGTGTCCATAGTGACTACTCCAACTGATACTGGGTAGACCGCGGTTCCCACCGCTACTTCTCTTTTCCCCGGAAGCGAGGTTACGGGTTTTGTTCTCACCTCCATATCTGTAGATACTACATTCATTCGATTCATAGCTTCTAAACTTAATAAGTTCACCGTACTCCCGATATCTATGAACACCTTTTCCATGAGATTTCCGGTCAAGAAGACATGGATGACTGAAGGGTCGTTGTGAGGAATTATAATTCCCTCGAGATCTGCATCTGTGAAGGCTGCCGAAGAATGATATGTTGGGGTTGGGCTTATAGATCGATTCTATGGTATTTCTCGGATACGCTTCTTTATAGTTCCTTTGGAATTCAAACTATCGAGAATCACACCGATATATTTTTCCATCCTCAAGGTTTATTTGTTTTACTAAATAGAAGTCACCCCCTACCTGGCGCGCCAAATGTTGATACTAGGTTCATCTTCTAATTTTAGAGGGGTTCGTTTTTGAAAAAGTATAAAGTTAGAAAACAAGGAGAAACCTTGGAAAGAATGTTTTATTAATGATTTTAGTTACAATGCTTGTTAACTCGGAATGCCGAGGTAACTTTATCAAAGAGAAGTAAAACCTAGGTGATTTTCGTAGTATTTGGTAGTTAGGCCATTCTATAATGCGATGACATTGAGTGAATTAACTTATTTTACCATGAGTAGATACGAAAGACCAAAAATTTCATATTGAATGAAAAGTTTGTGAACTGGAAAGGTAGGAAAAAATTAGTTTGAAAATAAGATAAAAAGAAGATTCAACATTACAGTGAAGTGAAACACCGATTTATATCGGTTTTAGTTCTTTTTTTCCATGATAGATTAAACCAATGTGTAAACCATAAACCGTTTATGATAGAATACCTAAACCATGATTGATAGAGTAATTTTTTTACACTAAAGTGTCCCAAGTAATTGTTAATTTTTTTCCCGACATATTATTTATAATGAATCATGTGCTAAGTACTAATTTCTACTTAATAGTGATATACTCGTTACTTTGTCAACTGTTACTGAATGTAAAAGAAATGTAGTTATATTAAAATGTGGACATATCATGTTTTTTTTCAAATCTGAAAAAAATGAACATCCCATGTAAATATGATACTTGAACTAAAAAATATCGAGTATGAATCGAACAGATTTCGATAATATTTTTTGGAAACAAAAAAATTAGTTCCTAATACTCTTCTTTTTCCATTGGAAAATCTGAAATTTTCAAGAAAGAAAATAGTGTAAGTTAAAGAGAATGATTCAAATCAAAAAAATTGAATATCGAGAAGCAAATAAGACCAACCATTCTTATTATTTTCGACTTTACGAAATATCTCTTTGAAAATCACATTCTTCGTTTACTGCTGAGGCGTTCCGTCTTTGTCAAGTATAAGAACCTTCAAAGCTGCTTTAGATGTCACTCTTGAAAGGGAAACGTAGAGTTGCCCGTTATATGTTATATTAAACACATTAAGTCTTTTGGATCTAATCGTTGCATACAATATTTCCCATAATTTCGTTTTCCTAGTGCCTCCGAATCCGTTAACAAAATACACTCCTCATGTATTATTAAAAACAGCCAATCTCATCATAGATATTCCTCTGTTCATCTGTTAGTTTACCAACCCAATTATCAAGAAACGCATTCAACTTATCTAGGTTTTGACCCACTCTTTGTCTTTTGATTCTTATTTTCGACAGATAAAATTAATTTAGATATAATTATTTTTTATAGTAAGGTACGTGTGTAGATTATGATGGGACAATCAATATATAATATTGTATGAAATCAGTGCGTTTGCAGCTAATTGTGTTTAAGTCGTTGTATGATGTGATAGCATTGAATATATAAACTTATTTAACCGTTACATTAGAATTATTAGAATTATGTAGTGTTAAATAAAAAACATCGGAATATTCATATCCAATGAAATTCTTGAACAAATCATGCGATGGATACAAATATATCTTTTGATATATCTAGTTTATGATTTAATCGGTTGATATATATTTTATTTTGTTTTTTATAATTTAAAAACAACTTTTAATTTTATAATAGAATAGAAAAATTGATCTCGTCTTCATTTATATTCTTAAGTTGTTATATAAAACTTTTGGTGATAAAAAATTTTAAGTTATTGCAATTAAAATAGTTTAGTATTTTGATGCATGTAAGATGGATTCCATTAGAAAAACCTGCTGTGTTTAACCCAAAAGTTTTCTTGATAGAGATTTATAAAAAAACCTGCCTCGTCAAGTTGAATAAACGATTTTCAAGTTCTTTTACTTAAGTGGGAAAATTTGAATTCTCTCCATATATTTCTCTAGCATGTTACGCCAGAATCAAAGCACATTTATCAACATGTATTTGAACATTCCAGGTAATAGTTATCAAAATGATAATTTGAAACAACATAAAGAAAGAAACTTGAACTCTCTATTTTTTTTTTCTTATTTTTTGAAGTCTTCCTTTATTTGTATCATTTTCTATATATAGTGATTGTAAAATCTTCAGGATAGAAGAAATCAGTGAATTCTTTCTTTAGAACCTGCAATACCAATATACCAGTGAATTCTTTCAACAAAGTCTTTGCCAGCAAAGTATATGAAGTGAGCAAATCGATTACTACGATTTCACAAAATAGATTAGAGTTATCGTAAACCAATTGCAGGGAATTTAAGATGTCTTTGGTATATCTCTGTATCAGAGGATGTGATTGAGAAGAAAACATGGCACTTATTTTATCATGTGGTCTGCATAACACACAAGTTGGAAACATGGAAGTCATTTATTGAAAGCAAAAAGACTAATCAAGAACGATCTTACTTATAACTACATGAGCAACTGGTTCTGGTGAAAAACAAACTCCTAAAGGATTTATGTAAGTATGTATCCCTCTTTTGGTAATCATCCTTGACAAACATATTAGGTTTTTTTTTTACTGCTGCTCAACAACCTTATTTGTTTGATTGATTCTTTGTAAAACATGTCTTGTGATATCATATTCAAACCACCAAGTTATATTTGGTCAAGTTTATAAAAAAAAGTGTATCAGTAGGGTGAAATACAAAATGTCACCTTTCTGTTTTTCGAAAAGAAAGTTACCTCTTCTCTGTTCTGCTCCTGCTGCATCTTTGTTCTATGTCTCATAATAGGATATCCTCTGCAGTTTTACGAAACTTCTCGCTCATAAGCAAGAAAGAAGAAACCATACCATCAATGTAATGTAACGCCTCTTGGTATTTATTTCGATCATCATTAAACTCTTCCTATTCCGTAATAGTTGCTAAACCTCACGATCAAAGTCACTGTTAATAATATAGCGTTGATTTTCTTCTTCTGTAAGGTTAAATCACAAGTTGATATTTATATTATATTAAGATGCAATAAAAACACTTTTACTGAAACACAAATATATATATTTAAATATGGGAGGATTATTAATCTAGTATGAAAAAAGACTAAAATTATTAGACTAGTATTAATTTTTTGAGCCTTAAAATGAGTATTTTCGTGCTTAAAATATCATTATTTCATTTGACAGGAAAAAACGTATTTACCAAAATGCCACCTTCCCAACAAAATAAATCTGCAATTTTTTTTAAAAAAATCTGCAGACATGTGTTGAAAAGTTTTTTTTTGCAGATTTGTTTTGCAGATTTAAATGTCTACAGATTAATTTTGTACATATTTAATTTTGCATGTCGCAGATTTATTGCTTTGTCGCGGATTTTTTTTAAAAATCAGCGACAAAGGAAAACAACTTTTAAAAATTACTTATCTAAAACGTAATGTAACAGATTTGTTTTAAATATAACATATTTATTTTTCTGCTGATTTTTTTTGCAGATATATTAAATTTTGAAGATTTTTTTTTACAGATTGATTTTTATTTGTCGAAGATTTGTACGTGATTTTGTAGGTTTTCCATAATTTGCCGATTTATTTTGCAGATTTATATCGTACTGTCGAAGATTTTTGGTCTTTGATGCAGATTTAAATAAATCTGCAACACTTTAAAAGTGGATGAAAAAATTACTAACATAGTATTGTAGTGTAACGGATTTATTTAATGTGTTGCAGATTTCAGGACCAAAAAAAAAAAGTGCTACAGATTTATTTGAAAGTTTACGGATTTTTTTATGATTGATGATGTGGCGAAAGAAAAACTCTCTTTTTTTTTGCAGACTTGTTTTTGGAAAAAAAATTAAATTTTTTCAACTAAAAAACAAAATTAAGGTTGATGTGTATTTAAAATCTTTACAAATTTTTTAAAATAAAATTTCTGTTTTTGTAGATTTTTCATTTTATAAAAACGAAATTAAAACTATTTTTTTTTATTAATTCACTAAATATTATTAACTTTTTACTAAGTTAGTATTTTAGTATGTTAGAACCTCCCTAATACTAATTTTGTAAAAAGATACTAACTTAATAATTACACTAAAGATTCATATTAGTGGAAATAAATTTCACTTTAAATATTAAAGTCATCATGATCTTTTAATATTGACGATCCTAGTACATATACCACAAACCTTGAAACAATTTCAAATCAACAGAATACCAAATCGATTCTATAATCATATTACAGTTTACGACTTTCAAAATTATTATTATATATATATATTTTTTCGATTCATATTAACTACGTATATATCTAGATCCAAATTCAAATTTATAAATCTAATAGAATTTGTGTCGGTTTTAAAAACTATTTTATAAACCTAATACAAATTCAATTCCCAGGAAACATGTTAATATTAAATTGTATTTAAACTCGGATCTCGAATATATCTAGATGTTTCGTAGTGGAATGCAAACAAGACGATTCGAAATTTTCTTAACGTTAAAGCGATACGCCTCTACCGCTATCTACATGCACACAAACTAGATCGAGACGGTATGTTAATACGGTTGAGATCCAATCTGACAATAGACAAACAATTTGTCTAGAGTCTAGTAAAGAAAAGTTTTCTGATAATCAGCGGCCACCAAAAACACACTGTATCGTAATCTTATATATCAGATATATATAGTATACACGTTAGGTTAATTATGTGTAATGGACCAAGCCCATTTAATTTAAGTACTAAGAATTTCAATTCTTATTGTTTTGTCACGTACGTACATATATGTAGATCATATACAACATATATATATCTATGTATTACATCATTATATTAATGATAAAACCCAATATAATAATTGATCCAGTTTGCTTAGGTATGTGACCCTATAGGATCGTATAATATTAGCAACGGATTCTAAACCCATAGATTATAAGTGGTTTCTAGCAAAATATTATAACCACTTAATATTATACGACTATCAAATCTCGACGGTACAACTTTAACTAGAGTAAAGTACAAATGATTTCATGACATTCCCAACACAAATTTGGTGTAAGCGATTAAACCAAGATCGCTGAAGAATTGGGAAGAAGTTAAGAGGGAATTCATAAACATGTTCTTTGATGAGATCAAGTCTGATGAAATCAGAAAGCATATCTCTACATTCTTGCAAGAACGAAAACAAACATTTAAAGAGATTTGGATAAGATACAGTGAGTACGTGAAGAAGTGCCCTCATCATGGGTTAGCAAATCATAAGTTGTCGATAAATTCTTAGAGGATTACAATGGGAACACAATAACACGCGCGACACAATAAGTGGCGGAAATTTAGAGGACAACACGATGACAAAGCTCTCAAGGCCATCGAGGAATATGCTAAGAGCAGCAGCACAAGTCAACTGAACGATAATGCAGTTGCTATTGGAACTAAAGACGCCAACTAATTACGTGAAAAGAACACTGCATTCGCGAAAGAAGACGAGAGAGTTGAAAAAGAAGAGGGCGAAATTTTTGCGATCGGTGAAACCAAATAGCAATGTGAATTATGTAGGAGATACTAGCCACCAGAAATTAATGCAGCAGTATCATGAAAACGGCTATGGCGAGTGAAATGAAAACTACACAGCACCAACTCAAACATAAGTAGCCCATTCACCAACAGATAACAAAGATGTCATGTTGAAGCAGATTCTTGAAAAACAACAGAAGAACAATTGGGAGCTCCACCGCAAAATGGATTCAATATATGGTGACCTGTTTGACAAGATGTAGGACTTGAATACTCACATAAAGGCATTTGAAAACTCAAGTAGCTCAAAACACATAAGCTGTAGGGCAAAAATGCAGGTAAAAGTGATCCAAACCCAACGTGACATGTTTGTACTGTAAGTACGATGGAATATTCAAATATTACAATAGAATAATGTATTGATGATCTATTGGAGTTAGATTAAGAAGAGGAAAAGGTGTTAATCGCAGAAAAATTGATCGAGTACTCTATCGTGTCGATCGACGAGCCGAGAATCAACTGACGTACTGAACTAGTCGACCAACTGACAGCACCAGGGAAGGGAGATTGTGAAATCCTTCAACCAAAGACTCCAAAAATTGTCTATAATGATACACACCCTCTCCCGTGAGACCATTGACTGAAGATGAACAGTGTGAGACGGTTTTGAAACAATGGAAGACGAAGCTACGGTTCCTACAATATTACAATATTTTGGTGACTCCAATTTTAAGGAAGAATGCTAAAAAGTTTCTAGACGGGAGCACCTTTAATTTTGATGAGAAACATGCCAAAGAAGCTGATATGACCATGGCTGACCTTGGAGATGAGGAAACTAATAAAGAGAACGGAGAGCTTGAACCAGAGCCTAAGGAAGATCAAGATGGAGCTAAGGAGCAGCTAGACTGGGAGGAAGTTAAGGAAGAGGAAGATAAGCACTTGCACATTCCTCTTGGACCAATGAGAAGAACAAGAACAATCAAGTTGAAGCAAACTTTCCACAAGCTATTACACTCTATTCAGGGCAATCTTGAGTGTGCTAATTCAACCACATTAGTTGTGATACAAGCCACTTAAGAGTTCATCAAAACAGGTGTTGTGGCTTGTATTATTTTTCCCTTGGTTTGGTTTTGTCCCATTTGGGTTTTTCAAAAAAGGTTTTTAATGAGGCTTGTTTGTTGAGACTGGGTTCAACTTCTAATTGAGACTGGGTTCAACTTCTAATTATTTATAATTATAGGGCTTCATTTTTGGAGTAAGTTAAGTAAAAAAGACAAAAAGGAAACCTCGGAAAATAAGCTTTTATTGATTATTATCGATTACAAGAATGATAACTCGGAATGCCGAGTTAACTTTTATCAAAGAGAAGTATTAAGCCTAATTTTGATGGTAATTCTTCTTCCCGATTCTAAATGAATCAATTAAGTGAAGGGGGGTATGTATTTATATATCTTAGTAGTCGGTTATCTAAACCCATGGGCTAATCTCGGAAAAATAGAAATATTCCATTTTTCTGGAATCAATGAACCTGTGGTAAGATTTGATATTATTCTCCCCGAGCTTAGACTTCCGCCTTAGACGAAGTAGTTTATACCCCCGCTTCGGACACTACAATCCGACCATTCATTGTCGAGGTTTCCCTCGGTTATCGGAGCCGAGGGTTCTAATCCTATTGAAGGGACTTATAAACCTAATTTATAATTAGGGAAAGATCGGTAGGGAATGAATCTCAATTATTGCCAAGTTATTGACAAGGGGTGCTAATCTCACCATCAACAGTAAGTCCCCCCCAGTACGTCCGAGGATAACCTAGGGCAGAGTTGGTGAATTTTGAAATAATGTAGCTTGTCAATAAATGAAACTTGGTTACTGTTTGATCTTTGTCTTCTGAAATCTTGAATCTTCTTACTTCTATTAATTTCGATGATAAATTTTGGCGGGAAAATATGTGGAAACGAACCGTTTCTTTGTTACGCGTGCTGAATTCTGGGTACTCTCAAACCTTTTCGCCTTCCTTATGACGTGTGGTTTCGAAAAGCAGCGCAATAAATGAAAAGAAACGCCGCCTTCTTTTAATTGATATGACGGCTAATAAAATCCCCCTGACGTAGAAAACGAAGCGTATGTCATTACTCTTAAATAATATATAATCTTCAATTCTTGGATGATTCTCCTCATAATTATTTCTTCGCTCTCCGAGGTAATCTTCAATCTCTCAATTTAGAACAGTTATTATCTCTTTTCTAGTAATGGCTGAAAGAAATAATTCTGAGGCTTCTATTTCCAGGAGTAAAATCTCTTGGCCGAATATTCCAGATGTCGGACATTCTTTTTTTTCTAAATCTAGGATCGGAAGGATCAAAGAAAGCGCTCAACAGCACGATGAGGTCGAAATTATAGTTCTGAGGCCTTACGAGAGACCTTGGACTTCGCCACTGGGTTATGTCTGTCTTTACGACAATTTTTTCACCGAAGCTCATCTTTGGTTCCCGATTCCGTAGTGAATGGTCAATTACTGTGCTGGTCGAGGAATGGCCATGTCTCATTTGACGCCAAATTCGGTCAAAATCATTACTGGACTCCTAGTTTTTGCTGCAAGATGTGGTGTTGAACTATATTTCCTAGAAATTAGAGGAATTAATGAACTTCACAACTTCCAAAAACCCGAGGGGAGCTTTCAAGATTGATATCAGACCCAGAAGGAAGATACTCACTAGAATTCGTTCAAACACTAAATCGTGGTTTCAAAGATATATTTACGTTCGAATCAACCGAGCTTCGATTTTAACTCTTCTACTTCAATCTTCTGAAACTGGAAGACCATCATTGGTAGAAAACTAGGTTTCTTCTTTCTTTCTCTATACGAATCATTAACCACATATTTTGTTATTTTTCAATCAAACCAAGCTGCTTCTGAGTTCTTCCACAACATTTTTCCGAAGATTTCGAAAAACTCAAAAAAGAATAGGAACTTCGGTGGGGTGATATTCATCCGTATCCGTAAAGCCATTACTTGGACAGGTATGTTTTTCTCGAACTTCGTAAACCACATTGTGAACCAATACCAACTTTGTAAACAATTTTCTAGGAAGATAAGACTGGGAAAAAATCGATCCAGTTCCTAAAATGAAGAGATCCAACCCCGAAGAAGCCTCTGGCAGCAACTGAAATTTCCTTCTGAGGAAGAAGCAGAATACCGGAGCTGCCAAAAAGTAGAATGCTGAAGCCGTAAAGAAGAAGAACGCCGAAGACGCCAAGAAGAAGAACGCCGAGAACACAGACTACTTAAAGCCCGTGAAGGAATAACACGCGTCTCACTTTGAATTTGATGGTGCTGACATTCTCTGCAAAGACAAAGAAAAATGCACCGAACTTATGCGAAAGGCGAGCGGTTATGACAACCGTCTCCCTGAGACTTGCTGCGAATCAGATATTTTAGAAGCCATTTCCAGCTCTATGTTTAGGGTAACACCCGATCTAGAAATCCCATTTTTTACCATCTTATTTAATATTGAACTCTTTATGTTTACAGTTTTTCAGTCTGTGGGCTTCATTGATCAAACATTCCTTCGGTATGAGAAGAGACTCGCCGATTCTGATATGAAGATTAGTACTCTATTGTCCCAGAATGAATATTTGGAGCGAAGATCTATCGATGTAGAGAGAGCTCTAGCTGAAGCGCAAATCTAAGTTGATATCCAAAACAAGAGCTTGATCAATCTGAAGATGAACTTTTCGGAAGAAGAATCGAGAACCTCTGATATCTTTGAAGAAACATCTCGGCTAATTACTGAACCGGCTGATGCTAAACGTCAAGTCCTTGCTATTTCGGAGGAGAGAGACATCAGTCGAGCTATTATGGAATTCAAATGTGCCGAGCACTTGGAGAAGGGGCATTTGAAAGGGCGACATGCGATTTTTGATGCTTGCCAAAAGAAGTTGAACAAAATCCAAGGGTCTTTGGATAAGTATTCTGATGCTTTCGACAAGACTAACAAATATGGACAAGCTGCTGCTGTTACTCAAAACCTTCGTTCTCTTCTTGAAAAGGGGTTTGCTATCTCGGAAATGGACATTGCTGAAGCCGAAAGAGAACGTGATCGACTGTTCGCTCTTTCAAACGATGTTTCTATTATGGAATTTCAAGATGAAGATTTTAATATTCAGATTAGTAATCTTGTATTAAAACCTTCGAATTGATTCCAATATTTGTAATTTGTTTGTAATGATCTTTTCAAATCTTTGTTAATAAAATTTGTTTTCATATGTTCAGAATGTTTGCTCGAAATTTCAAAATTTAAATATTTGAATCCGCAAATAGCAAAACAAATAAGACGCGCTTTCCCTATTTATTTGCTTAAATTTTAACAACAAGTCCTACATTATCAGACTAATTGCTGAACCTTTTCATTCGGTAAAGAATGTGTAAGTAAATTTTTTTTAATTTAGTACCTTTTAATCTATGGGCCTTACTTTATCGGGATCCGTGATACTTTTAGGCAAGTTTATTTTTATTAGGACAAATTGTCCTAATTTTTGTCGAGAACGTGATCAAGGCTCTGCCATATTGATTTGTGCGAATCTCTGTTAAATATAGTTGATTTGTATGAACTTCTTGACTATAAACCGAGATTTATTATGATGTTGTAGCTGAACCTCGTGAAAGGCTGCCTATGTACCCTCGAAGGGGATCAAGCCACACGTCGTTCTGACGTGTAAATATTTATTTATTTATTTATTTTTTTGCCTACGAGGAGAAACTAAGTTCTTCCCTTCCGACCTTTCTTCCTTGCCTTCCTCAGTATTTTTCTCTTTCGAAAATTTCTGCCAAGATTTTGGTAGATGTTGGCTTATTCTTGTTAGCAGAAAGTACTATGAGAGATTGATCCGAAGTTTTCACTTGATCCTGGGTTTCTCGGTGAAGTTTATTTTCTGTAACGAAGCATCGCCGAGCCATTTTCTGATCACCTCGAACCATAAAGTATCCTTCAGGAGTCGGGAATTTCAGGCATTGATGATAAATAGATGGAAGAGCTTCCATAGAAGTTTGAAAGAGCTTCCTTTAGGAACCACGGAGTCCCGACGATTGCATTGTCAGTGGTGGCCCTTTCTACTACGTCGAACTTTACGATTTTTGTCATTCCTCCGGCTGATACTGGAAGTTTGATAGTACCGACCGTTGAAACTGTATCTCCTCCAAAAGCAGTCAAATGCTTTACCCGAGCATTAATTTTTTTTTATCCTTTATCTCCATTTTTTGCAGTGTGGCTAAAGATATTACATCTACCGAGCTTCCCGTGTCAACCAAAATCCTTTGGACGTCGCAGTCGCCAATCTGAAGGTCGATTACAAATGGATCATTATGAGGAGTATCGATTCCATTCAAATCCTCGGTAGTAAATAGAAAATCTTTTTGTAGAGTAGTACTTCGTGGAATATGATATGCCGATAATCTGAAGATGCTCCGTTGAATCGATCGAATAGAATCTTCACAATTCGCGTGTCCTCTCGTTATCATGTTGATCCTCTTTCTCTAAGTTGGTGGTGGTGGGGGCATGATCTCTCCTTCTTCCGCATATTAGAGGAAGTTGCTCTTCCTCTATTTCCCTTGTTTTACGCTTCTCTTTTTTTCGGTCTTGCTCAAATCAGATAGCCATTAAATGGGTTTTTAGGTTTCGGCAGTCCTCGGTTTATGACCCGGTCTTTTATGATATTTGTTGATACTGGGTTCAACTTCTAATTATTTTTAATTAGAGGGGTTCGTTTTCGGCAATGAATTAGATAGGAAACAAAAATAGAAACCACGGAAAAGAGAACTTTATTGATTATATCGGTTACAAACGTGTTAACTCGGAATGCCGAGTTAACTTTATCAAAGAGAAGTATTAAACCTAGGTTAACTAGTAATTCTTCTCCCCGATTCTGAATGAATTAAATTATTGAAGGGGGGTGTGTATTTATATATCCTTAGTAGTCGGTCATTTACGCCCATGGGCTAACCTCGGAAAAATTGAAATATTCCATTTTTCAAAGATCAAGGAATTTGTGATAAGATTTGATCTTATTTTGTCTGAGCTTTAGACTTCGGCCCTTCTTGACACTACCATGGGAGTTTGAACCGAAGCTTTTCCTTGATTCCGTGTTTCTCATCGGTGTTTATTTTCTGTTACGAAACACCTCTGAGACATCTTCTTGTCACCTCGGATCGTAAAGTATCCTTTCGGAGTTGGGAATTTCAGACATTGGTGATAATTAGATAGAACAACTTCCATAGAATACAACCATGGAGTACCGACGATCGCGTTGTAAATGGTGGTTCTCTCTACTACATCGAACTTTTCTATCTTTGTTATTCCTCCGTCTGACACTGGGAATATTATCCTTTTGACTGTTGAAACTGTATCTCCTCCGAACGCAGTTAAATGTTTTACCCGAGCTTTAATCTTTTGATCCTTGACCTCCATCTTCTGAAGTGTGTCTAGAAATATGACATCTACCAAGCTTCTAGTGTCGACGAGGATCCTTTGGACGTTGCAATCACGAATCTGAAATTCGATTACGAGTGGATCATTATGAGGAGCATCGATCCCTTTCAAGTCTTCGGTAGTAAATGTCAACTTCTTTTCCAAAGTAGTATTTCGTGGAATCTGATATTCAAATAGTCTAAAGATGCTTCGTTGAATTGACCGAACAGAGTCTTCGCAGTTTGCGAGTCCCCCCATTATCATATTAATTCGTTTTCTCTGAGTTGGAGGTGGTGAGGGCAGGACTTCTCCATCTTATGTGTCTTCCCGAGAAAGTTGGTTTTCCGTGTTTTCTCGTGTTTTTGACCCGACCTCTTATGATACTCACACAAGGAGAGGGTCGGATCATGAGGATCTCGGATGTAAGTATACTTCGATTTATCCTTCCGAGACGTATCTTTTTGTGGGTTTGTCACGGAAAAAGATATCTCTGATTTAGACTTATCTTTCTAGGGTTGGTCTGTTTCTACTCGTCGTCCTTCTCCTTTCTCCTCTGGTTTCATATATTTGTTTATTTTAGCGGATCCATGCACTTTCGCAAGTTCGGCACGATTCTCTTCGATCCTAATGTGAGTATTTGCTCGGTGAAACGCGTCGTTCATGGATTGGGGATGATGAGCAGACAACTCATCTTAAAACCTCGATTGATACCATGTTGCCGCACTAAGTGCTCCGATTTCAAGATCATCGTCTATCCTCAGTCGCGAGTAAATCGCCTTGAATCTTTTAATAAAATCTCAGAGTGGTTCCTTTGGTCCTTGTTTTTCTACGTAGAGGTTTGATGCGGTCGCTTGTTATTCCAGGTGCAGCATGTATTGTTTGAAAAAAGCTTCTCGAAGGTCGGCGAAACAACTGAGTGAATCGGGGGGTAGACTAGTAAACCAAGCTTGGGTATTCCCTCTTAAGCTCTCCAGGATGAGTTGACATCTTCCTTCATCCTCCTCTCTTCTTTGGAACTCGGCTCATTCGACTTTAACTGAAAATGCTCTCATGTAGACTGCTGGATCTCCGGTTCCGTCGTAGGTTGGGAGTCTTAGTTTTTCATTGAGTGGTAGCCGCACTCGCGTGATATTGTCAGGAACAGACTCCTCTCTGTTTCTTTTAGTAGTTGATCAACTTCCGGAGCGATGCTCGTTGCTTTATGAACCAAAGATCGCATTTCCTCTAGCTCCCTTTATAGAATCGCGATCGATTGATCGGTACTCGGGGTCTGAACTCCATCATCTTTACTTCTCGAACTGCGGCGTATGGTTGGTGTCATGGATTCTCTTGATCCACTTTGATCGTCTTCGAACGTTACTAGTTGAGAGGTGGCTCGTGAAGGCCTGGCCGGGGTAGTTCTGAGAGATTGATTTTAATTTTGAGCTCTCAAAACTTGGAGTTCTTGTGATAGGATTGCGAGTTGATAAATCAACCTCCGGTTAACTTGTTATTGGTGGCCAATTTGTTCTGTCATCAAATCCTCACGTTGTTGCTGCGTTCTTGCTATTGCTCTTTCGTTGCCTGTTTCGGGGGTTTTTACTTTTACTACACTGGGAATTTGATTCGCTACCAGGTTCTCCTCTCTGTTATTCGAAGATGGCGTCGTTGAAGGTTGCTCGCCTGATCGAGAGTCAGGCCGAGGTATCGTTGACGTGATTGGTTTTCCTGGGAATTCCGTGCTTCCGCCATCGAAATTCCGACTGTTTGATTAATAGGGGTTACAAATCCTTGTTCGCCAGGTTGACTGAGCGTAGTTTGAGAACAGCTTAATTCGCGAATGATGGAGTCGCGATTCTCGAACAGGGCTCTCGCCGATTCCCTAGCCTGATGAGTGTTGTTATGAACCATTACTTCCTCTTCGTCGCTTACTTCGGCGACCTCACCGTCTCGACGCTCCTCCGTGGATGGTTCTTGTGTTTTCATCCTCTAGATTTTCGAGATCTCAGTCTTCTTTTCCTTAAAAGAAATCTCCCCTCTGCCTGGCGCGCCAAATGTTGATATTGGGTTCAACTTCTAATTATTTGTAATTAGATAGGAAACAAAAAGAGAAACCTCGGAAAAAGAACTTTATTGGTTATATTAGTTACAAAGGTTATCTAGTAATTCTTCTCCCCGATTCTAAATGAATTAAATTAGTGAAGGGGGGTGTGTATTTATATATGATTAGTAGTCGGTCATTTAAACCCATGGGCTAACCTTGGAAAAATGGAAATATTCCATTTTTTCAAGATCAAGGAATCTGTGATAAGATTTGATCTTATTTTGTCTGAGCTTTAGACTTCGGCTTTGGGACGAAGTTGTTTACACCCCCGCTTCAGACACTAAAATCCGATCATTCTTCACCGAGGTATCCTTCGGTCATCTCGGCCGAGGGCTCTAATCCTGTTGAAGGGATTTATGACCTGAAAAATTATCAGGGAAAGGTCGGCAGGGACCGAACCTTAATTATCACCAAACTATTGATAAGGGGTAGTAACCCCACTATCAACAACATTCACACCACGGAAGGTCCGGAGCGTCAGGTTCTCGAGTATAAGTATACTTCGACTTATCTTTCCGAGGTTGACGCTTTTGTGGATCATTCACAGAAAAATATGTTTCTAACTTTAGCTTGTCTTTCCGAGGTTGATCTCTTTATTTCTTCGTCCTTCTCCTTTCTCCTTAGGTTTCATCTCTTTATTCACCTTTGCAGACCCGTGTGCCTTTGCGAGCTCAGTGAAACGCATCATTCATGGATTGAGGGCGATGGGCTGATAACTCATCTCAAAATCTCGTCTGATACCAGGTCGCCGCAGTAAGTGCTCCGATCGCCAAATCACCATCTATCCTCAATCGTGAGTAGATCGCCTTAAATATTTTGATAAAGTCTAGAAGCGGTTCCTTCCTTCCTTGTTTTACCGCATAGAGATCTGACGCGGTGGCTTGCTGCTCTTAGTATAGCATGTATTTTTTAAAGAAAGCTTCCTAAAGTTCGGCAAAACAACTGATTTAGTCAGGAGGTAAACTGGTGAACCACGCTTGGGCATCCCCCCTTAAGCTCTCGAGGAAAAGCTGGCATCTTCCTTCGTCTTCCTCTCCTCTCTAGAACTCGGCCATTCCCTATTTTAGCAAGAATGCTCTCATGTAAACCGCCGGATCCCCAGTCCCATCGTAAGTTGGGAGTCTTAATTTGTCATTGAGCGGTACCCGTGCACGCGTAATATTATGTGTGAACGGACTTGTTTCTGTTTCAGCCAATAACTGATCGACTTCCAGAGCTATAATTGTCGCTTTATGAACCAACAAACACATTTCTTCTAATTCTCTTTTTAAGATCACAATCGATTGGTCAGTACTTAAAACCCGCACTTCATTATCTCCAGACCTTGAAACTCGGCGCACAGCCGAAGTTGGTGTCCTAAGTTCTCTAGTTCCGCTTCGATCATGTTCAAATAATACTCGTTGGGAAGCAGTTCGTAAAGGTCGGACTTGGACTGCTCCAGGAGATCGATTATATATTGAGCTCTTGAGGCCTGAAGCTCTTCCGATAAACTAGTGATTTGATCTATTAAGCTTCGATTAACTTGTTATTGATGATTAAATTTCTCTGTCAACCAATCCTCGCGTTGCTGATGTGTTCGTACTAACGCTCTCTCGTTTCCCGTTTGGGGAGTTGCTATCCCCACCTCCTTAGGAGTTTGATTGGCTGCCGACTGTTCCTACCTTTTGTTCGAGGATGGCGTTATTGGAGGTTGTTCATCTGATCGAGGGGTAGGTTGAGGTGTTGTCGATGTCATTGGTCGTTCCTGAGAATTCTGAGTTTCTGGTACTTGCACCTCGATTGTTTGATTGACCAAGCTCACGAATCCTTTCCCGTCGAGTTGGCTGGACATTGTTTAAGGGTAGTTCAAGTCACGGATTATGGGGTCTTAATTTTCGAACAAAGCTCTTGCTGACTCTCTGGTTCTACGAAGATTGTTCTGAACTCATGTGTCCTCTTCTCCATCGCTTACTTCAGCGACCTCTCCATCTCTACGTTTTTCCGAATGTGGTTGCTGGGTATCCACCATCTTGGTTTCCCGAGGCTCCTTTCTACCTTTACTTCAAACGGTAAGCGCCCCCTACCTGGCGCGCCAAATGTTGAGAGTGGGTTCAACTTCTATTTATTTATAATTAGAAGGGTTCATTTTTGGAGTAAGTTAAGTAAAAGGACAAAAGGGAAACCTCGGAAAATAAGCTTTTATAGATTATTATCGATTACAAGAATGATAACTCAGAATTCCGAGTTAACTTTTATCAAAAAGAAGTATTAAGCCTAAGTTTGCTAGTAATTCTTCTCCCTGAATCTGAATAAATCAATTAAGTGAAGGGGGGTATGTGTTTATATATCTTAGTAGTCGGTTATCTAAGCCCATGGGCTAATCTCAGAAAAATAAAAATATTCCATTTTTCCGGAATCAGGGAATTTGTGATAAGATTTTATCATATTCTGTCCGAACTTAGACTTCGGCCTTAGACGAAGTAGTTTATACCCCCGCTTCGGACACTACATTCTGACCATTCATTGTCGAGGTATCCCTCGGTCATCGGGGCCGAGGGTTCTAATCCTATTGAAGGGACTAATAACCTAATTTATAATTAGGGAAAGATCAGTAGGGACAGAATCTCAATTATTGCCAAGTTATTGACAAGGGTTGCTAATCCCACCATCAACATTGTTCACAACACTTGTATCACAGCCTTTTGATGAAAACTTAAGCCCATTTATATCCTAAGTCACATAACCAAAGAAGAGGAGCCTGTGTTTTTGAATCAAACCTAGTTTAAATTTTAGCCTTTGTTTCATTTAAGTGTGCTAGTTGTCTTTGTTGTTTCGTAAGCACTCTAGGAACCAGTACGCATCTCTTCTTCTCTATTCACATCATAAAAAATCTTTTAATCAAAATCTTTCTAAACTTGTTTGATCACAAGCTTGATTAGTGTATTTTGATCCTTATCCTTACATTACAAGAATCTTTTCATTGATAGTCTAAGGGAATTCCACATCTGTTAGAAGTATCAACACACTCAATCACAGTCACTGATTCCATACATCCAATAATTCCATAAGTGTCTCAAACAAAGGAAAACCAAGCAATAACCTTGCTGAAGCTTTAATCGAAAAGTACTAAGATATAATCTTAGTGTTTGCATCATAATCTTTTTTCTTTTAGCCTCATCTACTATCTTCTTTGTTTAATATAACCCTTGGAGAATATTCAGGGGCAAATCAAGTGGTATCAGAGGAAATCTCCATACCAGGTTGTGTTGTTCTAACCCGATCATCTTCTGTATCTTTTAAACTTCTCATATTCTGTTAATTTGTGAAGATTAAGGTTAAAACTTATTAGAAACTTGTTTATCAGGGTTGATTATCATTAGATCATTTCTTAAACTGATGAAACTTGTTAGATTTTAAGAAAGAAATCGTGAATTCAAAAGGTTACAAAACCTGCAACTTTTCTATTACTATTTGCGTTTTCATATCCTCTTAGATTGTGAAATTTTAAGATTAAACTTGTTAGATTCTTGTTCACTAGGATCTAATCTATCTATTTTACGCTTTAGATTCATGATTCATCAGAAACAGAAAGAAATTAAAGAAAACATAGAGAGAGAGAATTAGTGTTCATCGGCTAAGAATTAGGGTTTTCGCGTGTTGTTTAGGATTTTGATTATCTATTTCAATTTTGTAGAGTTTTGATGTTTAATTATGTGTTACTGTGAGCTATTTTACTCGTTAAAGTGTTTGATTTTGGTTAGGAACAATGGCTGGATCGCATAATGAAGAACCAGGTGGTGGAAATCTTAATGGCGACAACACCCAACCTAATAAACTCTTGATCGATGCTCTACTGACCACTATGATGGATCAAAGACTAGAAAACTTCAGGAATGAGATGAGACATTCAGAACATGAAAGAACAAGGAGAAGCCCAACCCATTCAACAGCAGAAAGCTATTATAGCCATGCTACTCGAACAAATGGTTCAAGGAGAAGGAGAACTAACAGAGAAGGAAGACAACCACAAGCCAATGACTCTTTTAGTGGTCTTAAACTAAAGATTCCTGAGTTCAAGGGCATAGCTATCCAGAGGAGTACTTGGAGTGGGAGAAAAAGATCGAGCTAGTATTTGATTGCATAGACTACACACAAGAGTATAAGCTGAAGTTAGCACCTACTGAATTCAAAGACTATGCCTTGAGTTGGTGGGACAACCTAGTTACCACATGGAGACGTGCATGAGATTTCCCTATTGAAACATGGAACCAGCTAAAGATCATCATGAGAAAAAGATTTGTGCCAAGCCATTACCATAGAGAGCTGATCTAGAGGAGTACTAGGAGTGGGAGAAAAAGATCGAGCTAGTGTTTGATTGCAGAGACTACACACAAGAGTATAAGCTGAAGTTAGCACCTACTGAATTCAAAGACTATGCCTTGAGTTGGTGGGACAACCTAGTTACAACAAGGAGACGTGCATGAGATTTCCCTATTGAAACATGGAACCAACTAAAGATCATCATGAGAAAAAGATTTGTGCCAAGCCATTACCATAGAGAGCTGCACTTCAAATTGAGAACCTTGTCTAAAGGAAGCAAGTCCGTGGAGGAATACTACAATGAAATGGAGACTCTTATGCTTAGAACTGATGTGCAAGAGGAAAATGAAGCTACTATGGCCAGATTCATAGGAGGCCTTAATAGAGACATTATAGATTGGCTAGAGGTCGATCACTACTTGGAGATAGAGGAGTTGTTACACAAGACAATCATATTTGAGAAACAGCTTAAGAGGAAGAGTTACAAGCCTAGTTTTGGATCCAGCAAGCCTAGTTTTCAAAGAGATGAGAAGCCAAGTTTCCAAAGAGATTCTAAGTCCTTCTCCAAACTAAAGATTGAAGGGCAAAGTGTTAAAGGTAAAGAAGTAGTTGCTAATGGCAAGACCAGGGACATACAATGCTTCAAATGCAAGGGATATGGTCATTACGCCAGTACTTGTTCTAACAAGAGAGTTATGATCATTAGAGAGAATGGAGAAGTTCAATCTAAAGAAGAAGCTATGGAACCAGAGGAAGAGCAAGTGGAGATGCCGGCTGATGTAGATAAAGTTTTATCCTAGAAATCCTGCAAGTGCACAGTGAATGCAGATGTAGTATATAGGGGTCGAATCCTACAGAGACCTATGGTTACCCTATGATTTTTTCGGTTCGCATTAAGTTAAAACGAAAAAATCTTAATCTAAAAACGTGAGAGCAGGAAAGAAGAGTAAACAACTAACAAAACCTAGGTTTAAAACAAGGGAGACAATTGTGAAGCTCAGAGAAACTCGTAGGAAATCAGTACTTCATCATGAATCTACTACGAAATTATTTATACACCGTTCTAGAACACAAAATACTATGCTATAGAAATCCAGCTTCCGCTGATAGATTTAACTATGCCTCAACCACTAGAAAACCAGATCCCTCTGTGGATCCTAATAGCTAGACATGCATTCTAACAGGTTTGCTAAGTTCACAAACACCCTTAACCAAATTCCTTTGTGAATAGGCATGTTTGCTCATCTAGATTTGTTCCGGTTAATTAAACCACACTCCCATACATCTTTAACTAACCTAAGACCTTGATTCTAGTTAGCTACTCTAAAATCAAGAATTAAAACTATCTAGATTGAGAACTAGTATATAAACCCTACTTTCTTTGATTCCAATTCAACAATCCATGATTATCCCTCGAAAAACCCTAAACCTAACCAACAAACTACTCAGACATGGTAATGAAACAAACAACATGCTTTGAATAGTTTGTATAAGAGAAATTAAAAGAGAAAAAAAAAGGGTTTAGACAAATCTATTCTTCCTAAAACAATCTCTCTTTTAAAAACCCTAGAAAAATAAGACATAGCCTAAACCATGGCTGAAAAATCTCTTTTATAACATTAGAGACGACCTAGAATAGTTGGGCTAATAAAAGAAAACAACCAGGCCCAAAAGAATCAGCAAAATAGAGATTTTCTTGTTTTTCTGAGGGCTTCATCAATCAATGTAATCACAGAAGATGCACAGTCTTCTTCAGCTCGCGACAGATCAAACACAGCTTGACCAAAATGGCCATATTCGGAGCTACACACATGGGAATCACTTCAAATCACTTGAAGATGAAAACTAACTCAAATATATTTCTTTTGGCACCGGTTTGGTCGAATTTGAGTGCAGGGAAGATCTTCAACGAATGTCAAATTTCTGAAAAAATCATAATCGAGACTGCATCTCCCATTTACTGATTTTGCCCCTTTTTGCTCGACTTTCTCCAAAACATCCCAAATGCTCAAAATATCTATAAAGCCACATAAATACCTGCAAAAGACTCTAAAACTAGCAAGTACATGGGTTCTAAGACCATAAAAACCATACTATATCACCGGGCAAAGGAGAGTTACTTGTTACTAGAAGAAGTGCAGGAGATGAACAAAGAGAGAATTTGTTTCACACACGCTGTGTAGTTCAAGATAAAGTGTGCAGCCTTGTCTTAGATGGAGGAAACGGTACCAATGTTGCAAGTGAAACCATGGTGTAAAACGTTGGTTTAAAGTAATGAAGAGACCAAAACCTTATAAGCTACAATGGTTTAATGAAGAAGGAGAAATGGAGGTAAAGAACAAAGTTAAGGTGCCACTATGTATTGGAAAGTATGAGGATGAGATACTGTGTGATGTGCTACCAATGGATGCTGCTCATATTCTGCTTTGCATGGACATCAAGGAACTTCAAGAAATGGAGCAGCTAGAACCAGAGGAGGAAGAAGCCAATGAAGAAGCTAAGGAGCAGCTAGAACCTGCGGATAATGAAGAAGAAACTCTATAGATCTTTAATGACCCCATTATCCGATCCAAGCAAGCCAAACTTAAGAGAACACTACAACACCTTCTCAACACCATCCAGGGCAGTTTAGTGTGTGCTAATACAACTACCCTAGTTTTGATTCAAGCCACCTACACAATTCATCAAGAGAGGTGTTGTGACTTGCACTCTTTTTCCCTTGGTTTGGTTTTGTCCCATTGGGTTTTCCAAACAAGGTTTTTAATGAGGCTTGTTCACAAGACTTTAATAAAGCCTCTTGATGGAAACCCAAGCCCAATTCTACCTACAAATTTCGTGCATTAAGAGGAGATCAAGAGTCTAGTCAAGCTTTCATTAATGTTTAGTCTTTAATCTTTAGTCTTTGTGTGTTTAATGTTTTCATTAAGTTTTTAGCTATTTCCTATGCATGCTGAACACTATATATAAGACCTCTTGGTCCTCTATTCAGATCATCAAACATTTTATTATCAAATCTTCTTCTTAAACTCGTTCGATAATCTTCTTGAATAAAGAATTTTGGAACACTTTCCCATTCTTCTCAAGAGTCGAAAGTCTAAGGGAATCTTTGTAACCCTTGGAAGTTTCACTTCAATTCACCGCTTGCCCACCGTGTCTGGCCTTTGCTATTCACACAGAGCAAGTAGATAGTCCAAGGATCTTCCACCATCCTTGAGAAGTATCACTCATTCCATCCTTGTCTCGGATCCATCCACTTCAACTTTCACAAATCCGCAACTTTCACCATCATTACTTCACTTCCGCAACCTTGATCTTCACACCATCACTTTCACAGCCTCTTGGAGTCATTCAGAGACTAGATCCTACCTACGATCACATCAATAAAGGAAAAAAGACAGTGTTGTTTCCTCTGCCTCCTCAAGAAGTCCATCAAGTTCAAATAGCCATGAAGAAGAACAAAACACAAATCATTGCCAAAGACAAACATCCGACCAATCTCTTGATTAAAAGGCCAAAGGGAAGTCAGTTCCCACACTTACTGTTTGTTCTTAAAGAATGTTTTAATATTACAAGCCCAATGCTGGACCTTCCTAGCAATATCAAACTTCTTTTGCAGGACCCCAAAGGCTTGCCACCCATAAGAGGAATACAACATCAAATCGGTTTTGTGCCCGAAGCTTCACTTCCAACACTACACCAAAACAGGATTTTCGCTACTGATTGTCGCTACTGATTGTGCAGTCTGAAAATTTACCGACTAATTTGCTACTGATTTGCCCCTGATTTACGACCAATTTATAATAGTCGCATATCAGTCGGTATTTAGCGACAAATACAATCAGTCGGTAATCAGTAGTAATTTTGCGACTAAATAGTGACTGATTTGTAGTGGGAAAAATTCAGTCGCTAATCAGTAGCAAATTTAGCGACTGATTTGCAACAGAATTCGGTGGGTCCTCCATTAATAGCAAAACAGTAGCAAAAATTAGTTCTAAAAATAGGGTTGAAAAAATTAGTTAGTTTCTCCAAAAGTTAGTTATAAAAAACTTTAATAGGTTGATATGTCATTAAATTTTTGTCTATACTATCTATACTAATTTAATTTAGTTATATATATATATATAGAAATAGTAATATATATGTAAACTAATAATAGGAATTTAAATATTACCTATTTAGTTATTACCTAAACTAATTCATAGTTTTAGATACTAATCAATAATCAACAAAGAAAAAACCTTTCATAGATAGTCATTAAACTTTGATTTCAAATTAAAATTGTTATGTACATTGTTTAGATATATTTTTCTTACAAGCATTCATATCCTAAATGGTTTAGCATACCCTATATCCTAAACCATTGTAATTATGTCAAGATTATATATAGAAGAGGATAGATATATGGATATGGTGAATGGTGCGCTTCGTGATAACATGAGTTTTGATAACTACTATCATCAAGATGGTAGTTATCAACATATAGAAGAATCTGTACGCAATCATTCAAAAAAATTAGACGACTTGTTAGATGGAGTGAATACTTCATCATATGATAGTTGTCGTGAAGGTCACTCGCAGTTATCTTTAACTGCTCGAATCATGCAAAATAAGGCATATCATAATATGAGTGAAAACTTAGTGAATTCGATATGCGTAAAGAAGAAGCCTCAATTTGGGAATAAGCATAACTGGCACAAAGAAAGCATATATAGAATATTTTGTTTGAAAACATCATGAATACTCCTATATGTGTGAATCCTATGTGTGTGAAGAGTAAATTAAAAGACACATCCTGTCAAGATTGGATTTAGAATACTTATGTTTATTGCTTTGTTGATACCATATATATATATATATTTTTTTTTTTGATAACTTCTATATATTGATATTGCATAGCCTCTTAAACGGATCAAGTTTGTTATATCATGTACCATACAAGAAAGAACCAAATTAGTGACTAAATTTTGTTAATCTCAACCCAAGGAAAAATATTTTAGGATAACAAGTAGATACAATACATACTATTTTACAACAAGAAACTGATGATCATGTAATGCTGACTACAATTGAAGATCTCGTAGTCGCGAATTCACTACCAGGAGTAAACCCAGTAAATCTCAATTAAAATGTCGGCGACGCGGAGCCAGTTGACCAATTCCTATACAACTTATTGGATTTTGACGACGATGATGTATAAGGTGTTGCATCCTATATACTAATTATGTCAAGATTAAATAATAATGTTCCATTATATGCTACCAAAATTATTTAATGTATTGATATGTTATTTAATGTTAATATTGTTAATTTATGAAAAATTAAACTTAATTGCTACTCTAACACTACTAATTAATGACAAATTGGTCCAAAAGAAACTTAAATTTCGGCTGAACTGAAGCGGGAAAATAAACCTCAAAAAAATCTGGCCTAAATTTTGTTTCACCCGCCTCAACCCGCTTTCATGTTTTGGCCCAAATTAACCAACCCTCCCATTCATCTTTCTCTTCATTTCTCTCTGGATTTTGAAACCCTTTTTGGCGTTCTTCTTCCTCGATTCAGTGTCGAGATTTCCCCAAGTCAAACCTTATGTGCTTCATTCTTCATCGGTACTTTGTCTCTCCCACTCTCAAACAGACAAACAAAATCACACCAACCTCTCTTTCTGTCTCCTTATCGAAACCCTAAATTTTTTTACGATGCCTGGAAACAAGAGGAAGGGTCTTCTCGTCAATGCATTCCCCTCTCTCTCTCGTGTCTAGGGTTCTTGAAACACGGTTTCTATTCTTCAATCGATTTCTTCTCCAGCTTCGATTTTCTCATCAATCTCTCCACCATATGATCTTTTCTCACTCAGATTACAAAAGAATCTTCAGATCTACAGCCGTAACTGAGACAAAACCGCTGGAGATGCCTCCATTACCGACGCGCATCATCTCCGACCTCAGTAGACAAGAGACGTCACCGTATCATCTCCGACCTCCGTAGACAAGAGACGTCACCGTCTCTGGACATGAACTTTTGTCTTCTCCGACGGGTACTTCCTCTTATCAGGTATGATTCCTTCTCTTTTCTCTTCTTCTCTGGAACCTCTTTTTTTTTTACTTGAATGCTGTAAATAAAATCGATTTTCCTGTTTTATCTCTCTGTAATTAAAAGATTATCAGGTGGTGATGGAGATAGTATTGGGAGCCAATGCGTTCGGTATCAACTTCCAGCCAATCGAACAATCTAGTAGCTATTGGTCTCATCAATGGCCACTTGCGTCTGTAATTCAAAAGCCCTAATTATATTTCTTAATTCATCTTTTTTTCTTGCTTATGAGTGAGTTTGGGATTTTCGTCAGGGTTTTCTTCTGTGGTGTAGGTTTGTAGCAAACTATCAGATAAGTTTGGGAAGCATGGACTGGTGTAGCCACAACCTTTTTTGTAAGGACTCTTGTAATGCCTGTACGAATAAACGATGGAATGGATGATGGACCAGTTAATGTCACGATGATCCTGTTCAGTTTTTCCTCACAAAACTCTGTGGTAAGCTTATTATATGCTCTCTTATCAAATTTAGAAGAGACAATGGCTGAAATATCACTCTGGTGAGAAAATAATCTCAAATAACCGCGTTATGTTGGCAAAATTTTTTTTATTTTTTTTTTAATTCGGAAAATAATGAAATGTCGAAAAACCCAGGTCAAGATGAAGAAATTACGAAATATACCAAGGCTGGACCCAACTCGACCCAACCCTAACCTAACAAGTCCGGTCTGAGTGTCTGACCCGAGAATTAGTGAAGAAAACGGTAAAATTGGGGAAAAAACCGGAATTCATTTCTCTCCTCACTCGACTCGACTTCCTCTCAGTCGATCTCCTTTGTAAAATCGAGAAAATCTCGGCGATTCTCATACTCTCAATCTCTTCTCGGCTCCTCAATTCTCTCAATTCGTGTCTTGGATTTGTGGAAAATGGGGGTAGTGACAAGACGCCAGGCGGAGGCGACGAAGTCGACGGAAGCGACGCAGGCGACGGAAGCAACGGAGGCGACGGAGGCGACGAGTTCGTCTAATACAAACCCTAACAACGATGAAAACGAGGCGGCTAAGAAGATGGAGAAGCCGAAGAAGAATCCGATTTCGAAGAATAAAAGGAATGAATCACTGAGTATTTCAGAACCAGAGAGTCCGATAAAGAAGGTGAAGTTGTCAAAGAAGATTGCGAGTGTTTCTCCTTCGGTTGAGGGTGGAGAGAAGAACCCAGAACCAGAATCCAAGAAAGACGACACCGGCATCGCAGTAGACGACGGAGAAGAATCTGAAGAAGACGGAGAAGAATCTTTAGAAGAGGAGGAGGAGGATCACGAGGAGGAGGAGATACTGCAGGGAGAACAATCTGATTCCGGAGAAAAATCAGTGAGTTTAGAAGAAAGTGAAGGAGGAGGAGAAGCAGAGGATAATGTGAATGGAGAATTATCTGGAGGAGACACTGGAGACTGTGAGAGTGACTCAAGTGAGGTAATTAGCGAGATCTCTCTGTCAATTGCTAATGGTGTTGATGTGAATTGAGAATTATATAGTTATATGATATGGAGAACTATGTATAACTAGGTAAAACTCTTAGAACTAGGAATAACTAGGTAAAACTCTTAGAACTAGGATTAACTATAGAGAATAACTACTTGCTAATTGGTAATGGTAGATATAGAAATGATGATGTGAATTTGTTGTGGTAAAGAAAACTCGTAGAACTAGAAAAAACTATATGCTAATTGTTTTCGTATTTGTTCTATAATTGAGTAAAAGTTATTCTGAATTCCAGTACGAGGATACCGCGCCATTAAAACCACTTGGAATGTATTTCAAACGAAGTAGCTATACGACGACAGTGAAGATAGGGACGAGGTGCAATTTAAAAGATTTTTTTGAAACCCTGGATGAGTTGAAGCCTAAGCTGACGACTACTGAAAGGAGATGGTTTCAGGAGCATCCTCAGTTTAAGCACCTATTCCACATGCCCAAGTACCATAACCACAAGATTCAGGGCATGTGGATGCTTGTGCTTCGAACGGCCGAGATCATGAAGAAGAAGGAAGTATGGTTTGTCGTAAATGGTGTTCCCGTTCGTTATGGTCTTAGGGAACAAGCATTGATTTCCGGTTTAAACTGCAAGAACTATCCGCTTGATTATAAGGTTATGGGTAATTTGGAGTTCGTGAATCGACATTTTCGAATAAAGGAAAGTGTTAGAGTCGAAGACATTAGAGCAAAGATTCTGAAGATGGGAGCTGTTAACGAGAGGTTGAACATGATTGTGCTTTACTTTCTGGGCAGCGTTATTTGCGCACAAAAGAAGAGTGGAAAGGGTGCACCTGATGTGTTGGATGTATTTAAGAAAGCAGTGGGTGATCTTGAGTATTGCAAGACATTCTCTTGGGGGAGATGGTCGTATGACTACATGGTTCAGGCGGTGAGACACACAGGGGAACATTATAAAAAGAAAGATAGGGATCTGAGGCACGATGAACAATGGGCCATTCAAGGTTTTTGTCTTCCTTTAGAGGTAACAAAAATGTGTATGAGTATTACATTGTTGGTTTTTCTTTAATAGAAACTAACTGTACAATATGTGGCTTTTGTAGATGTTACCATTCGAGTGTATTGCGGACTTGAGAAGCCAATTCCGAGAAGATGTTCCTGGTGCAGAGAAGATGTGTCCCAGGATGTGCAAGTCGAAGTTTAAGGACGGAGATTTGAAAGGGTTTCCCATTGATGACATTAATAAAGCACTGGGTAAAACTACGGTTAGTTTTCCTTGTTATCCTATGCATAAAAAATTATTAAGTTGATTGTTGAGTAAAATTTTGGGCAGTATGTTGTTTTAGTTTGGTAAGCATTTCATTCATTTGATTAATTGACAGGATATTGATAGCATCGTGCCTATTCATGAACTAGAGGAGAAGGATTTAATGGCTGATATCTTTGAAGAAGACGACGATGATGTTGTGGTAGAAATTTGGTCCAAGCGTATTCGCCATGGATACACGGTGTTATTTGAAGATATGTTGGAAGAGGAAATTGCTGCACGAGAAAATAAGGTGCCTAAGCCATTACCGCCAAGCAAAAGAAGTAAGACTCCGGTGGGGCCGCCTCCAACAGACTTTGCAGAGTTGATGAACACCGTTAAAGCTTTGGAGGAGAGGGTCAATGCATCTGATGAAAGATTGGCAGTGGTGGAAGCTGAATTGGAGGCTTTGAAATCAAAGAACAGTGAAAGTGGTTGATGGTTGTTGTTGTTGTAGAACTTCTTAGTCGGTTTGTCTATTTTGTTATTTGGAAACTAGTTTCACCAAACTTAGTTTGTGTTTGGTTTGTCTATTTTTGTTTGTTTGAACTAATGTTGCTTCATTTCGGTATTTGCTTGTTGTGGAAAAAAATTTGATATTGTTTTTGTTTGTTTTTTGAACTATCGATGCAATTATTTGTGAGACATAGAGATTTAAGCAAACATAGAGGTTTTTGTAGGTAAAATACTAGGAGACACAAATCTTAGATAAGCCCATCCAAACTAATTTAAGCAAACATAAAGGTTTTTGTAACTAAAATAAAATATTCGGTGACACAAGTCTTAGATAATTTGAAAAAGTCTTGGATAATCCCATATGTGTTCCTTACACCCCAAAAGCAGTTTTCACAGCAGCCACCAACTCTTTAAGCTTGGCAATCTCTTCGGAATTGGTTTCAATCACCTTCTGCATATGCTCAATTGTATTACGCTGCATCTGCACTTGATTCCCAAGCTTCTGAATCTCTTGTTCGACCCCAAGAGTCCATGGTTGACGAAAATGTTCACCATCATCCTTTCAAATCCAAATAAAACCCACAAAATCACAAGTTTTAAAGTTGTAGAGTTCTCAAATAGTTTCACCTAGTTTTTCTAGTTATACAAATCCCAAGTAGTTTCACCTAGTTTTTCTAGTTATACGAATCTCAAATAGTTTCACCCAGTTTTTCTAGTTATACGAATCCCAAATAGTTTCACCTAGTTTTTCTAGTTATACGAATCCCAAATAGTTTCACCTAGTTTTTCTAATTATACGAATCCCAAGTAGTTTTACCTAGTTTTTCTAGTTATACGAATCCCAAGCAGAAATAACCTAGTTTTTCTAGTTATACGAATCCCAAGTAGAAATAACCATCTTACCTTGTAATCGTGGCAAGTGAAGTATCTATTGTCTGGATCCGTATCGTAATCACGACGATACTTCCGAGTCTTAGAGACATCGTAGATGATTTGCCCACCACATGGGCATTTCGTAGGAATTCCGTATTCGGCTAGAGCAACGGCATCGAGGTAAGCATCATGTTCCTTCAGTCGCTTCATCTCCTTTTTATTCCTCTTTTCCTCTTCATAGGGATCTAGGCCGATCCAATCCGCCATACTGAGCTAAAGCTTGTGGGATTGAGAGTGAGAGACTGAGGAGAGAGGAGTAGATCTAGAGAAAGATGTGCTGAGAAAGAGAGAAAGAGAGAGGATGGGAATAGAAGAATGAAAGTAATGAGACAGACTGGTGTTGGGAAGCGTAGACCCAGTAAAAAAGATGTCAAAATATCTTATTTTTGAAATTTATGCTTTCTGGGAAAAATGGGCGGGAAAATCAAAATTCATTTTCCCTCCAACAATTTGGTCATAGTTTTACCTATGATATTAGTTGTACTGATGTTCAACATAGTTGTACTTTTGGTGGTTTACAAATTTCTTAGTATTACTTGTACTTAAAAATTGGTTTTCTAGTTTTACATTTAAATCTAATGTTTACCTAACAAGGTAGATCGTTTTATTTATTCATAGGTCTCAAATCAAGTTTAATGTAGGTAGCTCTTTCTATGTTGGGTATAACTAACAAAGTGCTCATAAAAGTGTAAGGGCATTGTTGTGTAAATGTTTGACAATAACCCTACTATGATTTAGCTTCCTAGTTTAGCTTCCTAATGTTCATGGTAAAACTTTTAGTGCTCATGTTTTCAACCCCAAATAGAAAGTGAAATAAGTTAGATTACTAATTATGTGTATTAGTTAGATTCTATGTAGGGATACCTAGTTTTACCATTTGTACACAATTTTATCCAGTTTTACATAGTTTCTCGCAGAATTTCCCTTAGCAAATGTTTAAAAACAACCTGGAAAACCAAAAGTTTACATAGCCAAATACGAGTTTAAGGAAAATGTTTTAAATAACAAAGTACATAAGAAATGCTTAAAGAAACCATGGTAGGACTCTTGCCCATCTTTTATTATTTGTGCGTTTACGGCGGGATTCTCCCGCTGATGGAAATCTTCGTACTCTACTTCGACCTTTCCTTTTTTTGCGATCCAGAACTAAGATCACCTGCTCCTTGATGAAATCTGGAACAATCTAGTCAGACACATAGGGCACTCCATAAATAGTCCTGACATAAGCCAATGCCCACACATCCGTCCAAAAATAATTTGAACAGAGCTCATGTATTTGTAGTTTGGTTTCACGACCACGATCATAAGCTGTAGGCTCTTTGCTATATGTGATGAAAGCGGCTATTGCGTGGATACAAGGATACTTCTCAATATCGAAAAACCTGCAACTGCAAGTTCTCGCTAGCAAATTCACGAAATAAAGCTTTGTATCAGCACCAATGATTTCGTATTCAAGCTCGTAACAATTTAACTCTCTCACAGCTAATGTCTTACCATCATGCCAATTCAAGTGCAGGTGGTTCTCAACTACTGGCACGAGTTTGTTAGCATCAGATCCTGACACAGCCTCTTTGCGATGGTCGTTAAACCAATCAGAAAATTTTTGGACAATAGTATCGAGCATGGGTAATAATGAGTACCTCCTCGCATCCACAAATGTTTTGTTGAGAGATTCCACTGAATTGCTTGTGTCTATGTTGTATCTATCAGCTGAAAAAAAGATCTTGCCCAATTTTCTTTCGTTGTGGATTCCTCCACATACTTTGCGGTGGAAGGGTATCTTGTCTTGAACGACTCGAAACGCATGTTAAACTCAGCCTGAGTGTAAGCCCAACCACATTCCTGAAACTTATGTGCTACTAAGGATCTGCTAGCCACTTGAGAAGCATGACCTTTCACATTTTGGACCAAATGCCATAAACAATACCCATGATGAGCTTCTGGATAAACAATTCCTATGGCGTTGATGAGGCTAATATTTCGGTCACTCATAAATGCCAATTAAGAAGAATCCCCAACAACAGTTTTCAACATCTCGAAAAACCACTTCCAACTCTCGTTTTTCTCACCGTCGAGTACACCGAACGCTATGGGATAAATATGACGATTAGGATCCTGAGCTACGGCAAAAACAAGCACACCACCATATCCGTTCTTTAGAAAAGTAGCATCCACAGCAATCACTTTCCTCATGCACTGCCACCCTGCAATGATAGCTCCCAATGCTATGAAAAGGTACTTGAATTTTCCCTCGTCATCCAGTTTCACCTCCGATATAGTTCCTGAATTGACCTCTGCTAACATGAACAAATAACGATACAAGAGCTTGTAGCTATCTTCCGGACTACCACGCAAATCACGAACTGCTTGAATTTTCCCTCTCAACGCAGTCGAGTATGATATATCAACAGCAAACGCTCCCCTAATAAGATCAATGATGACTTTAGGACTTGGAGTTTCGATCTTCCCGGGATATTCATTACGCAAATAAGATGCAACTAGTTGTGCTTACCCTCTCCTCTTGCTACTACATGTACTCTATTTAGCTCGGTTACATGTGTGAATATTCGTGTACAATCTAAAAGAAAAAATCTTCGTGTTTGGAACCACTGCTGCTCGTAGACCCCATTTACATCTTGTTATAGAACATTTAACCACCCCACAAGTAGTATCAGAATGCGATATAACATACCCAAAAGATTTAAGAAAGGCATCTCTATCAACCAACTCAATGACAGGCTTCTTAGTCGGAAATTCTTGACCCACATACACACCCAACCCGTCTTCCCATGGCGCAACAAACTGACTTGCTTCAAAAGAAGGTGGTTCCTCAAAATGATTACCACGCATACCCAATGTATCTATGCCATTATCATCATTTAATGTATCATCAACATCAACATTCTCCTTCTCTATCCCATCAGGTTCTTTTGCTTGGCTATTATCTACGTACAAGGTAATAGCATTAGGTTCTCTTTCTACAATTTCATCGTCATCTCGCCGCAACTCAAAATTCATACCAAAAGAACTTTTCTCCGCTCTCAACTGTGGCTCGGCCAGCTCCGATGTAGTCATTACCTCCACACACAACATGCTTCTACGGTTCATATTATCAAAGGTCATTAGATAACCAACAAGTTCTTCATCCTCATCAATTGTTGACCGTTGCTCAGATCCAAATACCAAAGGCAAGTAACTCAATTTCAATGTAACCTTGCTTTCATCTAGCGCAAGCTTCTTGTAAATCCTAGATTTTACCATCTCCACAGTTATCTCATCTAGTGATGTCTTCAAAAATATACAAGAAACACGCTCCTTACATTTAAAATGAATGCAGACGCTGTTGCTCATTCTACCCTGCTAAAAAATTACCAAATAACTCAATAAACAATCATACATGTACATAGCATTGCACTAGTTGTTCTCAGTTTTACATTACTTCTTCATAGTATTACCCTAGTTATACCAGTTTCCCCATTTTTTGAAAATAAATCATAGTTCTCAGATTTACCAAGTTTTCCTAGTTATCTACATTAAACAGTATTTTAAGTTATTCTAGTTTTCCCTAGTTTTTCAATCGAAGATTTTGGGTTCTGGGTTCAAACCTACTTACAATAAACTACGATTCCACATTTGATAACAATTTACGGTCCTAATCGACCAGAAACAGTGGCTGAAACACCAATGTACACCAAAACCCAATCCATCAATTCTTCAATTTCAATTCCTAAATCCCAAATTAAAGGAAATAAAGACATACCTAGGTTTCTGAGCTCAATGCAGCTGACTTCGACGCGGCGGAGGCGATTTGTTGGTCAGTGGCGGCGATTTGATGGTCTATGCCGGCTGCAGTCTCCAGCGACGGCCAAACCGATAGGAGGGAAATTATCGTTTTTCGTTTTTTTTTTTTGGTTTAATTAAGTTTTTTTAATTTACCCATAACCACAAGAGAACCACAAGAAGAGATAACCAATAGCAATTTCAAACCAAGAGAGGGCCCACTCGAGGGCAGAATCGAAAACCATCGTTTCGTTAATGAGAGGAGGGTATGTGGGATTTGTTGAGGCTGTACAAGTTTTTTTTTTTTCATAATGGTATCTCAGCCAATTACTCAATTTAGAAAGCTGAGGTCCATTGTTACACATTTACTTGTAGAAATTTGATTGTTTTCTGCTCTTGTAAGCTCTTTACGGCATTGTGTTTGTCTATTTTTGGGTTTCGAATCATATTCTAAGATTCATTGATAAATAAACTGCGATTTGTAGTGTTCACTTGAATACTATCACCACCAATCTCTAGGATTCTGTGTTTGGTAAAGATCTAGTTAGTATTTACTTGTAAAAATCTGAATTTTTTCTTTTTGTGTTTATGTTGTTTGTATTTATCCTTCATGGACCTCCTGGAACAGGTTAAACCACAAGCATTTGAGTTCATGCTCATGAGCCTCTCGGTCCGAATTACTAGAATACTATATCACAAATCACGATACTGTTGATTAATGAACGGGTACTCTATTTGATTTTTTTCTTACCATCTAGTATGTTAAACCTAGTACAATATTTTTTTATTATCTTTAAATTTTTCTTCTTATGTTTAGGAACCACCTAGAGATGATATAGAAGGAAAGAAGAAGACAAAGAATCCTTAGAGAGATAGAAGAGAGGGAACTTGAGAAAGCTCAGGCGTAATTGGAAGACACATAAAAAAGCAGGAAAAAGCATGAAAAAAGGAAAGAAAAAGACACTTTTAGATGGAGTAAGTTAATTCAGAAAATATGTTAGCTCATCCATAGTAGATTGGTTTGCATATAACTAATATTGTTGGCTTAAACTAAATGTAGGAGAAGGTGACAAAGCAAACTGTGATAGAGAGAGCCTTAACTGAGCAGCTCAAGGAAAGGCAAGAAATGGAGAAGAAACTCCAAAAAGTTGCTAATATTATGGATTATTTGGAAAGGGCAAAGAGGGAAAAGGCTGCTCCCTTGATTGAAGCTGCATATCAGCGAAGGCTGGTAGAGTGAAGGGAATTTTATGAGCGTGAGCAACAGGTAAAAACCATTCTGTTGAACTAGTTTTTTTGTTTTTTATTATAACTTGGTTCATGAGTTGAAGTATATGAGAGATCCTTAAATGTCTTTTTTCTTTCAGCGTGAGGTTGAGCTCAGTAAAAGCGTCACGAGAGTGACTCGAAGGAGAAGGGCAAGTTTCCCTGTTGAACAACAAGGTCAGTTCTATCATGTCAAGTCTCTCTCTGAATGCTCTTTTCCATGTGTATCTTTTGGTTCATTTAAATATTCTCTTGTAACTCAAAATTGATATCTTTATGTGTCAAGGAAATATTCCAAGAGCAAGTGATCAGTCGTCGACAAGCAGAGTATCCACACTTGCTATCACCACATACTTACAGGTTTTGACCAAAACTAAGTTTACTCTTAACACCACCTTGAAAAAGAAAAGTGTGCAGTATAGTAATGTGTGAATGGAATTATGGTGTGCAGGTCCTTGGAATGGAGAACAAGTCCTTAAGTTGGTTTTCATTTTGTAGCATATAGTTATAGGAATATTGGATTTGGAAGTTTGATTACAACTTGAACCTTGTAAACTTGAATGTTTTATATATAATTAGTGTACATTTTTATAAATAATTTGAATTATTTTTTTTTAATTTAATTAATATATCAGTCGCAAAAAATTAGCTATATTTTGCTACTAAATAACGACTCAGACTCTATGTAGTAGCTAAAATTATTCGTAAATCCGTCGCAATTTAGTAGCTCAGTTTACGACTGAATACCGACTACGGTTGTAGTGGCAAAATTCAGTCACTAATCAGTCGTAAAATTTTTGCTACTGATTAGCGACTGAATAGTGACCGGCTAGTATCAGTCGTAAGTCAGTCGCTAATCAATAGTAATTTTACTACTGATTTTTTTAGCAACGAGCACTTTTACTACTACATAAATCAGTCGCTAATCAGTCGTAACAAGGTATTTCGCTACTGATTTCCGACTGTTTTTGCAATAGCAAAAATCCTGTTTTGGTGTAGTGCAAACAAGCCAGCTTATAGAACCAATCCTTTGGAGACAAAAAAACTAAAACAACAAGTCACTGAACTAATGGAGCAGGGACACATTCGTGAGAGTATGAGCCCATGTGCTGTACCAGTCTTGCTTGTACCAAAGAAAGATGACAGATGGAGGATGTGTGTTGATTGTCGAGCAATCAACAATCAACAATATTGTTGATACTGGGTTCAACTTCTAATTATTTATAATTAGAGGAGTTCGTTTTTAGGAAAGTACTTCGAAGAGAAATAAAGAAGAAACCTCGGAAAGAGGGTATTTTATTAATGAAAGTGATTACAAGGCTTGTTAACTCGGGATGTCGAGCTAACTTTATCAAAGAGAAGTAAAACCTAGAAAATCTAGTTCTTCTTTGTTCAGCTTTGCTCGATGAAAAGCGTCGTTCAAAGAATGGGGACGATGAGCTGATAGTTCGTCCCAAAACCTCAATTGATACCAGGTTGCTGCGCTAAGCGCTCCAATTGCTAAGTCGTCATCAATCCTTAGCCGCGAGTAAATCGCCTTAAATCTTTTAATGAAATCTCAGAGTGGCTCTTTTGGTCCTTGTTTTACCGCGTACAGGTCCGATGCAGTGGCCTATTGCTCTAGATGGAGCATGTATTGTTTGAAGAAGGCTTCACGGAGTTCGGCAAAACAACTGCTTGAATCGGAGGATAGGCTAGTGAACCAAGCTTGAGTGTCTCCTCTTAAGCTTTCTAAGAAAAGTTGACATCTTCCCTCGTCCTCTTCGTTTCTTTGGAAACTCGGCTCGGCCGACTTTTACCAGGAAGGCTCTCATGTAGACTACGGGATCTGTTGTTCCGTCATAGGTTGGAAGTCTTAGCTTGTCGTTGAGTAGGACCCGCGCCCGCGTGATGTTTTGAGTGAACGGGCTCCTCTCTATCTCCGCCAATAATTGATTGACTTTTTGGGCGATGCTAGTTACCTTGTGGACTAGCGATCGCATCTCTTCCAATTCTCTTTTTAAGATTGTAATTGATTGGTCGGTACTCGGGTTCTGAGTCATGTCATCTCCGCTTCTCTGACTTCGTCGGGTAATGGGCGTCATGGGTTCTCTTGGACCGGTCTGATCGTCTTCGAATGTTACTCGCTGTCAAGTGGCTCGTGAAGGTCTAATCGAAGTTGTTCTAAGAGTTTGGTTATGACTTTGGGCTCTCAAAGCTTGGATTTCATCTGATACGATCGCCAGTTGATCGATCAAACTTCGGTTTATCCGCTGTTATTGATCGATTTGCTCTGTAGTCCAACTTTCACGGTGCTGTTGTGTTCTTACCACTACTCCTTCAGGGGTTGTTATCTCTTCTATGTTGGGAACTCGATTTATTATCTGGTTTCCTCCGTTATTTGATGATAACATTCCTACGGGTTGCCCAGCCGCCTAAAGAGTTTCGTCTGGTACTTCCTGAGAATTATGGGTCACAGATGTCGAGGTTCGAACTATCGGATTAGTAGGAGTGACGAATCCTTGTTCTTCGAGTTGATTAGTTGGATTGCGGTTCTGGTTGGTATTATGGATCGCTCCTTCTTCGTCGCTTACTTCTTCTTCTTCGCCGTCTCGATGTTCATCGGCAGGTGGCTCTTCTGTGCTCATCTTCTTGTTCTCCGACATCTCTCTTTTACTTAAATTTTACCCCTTACCTGGCGCGCCAAATGTTGATACTGGGTCAACTTCTAATTATTTATAATTAGAGGGGTTCGTTTTTAGGAAAGTACTTTGAATAGAAATAAAGAAGGAACCTCGGAAATAGGGTATTTTATTAATGAAAGTGATTACAAGGTTTGTTAACTCGGGATGCCGAGCTAACTTTATCAAAAAGAAGTAAAACCTAGGAAATCTAGTTCTTCTCCTCCCGATTCTGAATGAATATTACTAGTGAGGGGGGGGGGTATGTATTTATATATCCTTAATAATCGGTCTAATAAGCCCATGGGCTAACCTCGGCAAAATGGAATATTTCCATTTTTCCAAGACTAGGGAATATGTGATAAGATTTGATCTTATACTGTCCGAGCTTAGACTTCAACCTAGGACGATGTTCGTTTATAACCTTCTTCGAGGTATCCCTCGGTCATCTGGGCCGAGGGTCGATATTCCTGTTATCGGGACTTATAACCTAATAAGTTATCAGGGAAGAGCTCGGCAGGGACCAAACTCCAATTATTGCCAAACTATTAATAAGGGGTAGAACCCCACCATCAACAAATATCACTGTAAAGTATCGTCATCCTACACCTAGATTAGATGATATACTTGATGAGTTAAATGGTTCTTGCATCTTTTCTAAGGTAGATCTTAAGAGTGGTTATCATCATATTAGAATGAAAGAAGGAGATGAATGGAAAACGTCATTTAAAACTAAGAAAGGATTGTATGAATGGCTTGTGATGCCATTTGGGTTAACTAATGCACCTAGCACTTTCATGAGGATAATGAAACATGTTGTTAGAGCATTCATAGGAAATTTTGTCGTGGTATACTTTGATGACATTCTAGTTTACAGTAAGAGTCTAGATGAAGATGTGGAACATCTTAGAAAAGTGTTAGAGTTGCTTAAAAAAGAAACCTTGTATGCTAACTTAAAGAAATGCACTTTTGTTCTCTACCACAATCTCGCTAGCTACATTGGTACATCTACCCCCATCTATCACTAAGCTACAAATCTTGCTCTTAACTAGACAGCGAGTGTGAAATAGGTTCTCTCTTTGCTCATTCTTCTATGTCCTAGTTTGTAAGTTTAGAGTTCTCCTAGTGACTACGAGTTTTCCAGCAAGGGGCATGTCTACATTTTCTTCCAAGGACTCAGCATCTGAATGGTCATCCTCTGATTCTACCTCACCATTAGCCCTAATAACTATGGCTCTCTTGTTGGTACATTCCCTAGAGTAGTGACCAAAACCCTTACACTTAAAACACCGAATTTCCCTAGTTTTGGTGCTAGAACTCATGTCTATACCCTGAAGTTTCGAATCTTATACCTTAGGTTTAGTGAAAGGCTTGTAATCTTTGCTAGAATTATCCTCCTTAGAGTGACTAAACCTATTTGAACTAACTCCGGATTTGGGGTTCTTTCTCTTAATTTGTTTCTCAAACATTATGGCTTTATGGAGAAGTTCTACATAATGATGAACCTCTAGCCTATCCATGATTTCTCTATTGAGGCCACCCATAAACCTAGCCATAGTGGCTTCACTATCCTCTTGAATATCAGCCCTAAACAACAAGGTTTTCATCTCCTTAAAGTACTCCTCTATGGTTCTAGACCCTTGAGATAGGTTCCTAAGCTTAAGGTGAAGTTCCCTATGGTAGTGACTAGGTATAAAACCTTCTCCTCATGATGATTTTCATTTGGTTCCACGAATCTATAGGTAAATCCCCAGCCCTTCTCCTAGAGGTAACTAATTGATCCCACCAACTTAAGGCATAATCTTTAAAAGCGGTTGGTGCTACTCTAACCTTGCTATCCTGAGTGTATTCCCTAAATTCAAAGACTATTTCTATCTTCTTTTTCCACTCTAGATACTCCTCAGGGTCATTGGTTTCATGAAAAGAGGGAATTTTGATTTTAAGTCCAGCTAAAGGATCACGGGTGTTGGTTTGGGTGTTTCTAGGCATTTGATCATCTTGTGGCCTTCTCCTTCTAGATTGGTGTGACCTAGATGAGTGACAAGAACAAGAAAGCAAATACAACCTATTCACAAATGCGTAAATCAAGCTCAACCCTCTTGACTTACCGCTCCGTTCTAACCAGTGAACTCTTCAGGATAAACTAAACCTGAGCTAAACTCTACCCGAGCCTAGACTTGAAACCTTGCGGAACTCCGCAACCCGAAGCCCGTAACACAGTATTGTTAACAACAAACTGCTCATGAACTCACCACAAGCCTCACCAAAGTATTGTATCAAAACAATCAGAAGCACACTCAAAATGAAGACTCTCACACACACCAAAACTAAGATCTTTCTTTCTCCTCAAAAGTCTTACCTTCTCACAAGGCTTTTCTGTCCTTTATATAATGATGGAAACACCCTCATAAAACCCAGCTGCAATCACGTGGATCCTCTCCTAAAATAAAGGATCTTCACAAATAAGGGAACAATCAAAATCCTTGATAAGGAAAGATTGGAAATCACTTTAATGCTTGATTGCCTTGAATCCTTGATTCCACTCAAATTCTTAATTCCAGTCAAATCCTTCATTGTTGTCAATCCTCGATCTCCATAATCTTTAAATAACATCACACCTTGATCTCAAAGAATCTTCTCACTCGTACTAGCTACTTCCTCTGGTGTAGTACTTCGTGTGACATGCATCTGGCTCATGAACTGCTTCACGAACTGGTTCATGGAACCATCTCTTCATATGATGTAAAACTCATTCACAACCATACTGTCAATCTCCCCCTTTGTTAGTGAGTTTTATAACTCAAGGACTAACTCAAGAACTCCCCCTGAAGCTACAAACTCTCCCCTTCAAACGCATCCACGAACCATCAAACACTTAAACAAATTCAATCCAAATCTCCAAAAACTAAATCCGAACATTCTCCCCCTTTTTGACTTCAACTTCAACTTCAACTTCAGATACCATTACTACTAATTCAGCAATCCTAACTCTAAAAAGCAAATCATTCTCCCATTTGCTGAGTCACACCATAATCAAAACTAATTGGAAAAGAATCCCCGCTTACCAAAACGAGGTTGATATCCCATTGAACTCTTCCCACGAAAATCATCTTTTTTGACCCACATCTTCCTGAAACTTTGACGCCCATAACTTACATATCTCAAGGACCTGAAGCAATTGCGTTGAATATGTCCTCGAACTGCACAATCATAGCATGTAGGAACATGAGATCTCACACCATAAACTTGCTCCTTTCCACTTTGCTCCCTCAATAGCTTGAAACATCTTGGCCTAATATGCCCAACAACTCCACAATGATGGCACACAGGTCGAAAATTTCGTTGAGGTTCATTACGCAAAACTCTGCTTCATGTTGTAGTTCATGTGCTTGATGCAGTCTTTGTTGCAAATGCAATCTCTGTATCAGTTTCTGAGGCAGACGTGATTTTTCCCTCCGAAACAAAAGTTGATGCAGATTTTGAGATCTCCCCTTTGAATCCCAGACCAGAAACATCCCTATTGGACCTTTGAATGCTTATAATATGATCCAACTGCTTTGTGCTATCATTAAGTTTCTTCAAGTTCTTTATGGTCTCTTCAAGTTGAACTTTACTTTTTGTTGCTTCCTCTTCTTTTACTAGTGCAAGTTTTCATTCTTCAGCAACAAGAGTCTGTAATCTCTGATTCTCCTTAGTCAACATTAAGTTTTCCTCAACAAATTTGAGCCAATGTTCATACAACTTCTTGTAGTTCTCTGCAAATTCTTCATCATCAATAGAATCAGCATCACTATCATTCCCAGTATCAGGTGCTGTGACAGCTTCTGTTGCAGCTCCTGTTGCAGCTTCTGTTGCAGCTCCTGTTGCAGGTTCATCAGATAAAAAAGATGTAAAAGCCACGAAATTCCTCATATCCTCATCATTGTCTGAGTCAGTTTGTGAATCACTCGTGACAACATTCATTGCCTTCTTCTTGTTTGGCTCCAACAAATTTGCACACTTAGAACGAACATGTCCAAACCCCTTGCACTCATAACACAGAACATTCTTCAATGACTTGCCAGACTCTTCATCTTTATTGTCCTTCTTCTCCTTCTTCTTCAGGTACTTAGCAAACTGTCTAGCCAACATAGTCATCGGATCTTCAATGAATGATGAGTTTAGAGTAATCCCGATAGGTTCTTCTTTTTTCTTTTCCTCCTCTTTCTTTTCTTCACTTGATTGTAACTTGCTCAACTCAAAGGCCTGAAGAATCCCAACAAACTCATCAAAGCCCATTTCATCAAGATTATGAGCCTCTTCTATTGCATAAATCTTGGACTCAAACTTTAAAGGCAATAATCTCTTCAGTTTCTTCACCAGCTTCTTGTCTTTGTATTTCTTCCCAAGAGCAAACGACTCATTAGATATATCACATAACTTAGCATTAAACTCAGCCACGGTTTCACCTTCATCCATCCTAAGAGTTTCAAACCTTGATGCCAACATATCCAGCTTTGTTCTCTTGACACTTGTGGTACCCTCAAACATGTTCTCTAATGTCTTCCATGCTTTGTGAATTGATGCACATTGAGAGATCAACTTAAAATCTTTTGCATCAATAGCATTATAAATCTCTGTCTTCGCTTTGGAGTTGCAACTTGATTTGCGCTTTTCTGCATCCGTCCATTTGTCTCTTGGCTTGAGAACCACGTCTTCCTTATCATCAACCATCGTAGGCGGATTCCAACCAACTTCAATGGAATTGCAACAATCTTCATCAAGACCACTGATAAAAACCTGCATATGAACCTTCCAATAACCATAATTCGATGAATCAAGACGTGGTGGTCTTGTCATAGATGTGCGTTCTTTACAAGACTCCATTAAACCTAATGCAATCTCTGTCTCACTTCCTGAGCTACTTCCTGAACTAGTTTCAATACCTCACACTTGATCTACCAAAAATAAGACTAAATCTCTACGGGAACCCGCTCTCATACCAATTGTAAGTGCAGTGAGATAGTAATAAGTGCAGAAAATAAATAAGACACAAGGTTTGTTAACGAGGTTCGGTTTTTGTTCCTACTCCCCGGGACCACGTCCAGATTCGAATTCACTAGACCAAGAAAGCAAATAAAACCTATTCGCAAACGCGTAAATCAAGCCCAACCCTCTTGACTTACCGCTCCGTTCTAACCCGTGAACTCTTCAGGATAAAATAACCCTGAGCTAAACTTTACCCGAGCCTATACTTGAAACCTTATGGAACTCCGCAACCCGAAACCCGTAACACAATATTGTTAACACCAAAATGCTCATGAACTCACCACAAGCCTCATCAAAGTATTGTATCAAAACAATCAGAAGCACACTCAAAATGAAGACTCTCACACACACCCAAACTAAGATCTTTCTTTCTCCTCAAAAGTCTTACCTTCTCACAAGGCTTCTCTCTCCTTTATATAATGATGAAACACCCTCATAAAATCCAGCTGCAATCATGTGGATCCTCTCCTAAAATAAAGGATCTTCACAAATAAGGGAACAATCAAAATCCTTGATAAGGAAAGATTGGAAATCACTTTAATTCTTGATTGCCTTGAACTCTTGCTTCCACTCAAATTCTTAATTCCAGTCAAATCCTTGATTTCTGTCAATCATCGATCTCCATAATCTTCAAATAACATCACACCTTGATCTCCAAGAATCTTCTAACTCGTACTAGCTACTTCCTCTGGTGTAGTACTTCGTGTGGCATCCATCTGGCTCACGAACTGCTTCACGAACTAGTTCATGGAACCATCTCTTCATATGATGTAAAACTCATTCACAACCACACTCTCACATGGTACCTGAAAGGTTGAGGCAACTAAACAAGTAAAATGTTCAAAAGCAAACACAAAACTTGGAACATCAATTAGCAGACACAAGAACAAATATAAACCCTTGCAAAACATGTTTTAGACCTTTGAGATTCCGATTTTCAAAAGAGTGAATCTAACGACTTTAAAAACGTTTTCAAGCTGATTTCCAAGTTCTTATAAGTTCTAAATTCAAATTTAAGCAAGAATTAAACCCATAAATATTATTTAAAAAATCACAAAATGGAAGGTGAAAAGTCTCCAAACATTTTTGCGAAACGGTGAATAAGTACGAATGAGTTGAAGAGTTACAACCTAGTTTTGAGTGGCCTCTGATACCACTTGATGTGATCCTAGGTAGGATCTAGTCCCTGAACAACTCTAAGAGGCTGTGAAAGTGATGGTGTGAAGATCAAGGTTGCGGAAGTTAAGTAATGATGGTGAAAGTTGCGGATTTTTGAAACTTGTAGTGGATGGATCCGAGGCAAGGGGTTGAATGAGTGATACTTTTCAAGGATGGTGGAAGATCCTTGGACTATCTACTTGCTCTGTGTGAATAGCAAAGGCCAGACACGGTGGGAAAGAGGTGAATTGAAGTGAAACTTCCAAGGGGTGCGAAGATTCCCTTAGACTTTCGACTCTTGAGAGGAATGAGAAAGTGTTCTAAAATTCCTTGTTCAAGAGGATGATCAAACGAGTTTAAGAAGAAGATTTGATATTAAAATGTTTGATAATCTGAACAGAGGACCAAGAGGTCATACATATAGTGTTCAGCATGCATATGAAATAACTAAAGACTTAATGAAAACATTAAACACACAAAGAATTAAGACTTGAGACTAAACATTAATGAAAGCTTGACTAGACTCTTGATCTCCTCTTCATGCACGAAATTTGTAGAAAGGATTGGGCTTGGGTTTCCATCAAGAGGTTTTTGTTAAAGTGTTGTGAACAAGCCCCATTAAAAACCTTGTTTGGAAAACCTAATGGGACAAAACCAAACCAAGGGAAAAAGAGTGCAAGTCACAACAACTCTCTTGATGAATTGTTTAGGTGGCTTTGATCACAACTAGGATAGTTGGATTTGCACATACTAACTGCCCTAGATGGTGTTGAGAAGGTGCTGTAGTGTTGTCTTAAGTTTGACTTGCTTGGATCAGGTAATGGGGCCATTAAAGATCTGTAGAGTTTCTTCTTCATTATCCACAGGTTCTAGCTGCTCCTTAGCTTCTTCATTAGCTTCTTCCTCCTTTGGTTCTAGCTGCTGCTTTGGTTGAAGTTTCTTGATGGCCATGCTCACATCACAAGGTGTAGGTTGATGTCATTGAAGTTAGAGATGCACCTGCTTGGAGAGGAAACTCATAAATTGAATTCATTGTTTATGCATTAGGTCTTCCGAAAGCTTGGCTTAATGAATTCCTCATTGTCTGTTAAACATTAACTTGTTGTTGAATATCTTGTTTATGGATGATGCATGTACCTTGGCTTTCAATTTAGAATCGTTGTTCTTATTAATTTCATGAAAAAAATACTACCAATACTGTCTAGCTCCTCAATATCAATCTATCGCGAATGTAAAACCGCTACATTATAAATTAAATTATTGTAGAAAATATAACACTATTAATTACACAGATAACATAGTACTTTAGAAAACTGTTACTAAAAGTCCATGATATTTGCTCGCGTGTGGGGTCATGGCACTTAGAAAACTGCTACGATTGACATCAGTAGCATTTTTTTGGTGCTACCAACACGCGATTTTCATGCAGTGTTATCCTCTATTTGACCCATGGACTCAAAGAAGCGACTCCATGATTTATATAAAGATACTCCCTACACCGAAACTATCATTTAGAATAGGAGAGGAGAACTAAGCAATTGCACTAAGTATCTTATACCTTCTCTTTGATAAAAGCAAGTTCGGCATTTCGAATTTGCACCCTTGTATTACGAGAATCAATATAACTTATTCTTCCGAACAAATCTTATTATTTTGCTTATTTACTATTAACGAACATTTTAAACCTATGCATCAACATTTGGCGCGCCAGGTAGGGGGTAACAAAGCAAAAGAAAAAAAGTTCGGAAAATTATTATGACGAATTATGTAGGCGCAGTCCTTTGAGGTTTCCGATCTTGCAATGGATCCATCAGTTCTATTAAAAGACACATTCAGAGGATACCGATGTTCCGCTATGCGGCCCAAGCACCAACATACCATATTTCAGCAGCATTCTCAGATTCGGATCTTTTCAGGGTAGTAACCCAAAACAACTACCCCCTGGTCATCCGACTCAACGTAGTAGGGAATGCTTTCAAAAAAATATTAGTTGATAATGGCAGTACCATCAACCTTTTAAGCTTGGAAGAAATGAACTGTATCAGCATAGTTTCAAAAGAGATGGAGGTCAAAAAACCACGACTTATGTCGTTGATGCGTGAATTTGTTTTCACCTAATCTAACTGCAAGTGCACAGTGTACAAATAAAGTATATAGGTTGTCGATCCCACAGAGAGCTGGACTAATTATCGTATTACTATAGTATAGGATTGTTTCAAGCAAATCAAGTGTGTGTAACGGTTTCAATCAAGTAACCGATCAATTTAGTGAATGCAGTAGGTTGTATGCAAGGTTTAAAACATTATATCTAGGGGAATTCAGTGGAAAACAATGGATCATGGTCTTTTTAGGTGACTTCTAGAACTCTAAACACGTTATACTTTCAAATTCCTAAGGGTGTATTAGCGAATTGACTATATTCAAAGCCCTTAATCTCAAAGTCGCATTTGGATTGCCGCTGGAGATAAACAAGCTTTAAATAAGCAAGTTAGATCTGTTCACAAGGTGTTCGAAGAAGCATTGGTTATGACACCGAATGCACCTTGCTCACTACAGACTTTTCGGGCTTCTTCCAATCTGTTTGCGGTAAAGGAATTAACCTAGATTACCTTGTTATGACTCATGACTTCAATTCTAAGTGTTTTACACAATCCATAATGAAGAATAAGAGAACTACTCGGACATAGTAATGGTGACACAAATGATTATTGAGTTAATGAGTTGCATCCAAGAGTGATTTAGACAATAGAAGATTAGAGGTTCAAAATCTCAGTTGAGCAAAGAACAATCTCTAAACTTCTCTAGAGTCTCAAATAACAAAGCTTAGAAAGTAAAACCCTAGATATATAGTAACAAAGCAAAAGAATAAATTGGAAACAAGTAAACTCTTTGATTGATTGTATTGGATGTAAGGGTCGTGCCTTCCTCTGATGCTGAGAGCTTCTTTTATAGATGTGGAGGTCTTCATTAGGTCACAACCTCCTTAAAACTTGAGTTGGGCTTCATTGGAATCAAATGGACCAGTCTTGTAAAATCCCATAAGAATGAAATTTCTTCAGTAAAATGATCATATCTTGCGCTTCAAGCATCCAATAGACTTGATTCCAAATGAAATTGAAAATTAACTTTCGTGCCTACAAATTCATATGTAATTCGCCTCCTGGTTCGTTGGGTAAGTGGGATAAAGGATATCCGACTTCTTGGCATCCGTTTCTGCCTCTACGGCTCTTTTGCTAGCTTTGCTCCAAATCTTTTCACTTTAACTCATTTTGTTCCAAAACATATTTTTCTTGCTAGACCTGTATAAATACCTAAAGCGCAGTAGAAAACTCGATAAACACACATGTATCATGATAGAAAACCAGGTAAAATCCATGATACATATGTTGTTCCCTAGAAAGAAAGATATAGAGGTAGGAAAGGCGGTCTACCCCGTATATGTTGGAGTTGTAACAATGGACACCGTCTTTTATGTAATTTTGGGATTTTCCCCTTTCGATCATGGGAGTACCATGGCTTGCGATGATGGAGGCAGTGCCTTCCACTTACCACCAATTTCTGAAATTTCCCACTCCACATGGCTTCTGTACCGTGAAAGTCAACAAAAGGGTCGCTCAAGCTTGCTTTCTAGCGGCAAAGACTACGGATCAAAATCTACCCATTTATCTCGAATCGGAACCAGGAAAGTCGCCAAAATCCGTATCTGTCGGAGGTTCTGAAAGTTTATCTCCCCAGATAGTAGACCCAAACACTCTCGAGCGAAATAGGTATAAAAAAAAATTCTCGATGAGGAACGACCCGGACCCTGTGTATCTATCGGGAGCAGCATCATCCAGGACATTCGTCATAAACTTATCGTACTATTGCGAGCAAATATAAAAAATTTGCATAGTGAGTAGAAGATATGGTCGGTATTGACCCAAAGGTTATATCCCATCACCTCAATGTAGACCCAACTCAAAAACCGAGATCCAATACCCAGAATGGTTAGCTAATCTTGTAGTCGTAAACAAAAAGAACAGAAAATGGAGGATATGCATGGATTTTACCGATCTCAAGGTGTGCCTGAAAGACTGTTCCCTCTCCTAAACACTGAAAGGTTGGTGGAAGCTACCACTAGAAATGAACTCTTTTCTTTTATGGATGCCTTCTTGGGACACAGACAAATCATGATGCACCCGAACGACCGAGAGAAAATGGCTTTCATAATAGCAAAGGCTAGTAAACCGCATGTTTGCCGAGCAAATCAGTAACACAAAGGAAATCTATGTAGATGATATGCTAGTTGAATCCCATGTGACTCATCTCCAGAAAGGCTTTGACATATTGAATGATTTCAGAATGAAGTTAAACCCTGCCAAATGTACCTTCCCCATAACATATACCAAATTCATGGGTTACATAGTAACCAAGAGAGGGATCGAAGAAAATCCGAAGTAGATCGCCGCGGTTATCGGACTTCCACCCCGAGAAATTCTCGAGAAGTTCAGAGACTGGCTGGCCGGATCGCTACCTGAAATAGATTCATATCAAAATCAACGCATAGGTGTCTTCCCTTCTATAATCTGTTGAAGGGAAACAAGAAGTTCGATTGGAATGAAAAATGTGAAGAGCCCTTTAAGGAACTCAAAAAGTATCTATCAACACCGTTGGTCTTGGCTAAACCAGTAAACCTTCTCCTTTACGTTTTGATTTATTCACCTACTGCAGCTGGTCTTAGTTTAATTTATTCACCTCGTCTTTCTCTTTATTTGCAGACGACAGTTATTTTCAATCGTCTTCTTTCGGATGCCGTGACCAAACAATCAGAAAAGAAGGCGAAAATTGAAGAGTTGAAATCCAAAGTGAAGAATGCTTCTCATGACTCCTAAATTGATCGAAAAATGTCCGAGCAAGAATCCCTAAAGGCTGCCAATTTCATGAATCAAGTCAGACGTTTTGAACGCGAGTTGGAGGCAGTTCGACAAGCTAAACCGTCCGAGCTTGCTTCTGGGCTGAGTGGGGCTTAAACAAGGGAGAATGAACTGGATGATAAGATAATCGGCCGGCTCGATGCTCTAAGAGAATGCAGGGGTAAGTTTGAAGCAAACCGGCTTCGTAATTCTCTGGCCGATTTGCTTCACCAGGTCAAACGAAAGTGCAATCTGGTTGAGGTGCTTGAGAAGGAGAAATTTCATTTTTCTTACATCATAAAAGGGGAACTTTCTTCCCAACTGAATAATCTTTGAACGTCGACTGAAAATTTTTTTCCGACTTTCCTCTTAGTCCTTCGGATCTGACCGTTCTATCTTTGTTCCGAGGGAACTAGGAGCACACTCTTCGCTTGGATGACGTGAAGATGAATTTAACTCCTGGAATTTTGTAATCCTTACAGATCTTTTCTTGAATTGTATTCATTTCCTTTATTTTCTTATTTTGTGCGAACATATTCCAAAGTTTTCGAAATTTATTGTATCTTGTTTTTTTTTTCTTTTTTTTTTCTTGAATTAAAATTGAAAGATTTGATGACTTAACTCAAATGTTACTTTATCACATCATAAGTTTTTGTCATTTTTTATGAAATATTGTTTTAACGAGAAATGCTCGACCTTTATCGGTTTTTCCGGATTCTACTTTATCGAATTCCGGTATTTGAAGTGGATTTAAATATGCGAGAATTATCCGACTTTGCCTTACAATTTCTCGGTTCTACTATATCAAGCTCCAAAATTTCCAGCTAGATTCTGTAAAGAATGTGTAAAGGGACGAACCCTGTTATCGAGTACGTGATTAAGGTACCGATTTTTTATTTTTGGTTATAGCTGGAATCCGAAGAGGTGCCTACGTACCCCCAAAAGGGATCAAATCATTTGTAGTTCAAACCTCACTAGGTTTTTTTTTTAAAAAAAAAAATCATAAGACATAGATCCTTACGGCCCGTCCGCACAATGGTGCCGTTTAAATGGTAAGAATTCAAACCCGAGGTACATCCTCGCCATCCATGGTTTGCAAACGATAAACTCCTGGTTTAGCTTTCTTTATCACTAGGTAAGGACCTTCCCACCTAGCTCCGAGCTTACCAGCTCTAGACTCCTTAATATTTTCAAACACCTTGCGTAAGACTATATCTCCTTTGTCTAGACGGCGATCATAGGTTTTTTTGTTGTAATATCGGGAAGCGACTTGTTGATAATTTTGAAAACGAAGTAAAGCATGATCCCGAAGTTCTTGAGTTTCGTCATTCCGATCCTTTAACTTTGTTTTGTTTATCTCAGTATCGTGTATCATTAGAGTTCTTCGCAAACTCAGTACTCTAACTTATGTGGGAGACATTGCTTCCATACCATGAGAAAGTGAGAAAGGGGTTTGTCCAGACGCTCTTCAAGGAGTTGTTCTATGAGACCAAAACTCCCCCTCTAATTCATCCGACCAACGTCCCTTTTTGTCGATAAGCCTTTTCTTTATTCCACCTGCAATTGTCTTGTTCGTAGCTTCGGCCCGTCCATTCCTCTGGGGATACCTCGGAGTCGACTTGTTCAGGCGAATTTCCCACTTTTCACAAGAGACTTCGACGTTGCTCGAAATGAACTGCAAACCGTTATATGTTACTATCTCATAAGGAATTCCATGCCGACAAACAATGTTCTTCCAAACGAAACCTTCAACTTCCTCACTTTGAATCTTCGGAGAAGCTACTGCTTCAACCCACTTGGTAAAATAATCGGTTAAGACAAGTAGGAATCGCTTTCCACTTGTTGACTTTGGAAAGGGTCCCACGACATCCATCGCCCATCACATAAATGGATGGGGAGGTACCGCGGCCATAAGCCTTTCTGTAGACGCATGAATTTCTGCAGCATGTCTTTGGTATTTCTCGCAACGTGCCGTGAATTTATCAAAATCTACCATCATAGTAGACCAGTAATATCCTAACCTCCGAAATTTTACCACAACACTCTTCCTCCTGAATGATTCCCTCCTTCACTAGAATGGGTAGAAGTCATTACTTCATTTGCTTATTCCTTTTCGATGCAATGAAACATTAGTACTCCAGCCGAACGTTTGAATAAAGCATCTTCCATCATCATATACTGAGCAGCTAGGGTCTTAAGTCGGCGTGCTGCCCATTCGTCCGATGGAACTTCGTCGTTTTTAATATATCGAACAATGGGAGTTCTCCAATCTTCTAAATTCTCTATGAGAGGCTCTGGTAAAGCTTCTTCTTCATCCGCATCTTCTACTACAAAGGAATGTCTTTCATGGTCACCGATACTTGGATGATTGATCGTCTCAATCGGGACTGTCCTTTGTAAATGAGGATCCGATGTTGTAGCCAGAGCAGCTAGGGAATCTGCCATTGTATTTTCCTTTCGCAGAATTCGTATCAAGTCAAATTACTTGAACTTCTCTGCCATGTGTCTTACCAATTTTACATAAGAACCCATCCAATCATTTTTTTTGCTTCAAATTCACCACTGAACTGATTTGCAACCAACTGTTAATCACAACAAGCTCGGAGATATTGAGCTTCTAATTGCTTCACGAGACGTAGGCCTGCAATTCAAGCTTCATATTCCGCTTCGTTATTGGAAGCTTCGGAGATATTGGAAGCCAATATGAAAATATGCTCTAAAACTTCTCCAGTTGGGGATTTTCACCAAATACCAATTCCGGCGCCGAGTCTTGATGAAGAACCATCCACAAAGAGAATCCAACGCTCATTTTGAGGTGCAATTGTTACCACTTCTTGGGGTAGTTCTGACCAAAAGTCAGCTAATACATGAGACTTAATCGTCAACATATTTCAGTATTCAGTGTCGTATTCACTGAGTTCCATAGCCCATTTCGCCAATCGTCCTGATTGACCTGGACTGTGTAGTATAGTTCGGAGGGGCTGACTCGTCATTACATCTATCGGGTGTGATTGGAAATAAGGTCGCAGTTTCCGAGCCGCAATTACTACAACAAAAGCTAACTTCTCCACTGCTGAATATATCTAGTTTCTACATCATGTAAAGAATTTCTTTCGTAAAACGCAGACTTTTGTTCTCCTCTGTCCTCTCGGACCAGTACCCCCACTTACAGCTGATTCAAATACCGAAACGTAAAGGAAAAGGGTTCTCCATCTTCTGGCTTATTCAAGATCGGAGGAGTCGAAAGATATCTTTTCAGCTCTTGAAATGCGTCTTCGCATTCGTTACTCCATTCGAATTGCTTATTTCCTTTTAACAGATAATAAAAGTGGAGACATCTATCTGTCGACCGCGAAATAAATCGGTTCAGAGCTGCGATTCGCCCAGTAAGTCTTTGCACTTCTTTTTAGTTCTTCGGGGACGGAAGATTCTTTATCGCATTCATTTATCTCGGATTAACTTATATTCCTCTTTTTGTTACCATATATCTGAGAAACTTCCCGGATGTAACCGCAAAGGTACACTTATCTTGATTTAATTTCATACAAAATCGATTTAGGTTATCGAAACAATCCTGTAAATGAGTGACATGGTCGGATGCTACTTGATATTTTACTAACATATCATCTATATAGACTTCCATTGTGCTTTCGAGCTTCTCTGCGAACATCCGATTGACCAACCTTTGATACGTCGCATCGACATTCTTTAAACCGAATGGTATTACGCGGTAGCAATAGGTTCCCCTATCTGTTATAAAAGCTATTTTTCCCTGTCATTTGGATGCATCATAATTAGGTTGTATCCCGAAAATGCATCCATAAAAGAAAGAAGTTCATTTCCAGCAGTCGCTAACACCAGTCCCTCTAAGCTCATAAGAGGGAAACAGTACTTTGGACATGCTTTATTAAGATCTGTGAAATATACACAAATTCTCCATTTTCCATTTTTATTCTTAACCACCACGGGATTTGCCAGCCACTCTGGATATTGAATCTCGGCAATTGAATCTTTTGCCAAAAACCGGCCGATATCTTCATTGACGGCTGTTGCTCTTTCATATCATAATTTCCTCTTCTTTTGTTTGATCGGTTTGTGAGTCGGATCTACATTCAAACGGTGTAATATTACTGCAGGATCGATTCCCACCATGTCATTTGACGACTAGGTGAAAGCTCCCTTGTTCGTCTTCAACAAATCGACCGGCTTATCACGTATTTCTTTCTTCAAGCCTCTACTGATGCTTACGCATCGTTCCGGACGTTCCTCATCGATACAAACTTTTTCATCTCTCGAAGATATTTGGATCCAGCTCCCTAGCTAATGAAAACTTCGGATTTCCGTCATTTGGAACTTCTGGTTCCGAGATTAAAGAGATGATCTGCGGTTTTATCTCCATCGGCATGGAATAAATTTTGGCTATTCGTTGATTTCCTTTTACCGAACAGAAACCGTGTGGGGTCGGAAATTTGAATCACTAGTGATAGGTTGACGAGACTACTTCCATCATTATCAACCAAGGAACTCCCATAGTTGCATCAAAGATGGAAGGTCCTGAGATCACATGAAAAATAGTATCGATCGTCACTACTTCGACAAATACCGGATAGACTGCGGTTCTCACCCTTATATCTCTTTTCCCCGGAAGCGAGTAATTATTCCGTCCTAACTTCCATATACTTCGAAACCACATTCAAACGATTCATTGCTTCTAAGCTCAGCAAGTTCATTGTGCTTCCAGTGTCTACTAGCACTTTATCCATAGCATTTCTTGCTAAATAAATTTGAATGACCAAAGGGTCGTTGTGGGGACAATGACCAAAGGGTCGTTGTGAGGTCTGCGTTCGTGAAAGCCGCTGAAAGATGATAGGTTGATGCCGGGGTTACTTGTCGAGTCATCGGAATCCTCCGGATACGTCTCTTTACGGCCCTTTTAGAATCCCAGCTGTTTAGAATTGTTCCAACGTATTTCTTCATCCGTTTATTTCTGGTTTTTCCAAGGTTTCTTTTAATTTTTACTCAAAAGTAGCATCCTCCTATCTGGGGCGCCAAATGTTGATACTGGGTTGAACTTCTAATTATTTATAATTAGAGGGGTTTGTTTTTTGGAGTAAGTTAAGTAAATGAGAAAGAGAAAAGATTTCTCGGAAAAGAAGTATTATTATTGATATCGGTTACAAGGGTGTTAACTCGGAATGCCGAGTTAACTTTATCAAAGAGAAGTATTAAACTTAGGTTTGCTAGTAATTCTTCTCCCCGATTCTGAATGTCAATTTTAGTGAAGGGAGGTATGTATTATATGCCTCTGTAGTCGGTTATCTAAGCCCATGGGCTAATCTCAGAAATATGAAAATATTCTTTTTTTTTCCGAAATCAGGGAATCTGTGATAAGATTTGATCTTATTCTGTCCGAGCTTAGACTACGCATTTGGATGAAGTAGTTTATACCCCCGTTTCGGACACTAAAATCCAACCATTCTTTAACGAGGTATCCCTCGGTCATCTGGACCGAGAGCTCTAATCCTATTGAATAGGCTTATGACATAATTCGTAATTAGAGAAAGATCAGTAGGGACCGAAACTTAATTATTGTCAAGCTATTGATCATGGGTGCTAATCCCACCATCAACAGTATGGTATTCAATGATCCTTTTTTTAACCGTGCTTTACTTGCTAAGAAATCATGGGGATAATCCAGGATCCAAACTGCCTCTTTGCAAGACTAGTGAAGAGCATATACTTCCCCAATTTTGATTTCATGGAGGCAACCTTAGAAGAGGAACCATCATATGCATGGACCAATGTTCTTCACGGGAGAGAGCTCCTTCATAAAAGGATTAAAAAGAAGATGAAAAATGGGAAATACACTTGGGTCTGGCTCGACCCTTGGCTTCAGTATAATACAAGAAGGGCCCCTTTTAGTAAGCAATACATCTTCAATTTGAGACTAAAGGTTAGTGACCTGATAGATGCAACAACAAGTCGTTAGAAAGAGGAAATGCTAGAAGAATGTTTTTTTTCCTAATGATATCCAAAATATAAAGAACATTAAGCGTATGCTCAACCATCAAAATTTATGGAGTTGGGGACTAACCTCCAATGGAGAATATTCTGTCAAAACGGGTTATGATTTGGTCCTAAGGTCACATGAATCGAAAGTTATAACAGAGGCACGGGCACAACCCTCGCTGGAAAGGTTGTATTCTCAAGTATGGAAAATGAAAGCAGCACCAAGAGTTTGAACTTTTTGGTGAAAAGCACTTTGCGGAGCTATCTCTGTGATATGAACATGGTCAACAAGGAACCTCAACCAATAGAGTAGCTAGAACCAGAGGAAGAAGAAGCCAATGAAGAAGCTAAGGGCTTAGGAGCAGCTAGAACCTGTGGACAATGAAGAAGAAACTCTACAGATTTTTAATGGCTCCATTACCCGAACCAAGCAAGCCAAACTTAAGACAACACTATAGCACCTTATCAACACCATTCCGGCCAGTTTAGTGTGTGCTAATCCAACCACATTGATTGTGATTCAAGCTACCTAAACCTCACGAATAAAGGTGCCTTGGATTGTACTCTTTTTCCGTGTTCTTAGTTTTGTCCCAATGGGTTTTCTAAGATAGGTTTTTAATAAGGCAAGCCCAAGGTACTTTACCACAGCCTCTTGGCGAATAAAAGCCCATTCTATCTCAGTCATGTACAAAATTGGATTCAAAGAAACATTTAATATTGTGATTGAGTCTTAGTATTCTTTATTAAATGTCTTTGTAATTCCCTAGTCTTTCGTAATTGTCTTGGTGGAATCTTAGGAGTCATTTTTGATTCCTATGCACCTCTAGACTACTATAAATACTCTCTTGTATTCACCTTTCTAAATCATCAAACATTTTATTATCAAATCTTCTTCTTAAACTCGTTTGATCATTCTCTTGAATAAGAAATTTTGGAACATCTTCCCATTCCTCTCAAGAGTCGAAAGTCTAAGGGAATCTTCGCACCCCTTGGAAGTTTCACTTCAATTCACCCCTTGCCCACTGTATCTTGCCTTTTATATTCACACAGAGCAAGCAGATAGTCCAAGGATCTTTCACCATCCTTGAGAAGTATCACTCATTCCACCTTTGTAATCGGATCCATCCACTTCAAGTTTCACAAATCCGCAACTTTCACCTCCATTACTTCACTTTTGCAACCTTGATCTTCACACCATCACTTTCACAGCCTCTTGGAGTCATTCACGGACTAGATCCTCCCTAGGATCACACGTCAAGTGGTATCAGAGCTCACCCCAAACCAGGTTGTATTTCTCAAACCATTCACACTTCTTCACCTTTTCGAAAAAACGTTTTGAGACTTTTCACCTTCCATTTTGTGATTTTGTTTTAAATATTTCTGGGTTTAATTCTTGCTTAAACTTGAATTTAGAACATATAAGAACCTGAAATCAGCTTAAAAATGTTTTTAAAGTCGTTAGATTCACTCTTTTCAAAATCGGAATCTCAAAGGTCTAGAACATGTTTTGCTAGGGTTTATCTTTGTTCTTGTGTCTGCGAATTAGTGTTCCAAATTTTGTGTTTGCTTTTGAACATTTTACTTGTTTAGTTTCCTCAATCTTTCAGGTACCATGGTGGAAACAGACCACAATAGAGAAGAGTCCTCAAACTCTATCAACTAACCTCTCATGGATTCCTTCAAAGTTATCATGGAAGAGACTATGAACACCATGAGGGCTGAACTAGAAAGAACCATTATGGATAGGCTTAGGAGACATCCACTGATGCATCATGGATTTTACCGATTTTATGTCATGATATGACTGGTTTTATAGAGTCTTTCTAGTGTGTTTTAGGTATTTATACAGGTTTTACAAGCAAAAGGTGTTTTGGAGCAAAAGGAAACAAAAGGAAGCCAAAAGGAAAGAATTAGAGCAATTGTCAGAAAAGAAAAGTGCAGAGCCAGAACTGAAGTCTGGAAGTCAACGGACAATTGACCGACCTAAAGGAAGGGTATAATAGGCAAATTAAATATCAAATCAAAGCCCCGAGAGTTGAATTTCATTTCCATTTGGAATTGGATCAAACGGAGTTCTGGAGCGTGATATATTGTTATTTTACTGAAGAAGGTCCATTCTGACGAATTTTACAAGACTGGCCTGTTTAGCTCCAATCAATCCCGACTCAAGTTTTAAGGAAGTTTTGACCTAGGCACGACTTTTCTACCTATAAAAGGAGTCTTAAGAGGCAGAGATCAGCCATCACCAATAATCACAAGAGAATCACCAATCACAGCCACCAAATACTATTTTGCTTTCTAGATTTCTAGGGTTTTGCTACACTAGCTTTGTTTGAGAGCTTGAAGGGGAGAAGAGATCTGTTCTTCATACAAATATACTGAGTTTGCATCTCTGAACCTGTTTACTTTTATGAAGTTTACTTTGTGCATGAGTTTTCCTATGTGCGAGTAGACAACTTGTTAGATCTAGGATTTTCAATGGTTTTATAGAACTCTAATGCATTCAACATGATATAATCAATATTCTCTACTTTATTCTGATCTGGCAATTTAGAATATTTCTCATAGGAGGAGTTACACCAATACACCATTGGGTAATGATTCTTGAACATGGTTTTTAGTAGGTAACCTCGTCCTTGTGCAAACGAGAGTTTGACTTGGAAGGTTATGAAAAATCAGATCTATTTCATTGCATGTGTTTTCATATTATGTTTGGAAAGCATCATTTCTGATCTAATGGTTAACTCATAGGTATAATATCTCGAGAGATCGGTTATTATATATATATCGTCTTCTGTGTTCGTGAATCTATTGATTATTGATTGATTGGTTATCTATATTTCCTGTGATTTCCTTTGGATCTAGCGCCCTTAAACCAATGATGAAACATCTCATTTGCTTTAGTCTAATGATATAACTAATGTTACTAATCATGCTTTGCTTTGACAAGTTTCAAAGTACCAGATCTGCGGTAATCACTTGGTTCCCTGTGGGATCGATAACCTTTCATGCTACAAATGTACACTGTGCACTTGCAGTTTATTTAGGTGAAAAGAATTCACGCATCATCCACCACCCTCTGATACTGAGTAGTATTATACTCACTCATCTAGGGCACACCAATATAGAAGGACAAGGCCACAAGATGATTGAATGGCTAGAAACACCCAAACCAACACCCGCGATCCTTTAGATCGCCTTAAGATCAAAATCCGCTCTTTCCATTGAACCAATGACCCTGAAGAGTACCTAGAGCGGGAAAAGAAGATAAAAATAGTCTTTAAATGTAGGGAATACACTCAGGATAGCAAGGTTAGAGTAGCACCAACCGCTTTTAAAGATTATGCCTTAAGTTGGTGGGATTAATTAGTTACTTCGTGGAGAACGGTTGGGGATTTACCTATAGATTCGTGGAACCAAATGACAATCATCATGAGGAGAAGGTTTATACCTAGTCACTACCATAGGGAACTTCACCTTAAGCTTAGAAACCTATCTCAAGGATCTAAAACCGTACAGGAGTACTTTAAGGAGATGGAAACCTTGCTGCTTAGGGCTGATATTCAAGAGGATAGTGAAGCCACTATGGCTAGGTTTATGGGTGGCCTCAATAGAGAAATCATGGATAGGCTAGAGGTTCATCATTATGAAGAACTATAAGAGCTTCTCCATAAAGCCATAATGTTTGAGAAACAAATTAAGAGAAAGAACCCCAAACCCGGAGTTAGTTCAAATAGATTTAGCCAATTTAAGGAGGATAAGTCTAGCAAAGATTACAAGTCTTTCACTAAACCTAAGGTAGAATATTCAAAACTTAAGGGTATAGATATGAGTTCTAGCACCAAAACTAGGGAAATTCAGTGTTTGAAGTGCAAGGGTTTTGGTCACTACTCTATTGAATGTACCAATAATATAACCATAGTTATTAGGGTTACTGGTGAGGTAGAATCAAAGGATGACCATTCGGATGCTGAGTCCTTAGAACAAAATGTAGACATGCCCTATAATGGACAACTCTTAGTCACTAGGAGAACTCTAAACTTACAAACTAGGACATAGAAGAATGAGCAGAGAGAGAACTTATTTCACACTCACTGTCTAGTTAAAAGTAAGATCTGTAGCTTAGTGATAGATGGGGGTAGTTGTACCAATGTAGCTAGTGAGATTATGGTAGAGAAGTTAGGACTTGAGATTATTAAGAGGTATAAACCTTATAAGTTGCAATGGCTCAATGATGATGGTGAGCTAGAAGTAGAGAACCAGGTTCTAGTTCCTTTGTCCATAGGCAAATATGAAGATGAGGTTTTGTGTGATGTTTTACCCATGGATGCTGGTCACATCTTGTTAGGTAGACCTTGGCAATCGGATAGAAGGGTTATTCATGATTGGTTTACTAATAGGTACTCTTTTGATTGTAAGGGAAAGAAACATATTTTATTACCTTTATCCCCACAAGAGGTTCATTTAGATCAGATAGCTTCAAAGAACAATAAAACCCAATCTGAATCCAAAATCAAACCCCATGCCGACTCCATCACCAAACCGCCAACCAAACCGCCAATCAAACCATCGGCTAAACAGTCGGCTAATCTTATGATTAAGTCCAATCTAGGGAGTCATTTACCACATCTACTCTTTGTGCTTAAAGAATGTTTTCATACTAACCAATCTATGCAGGACATGCCTAGAAAAATTCAACTTCTTTTGCAGGAATTTAAGGATGTGTTTCCGGAGGAGCAACCGCAAGGCTTACCACCAATTCGAGGAATTGAGCACCAAATTGACTTTCTATCCGGAGCATCTCTTCCAAGCCAGCCTACATAACCAATCCCCTAGAGACCAAGGAGATTCAACAGCAAGTCACTGAGCTCAGGAGAAAGGTCATATCCGCGAGAGCATGAGTCCATGTGATGTACCTGTTTTGCTAGTGCCTAAGAAAGATGGTAGTTGGAGGATGTGTGTTGATTGCAGAGCCATCAACAACATCACTGTAAAGTATTGCCACCCTATACCTAGATTAGATGATATGCTTGATGATTTGCATGGTTCTAATATTTTTTCTAAGGTAGACCTTAAGAGTGGTTATCACCAAATTAGGATGAAAGAAGGTGATGAGTGAAAACTGCATTTGAAACTAAACAAGATTTATATGAGTGGTTTGTAATGCCCTTTGGCTTAACCAATGCACCAAGTACTTTCATGAGGTTGATGAACCACGTCCTTAGAGAATTCATAGGTCACTTTGTGGTAGTATACTTTGATGATATTCTAGTTTTCAGCCAAAGTTTAGATGAACATGTGGAACATCTTAGAAAGGTTTTTGAAGTGCTTAGAAAAGAAACCTTGTATGCTAATCTTAAGAAATGTACTTTTGGAACAGATAACCTTGTCTTCTTAGGTTTTGTTGTGAGTACAGATGGTGTCAAGGTTGATGAGGAAAAGATAAAAGCGATTAAGGAGTGGCCGAGCCCAAAGAATGTTGGGGAAGTAAGGAAATTTCATGGTCTTGCTGGGTTTTATAGAGATTTGTCAAAGACTTTAGCACTCTAGCAGCCCCACTAACTGAGGTCCTAAAAAAGAATGTGGGATTTAAGTGGGAGCAAGCTCAAGAAGAAGCATTCCAAACCTTCAAAGACAAGCTCACACACTCCCCAGTGCTTTCTCTTCCTAACTTGATAAAACTTTTAAAATTCAATGTGATGCCTCAGGAATTGGTACTGATGTTGTTCTTATGCAGGAAAAGAAGCCAATAGCCTACTTTAGTGAGCAAATTGGAGAGGCCACACTCAATTACCCAACCTATGACAAAAAAATTTAAGCACTCGTTAGAGCCTTGCAAACATGGCAACATTACCTTTGGCCCAAGGAATTTGTCATCCATACTGATCATGAGTCACTCAAACATCTCAAAGAACAAAAAAAGCTGAACAAAAGACATGCTAGGTGGATCGAAATCATTGAGACTTTCCCCTATGTGATCAAATACAAGAAAGGTAAAGAGAATGTAATTTCCGATGCTCTTTCTCGGAGGTATGTGCTCTTGAACTCTATAGAAGTTAAGCTGCTAAGTTTTGATCAAATTAAAGAGTTATATGCTACTGATGCTGATTTTAAGGATATTTATGCTGCTTGTGAGAAGTTTGGTACCGGAAAATACTTTAAGAGTGAAGGCTTCTTGTTTTATGATAATCGATTATGTGTACCTAACTCTTTTTTGTGAGATTTGTTTGTTAAGGAAGCACATGCAGGTGGTCTTATAGGTTACTTTGGTGTTGCAAAGGCATTGGTTATAGTGCAGGAACACTTTTTTTGGCCACACATGAGAAATGATGTTGAGAAAGCTTGTCAAAGATGTGTAACTTGCAAGCAAGCCAAATCCACAATCCATAAGCACGGTTTGTATACCCCTCTTCCTATACCTTTGCACCCTTGACATGATATTTCTATGGAATTTGTTGTTGGATTTCCTAGAACTAAGACTAGAAAGGATTCAGTTTTTGTTGTAGTTTATAGGTTTTCCAAAATGGCTCACTTTATTCCTTGTCATAAAACGGATGATGCCATTAACATTGCTGGATTATTCTTTAAGGAGATAGTTAGACTTCATGGCATACCTAGGACCATAGTATCAGATAGAGACACTAAGTTCCTTAGTTACTTTTGTAAAATACTTTGGTCTAAGCTAGGAACTAAACTTTTTTTCTCCACAACTTGTCACCCACAATCGGATGGTCAAACGGAAGTAGTTAATAGAACCTTGTCTACTTTGTTAAGAGCTTTGATTAAAAGGAATCTTAGGACTTGGGAAGAATGTTTGCCTCATGTTGAATTCAAATATAATCATGCTAGGCATACTGCATCTAAGTATTCACCTTTTGAGATTGTTTATGGGTTCAATCCCATCTCACATTTGGATCTAATGCCCTTACCTTTGAGTGAAAGGACAAGCCTTGATGGAAAGAAAAAGGCTGAGTTGGCTAAACAGATTCATGAGAAGGCTCGACTCAATATTGAAAAATAAGACGAAGATGTATGCTCAACAAGCCAATAAGAACCGGAAAAATCTAAATTTTGAGGAAGGAGAGTTAGTGTGGATTCACTTGCGCAAAGATTAATTTCCGAGTGCAAGGAAATCCAAGCTAATGCCTAGGGTTGATGGTCCATCAAAGTCATCAAAAAGATCAATGACAATGCCTACCAGCTGGATCTTCAATGTAAGTACCAAGTAAGTTCAAGTTTCAATATTACTGATTTGGATCCCTGTTTTGCAGATGAAATCGATTTGAGGTCAAATCCTTCTCAACTGGGGGAGGATGATGTGAGCATGGTCAACAAGGAACCTCAACCAATGGAGCAGCTAGAACCGGAGGAGGAAGAAGCCAATGAAGAAGCTAAGGAGCAGCTAGAACATGTGGATAATGAAGAAGAAACTCTACAGATCTTTAATGGCCCCATTACCCGAACCAAGCAAGCTAAACTTAAGACAACACTACAACACCTTCTCAACACCATTCCGGCCAGTTTAGTGTGTGCTAATTCAACCACATTGATTGTGATTCAAGCCACCTAAACCTCACCAAGAGAGGTTCCTTGGATTGTACTCTTTTTCCCTATTCTTAGTTTTGTCTCAATGGGTTTTCTAAGATAGGTTTTTAATGAGGCAAGCCCAATGTACTTTACCACAGCCTCTTGGTGAATCAAGGCCCATTCTATCTCAGTTATGCACGAAATTGGAGACAAAGGAACATTTAATATTGTGTTTGAGTCTTAGTCTTCTTTATTAAATGTCTTTGTAATTCCCTAGTATTTCATAATTGTCTTGGTAGAATCCTTGGAGTCATTTTTGATTCCTATGTACCTCTAGACTACTATAAGTACTCTCTTGTATTCACCTTTCTAAATCATCAAACATTTTATTATCAAATCTTCTTCTTAAACTCGTTTGATCATCCTCTTGAATAAGGAATTTCGGAACATCTTCCCATTCCTCTCAAGAGTCGAAAGTCTAAGGGAATCTTTGCACCCCTTGTAAGTTTCACTTCAATTCACCCCTTGCCCACCGTGTTTTGTCTTTGTTATTCACACAGAGCAAGCAGATAGTCTAAAGATCTTCCACCATCCTTGAGAAGTATCACTCATTCCACATTTGTCATCGGATCCATCCACTTCAAGTTTCACAAATCTGTAACTTTCACCACCATTACTTCACTTCCACAACCTTGATCATCACACCATCACTTTTACAGCCTATTGGAGTCATTCATGGACTAGATCCTCCCTAGGATCACATCACTCTGTGGCATAGGCTTTCAGAGAAAGGGGAATGAAATCAGATGATGAATGTTTTCTTTGTAGTATTGGTTTAGAATCAGTCAACCATGCTCTGTTTCAATGCAGTTTATCCAAGCAAGTGTTAGCTCTAACAAAAATACTAACACCTTCACAGAGTTATGAAGAGGGTTTCTATCTTCTCAAATATAGCCCATCAGCTCAAAATGACCGATAGCGAGGACTGCAACCATGAGGAGAGAAATATTATTCCTTGGTATCCCTGGTGGATATGGAAGGATAGAAACATGATGCTTTTTGAAGCAATCTCGGCTTCTGTAGGGGAAACAGTGGGGAGCTAAGAGAAGATGCACTATATTTTTTTAATGCGCAGGAAGAGGAAGATGTGGAGGAGAAAAGAGAGAATAGAGATCAAGACATTGAACCCAAGTATTAGAGACCGCCTTTTGTGGGAAGTTTGAAATGTAATGTAGCCTTTGAATGGTCAAAGCACTGAAGAGTTGGAGGAGCAGCTTGGGTTCTCAGGGTTTTAGATGGTAAAGTCTTGAGCCATGCTCGTAGACGGTTTATCAACTGTAAAGGATGCAAATGAAGCAAAATTGAAGACTATATGATTGGCCACAAATAGCATGTGAGAAGTATGAAGATTTTCAATGTGGTCTTTGCAGTTCAAGATGTTCATTTAATGAAGGCAATCAAGCGTCTAAAAGTATGGCCTTCATTGAGAAATCAAGTTTATTAATTTTACCAAAAAGAGGAGTAGATAATTGAAGGATAATTATGGAGACCCTAAATGCAAATAGAGGGACAAATTTTCTTTTGGTTAGTGCTACAAGACCTTTGGAACTCCTTTGTAGCCTTGTCATTCTCGAGTTGACAACGGAACTCTTCCTTGCGGAGAGTTGCGGATAGTTCCCCTTATATTTGTGTCTTTTGAGGGTATATATTTTTTGTATAGGGATGGAATAGATATTATCTTACGCTTATAGCTAGGTGGCCTTATTTTGTAAAAGAAAGGGATGGAGTGGATGGATAACACCTTTTTGTAAATGCTATGCTGACTATTTATATCAATGAAAACCGGATGACCAAAAGAAAAATAGATTGCAATTGTGAATATTGTATAGTGAGGGGACGAGTGAGGAAGTAGGTCATTAACTCATTATCAAAAAAAGAACAACTCATTATCAAACTCCAAGTGAAGATTGATACCACCGCCAAAACAGTTCATTCCATCTTTTTTTTCTCGTTTTGCCAAGTAAAGTAACAGTTCATTCCATCCTGGGTTTTTTGGTTTTTTGTTTTTTTACGTCCATCATTCATTGCTTTACCTTCTTTTAGTGCCTTCTCTAAACCACTTGTTTTCCTTCTTTTTATTCATATTCCAAGATTTGGGATTTTCTACTCTTTTTTGGTTGAATTCTCTTAAATCGAATAGAATGTCAGCGATAAAAAAAAAATCAATTGAAAACTGAAAAGTAAAGAAATCAAAGAGCTCTCGTGAAACTAGTTTAGTAGTAAACTAGTTGGCATATTGTTCTATTATATGTAATAGCCAGTTGGGCAGCAGTATTTTATAAATCAAAAGTCTAAAATATTACCATTATTTACCGAAGTGTCAATAAACCGATCGTTGGGTTTCATATCATTGTTGTTATCACCACTATGTTCGTATTTAGAAAATATTTCATAGACGAATTTCTCCACATCGATTTTCGAAATTTCAATCTCCACGTTCCCATGGTTCTCCGGCTCCGGAATATAGGGTGGTCGTGAGACCTTAAGCACTTGATCCCAATCCAACGCTCTGAAGAAATCGTGTCCCTTGATCCCCTCCGCAGTAATCCTACTACTAGGATCCTTGTCCAGAAGTTTTTTTAGCAATTCCCTTAACGGCGTCGTTTCGCCAACCAGACACGGCGGTTCAGTCAAAATCTTAAAGAACGTTTCTTTTCTGTTCGATCCCCTAAACGGTGTAGCTCCGTAGAGCATCTCGTACAAAACCACTCCCAACGACCACCAGTCAACGGCGAAGTCGTGGCCACTTCCGGTGATTACCTCTGGCGCGACGTACTCCTCAGTTCCAACGAACGAGTTCGATTTCTCTCCTGACGAGTCCGACTCAGTCGAAACCGAGTCCTCCGGTGAGATTCCTGAGTTGCAGAAGCCAGAAAATGGGAGGAACCGTTCCTTTCTCGTGGCCGTCGAAGGTATCGGAGACGGCGAAAGTTGCGGCGTTCTCGGAGGGAGATTGGTGGAAAGATCGAAATCAACTAGCATTAAATGGCCGTTTTCTTGAATCATCACATTGTCTGGTTTCAAATCTCTGTATACGATTCCTTGATTATGCAAATACTCAAGTGCGATTACAAGCTCCGCCGCATAAAATCTGTAGGATTTTAAATCACTAGTAGAAACGAAGGAGGGATTTTAACATGGTATTAAAATAAATCAATTAACCTGATGCTCTCGTCGGAGAACATTCCCTCCGTCTGCTTCATCCTCAAAGAATTGAGATCTTGTCCAGGACAGTACTCGATCGCGTAGCCGACAACTTTATCTGTCGCTAAAACCCCATGGAGACGTGGAAATAAAGGATGATCGAATCGGGCCAACACTCTCTGCTCGAAACTCACGCGCTTGTTCTTCTCCGTTGATTCCCTAAGTGTGACTTTCAAAGCAAGCCATTCCTCGGCGACTCTCACGAGGAACACAACTCCTTTAGAGCCACGGCCCAGCGCTGAGAAAACTTCAAGCCGGTCCAAGTTGAGAGTCGGGATCGTTTTCTCCGGTAGTGGGAGGTGGTCGGTCATCCTTGATTCTCTGTTTTTCTTTTTTCTTTTCTAAAATCTTCGGTCTCTCTTTTAGTTTTTGTTGCCGTGCTGTGGTCAGCAACTTTATAGAAAAGAGAAGTTACGCGCTTTGATTGTGTTTCCTTGCCGGGAAAGACTTCAATAAACGGAAGGCAAATAATGTTGCTCCTTATTACTTTTACCATTTACTCCTCGATCAAGCACATTTGCAGATTCCTCCTCATCCTATCAGAAGAACAACACCTAATTGAAGAAATCGCCACTAGAGACGATGAAGAAAGAATCAATTATGTTATTCTCAGTAAGTCTCTGTAGTCATGTTTACATCATGTATATATAGGTCCTTACAAAGGTTTGCTCTTAACCAATACCGGTTCTCTATTTACTCTATTATTCCCCCCTAAGATAGGCGTATAAATTGATTGTAATGACATTTTGTTAATCAAAACATTAAAATGACCTGAAAATAAAGTCTTTGTAAGAACATCAGCAATCTGCGAATCTGTAGTGGATGTGTAGTGTCTTGATCAGGCCATTGATGATTTTATATCTTACTTCATGACAATCAAGATCCACATGTTTGATATGCTCATGGAATACGAAAATGTTGGCAATATGGATTGCTGTAGTTGAATCACAAAAGAAATGAACAGGTTTATATTGAGGAATCTGAAACTCTTTAAGCTAATTCACTAGCCATACAACTTCCTTGACCGCAAATGCCATGGCTCTGTATTCTGATTCAATAGAGGAATGAGAAACAATTGGCTGCTTTTTCGATTTCCATGAAATAAGCGAAGGACCAAGAAACACACATAAACCAGACGTGGATCAGTAGAGAAAGTCCAATTTGCATCTGTAAAAGCTTGCAGTTGAAGATCTGACTCAGCAGCATAAAACAAACGATTACCTACTGTACCTTTCAGATAATGAAGCACTTTGTAAGCAGCTTTAAAGTTTGAGTTCTTCGGTGAACTAGTGAATTGACATATTTTGTTGAAATCATAGGTGATGTCTGGCCGAGTGATGGTCAAATACATCATCTTCCCTACGAGTCTTATGTACAATCCAATAGTCTCGAATACCTGTTCATCAAGTTCAAGAACCAACTTTTGATTAAGATCCACTGGAATGCTAGAGGGTTTGCAAGCCAATAATTCACTCTCTTCTAACAACTCTAAGACATATTTCCTCTGACACACAAATATGCCTTTAGCTGATCTTGCGATTTTCAATCCAAGAAAATACTTAAATGATCCAAGATCTCGTAACTTGAAAGCTTTCTTGAGATCTTCTTTCAAAACTTCAACCTCTTAATCATCATTACTCGCAATAATGATGTCATCCACATGTACTAAAACTGCTACATACTTTCCATCAGCATTCCGAATGAAAAAAGTGTGATATGCATATGATTTCGTAAAACCAAAAGCAGTTAAAGTTTCACTAAACTTAAGAAACCATTTTTTAGAAGCTTGCTTTAAACCATATAAAGATGTACGTAGCTTGCAAACAGCATTGTCAAGAAGCAACTCCCCCTGCTTCGGTGTATATCCTGGAGGAATATTCATGTAAATTTCCTCTTCTAAGTGTCAATTCAGGAAAGCATTGGAGATATCGAGTTGTGTAAGACTCCACTGTTTGGCAGCAGCAACAGTTAAGAGGGCTTTCATAGTAGTCATCTTGGCTACAGGTGAGAAGGTATCAATAAAATCAACGCCAAGTTGTCGAGTATACCCTTTCACAACTAATCTTGCCTTATATCGCTTTAAGCTCCCATCCGCATTCAGCTTCAATTTTTAAACTCATTTGCATCCAATCGCATGTTTATCTTCAGGAAGTGAACATATATCCCAAGTGTGACTTCGTTCCAAACCACTCAGTTCCTCATTCATGGCCGCAATCCATTCTTCAAGTTTCTTGGCCTGAGCAAAAGAGTTTGGCTTGAAATGTAATGTTAAAGCACACACATATACTCTATATGCATATGACAAGTTATCCAAAGTCATATATGCAGCAAGAAGGTAGGGAATATCCACCAAGTCTACATCTGTTATATTAAAATAATTATCTTGTAAGTAAGTTGGTGTTTTGGCTAACCATTTTGATGGTTGTGAAAAAGATGTGACACAACGGATGTTTGGTGACTCCATTGCAAATGAATGGTTAACAACCGGAGGAATAGAAATCTGATCATTCAAAGAATCCAAGTAATGAGATTCTGAGATATAAAATATATCATAAAGAGAATTTTTCTAACCCGTAGCAAAAGGAAAGATGTCCTCATGAAAAACCACATTTCTGAAAATATGGACTTTGTTAGACTCCAAATCCAACAATTTTGTAGCCCTTATATCCTGAAGGAAAGCCAAGGAAGACACATGGGTGAGCTCATGGCTAAAACATGTTCCAATTCTTTGAAGATGTGGAACTGTAGGTGAGACAACCAAACACACGAATGTCACTATAGTCAGGGACTTGTGAAGTTAAGAGCTCATGTGGTGACTTGTCTTGCAATAGCAGAGATGGTAACCTGTTGATGAGGAACACACCATTAAGTATATAGTCCCCCAAGTATTCAAAAGGTACCTTTGCTTGAAATATGAGAGATCGAGCAACATTAATTATGTGCTGATGCTTCCCTTCAATTCATGAATTCTGCTCTGGCGTTTTGGAACACGAGTGGTAAGAAATAATGCCTTTCTTTTTGTAAAGCTCTGTGAATTTCAATACCTGAGCATTATCTGAACGAATTCCTTTAACCACTGCTTTATATTGTGTCTCTACAATCTGTAAAAACTCGGGAAAAACACTCAACACTTCATCTTTGCTTCTCAGAAGATCCATTTACCTGAGTGTGATCATCTACAATTGTTAAGAAATACATGTAACCTTCAACAGTCGATGTAGAGAAAGAGCTCCATAGATCAGTGTGAAGAAGATCAAAGGCATATTCACACATATTGTTGTTGCATGGAAATGAAAGACGCTTTTGTTTTGGTAAAGGAAAAATAGAGCAATGAAAAGGTCGTTTATTTCTTTGTCGTAAACCAAGTACATATATAAGATTGTCAATCTTAGATATACATGGATGACCTAATCGATTATGCCATACTATAGAGTCAACTATTACAGACGAACAAATTTGAAAAGAAAAAGGGACTGCTTTTGACCACTGAAGCATCCAAGACGTATAGGTCCCCAATTTACTCAACCTGACCAATTATAAATGCCTTGATATAATCATGTATCGCACAAGTAGATAGATCAAAAGAAACTCTACAGTGCAAATCTTTTGTTAGCTGACTGGCACTCAGAAGATTCAGTCTAAAGTCTTGTATGTACAACACTCCATTGAATACCAGATGATCATTCAGCCTAACTCTGCCCTATCCCTTTAATCTCAACACCAATGCCATTTTGTAAAGTGACTTTACTAGCCAGAGACTGAGACAAGCTTTCAAATACTTCGATCATGTAAAACATGATGAGTTGTTCCACTGTCTATAATCCAGGATTCACTAGACAACACATTTTTTGTAGCTTTCAATATACCAACAAAATGAAGAGTGGAATTAGAGAAAGTCATACCTGGAAGGGCAGTTATAATTGCACCAAAGGTGGAAGCAACATTAGTGCCAAAATGCATATGCGGCTGTAGTTGAGAGTTGAAATAGGCAATGTTTCCAGCAATCTGATTCTTCCTCAACATTCTTGAAAAACCATTTTTTTGGCCGAAAGGAGTTAGCTCCAGTTGAGCCACCATAGGCTTAGCTGAAGGTACTTGAGAACTACTTTTGTCTCTCTCTTGTTTGGACTTATACTTGAATTCCATTGGATAGTCATGAATCTTGTAGCAAGTATATTTGGTGTGACCAGTGTAGCCACATTTTGCACAAATAATCTTGTTTTGTTTATTCTGAACAGTGACTTGAGCAATGACCGGAGTTGGTTATGGTGCAATTACTTGACAAGAAGATGCATTTGTCACAAGAACTACACTCCTCTTATTATGATCTTGATCAAGTAACTTGTAGGTCGTTGACAAGGAGGGAACATGCTTCTTCATGATGATTTGACTACGTATGGTAGAATACGAGTCATTCAAACGAGCTAAAAACTTGATCACCTTGAAATGTTCTTTAATTTCATCAGCTGGTTCATCCCAAAGAATCTTGAGTGTGGTGTAATACTTAGAGACAATCAAATTGAAGGAATTTGGTGTGGAGTTTTAAAAATTTTCTAAAACCCTAAATACAAATCCATAGCCCTAGATCTATGTTTATTGAATCAAATTCAGTTCATAGATATACCTAGAGTTTCTTAGCAGCGGAATGATCAGGATATCGAGAACAAAAGCGCCTCAGATGCTGCGCCTCTACAGAAAGTCCACACACACACAAACTGGAAGCGGGATGCTAGTGCCTCTGGGAGAGATCGAGTTTGACGGCTAGGTTAAGAACTTCTATACGAAATTTCGTGACCTAGTGCCTTTAAATAGAAGCATGGTCGAAATTCCTTAACCGATGGATTAACCGGTTTAAATTAAGTCATTAATTAAAACCCGGTATCTATAATCCTGAACTGTGTCGACCAACACCAATATGTGTGTCCATCGACACACTCATAAAAACTCGATATCAATGTGTAACAATTACAGATTGATGAGATCATTACTCTAATGATCATTCCCAGTACTTGTTATCCAGTTTGCTTAGGTGTGTGACCCTATAGGAGGGACTCCCGTTAACGAGAGATATTTAACTCCCGTTATATAGGAGGGAGAAAGTCCATCTTGTTCCATCCCCTGTTCCCCACACACTTCATGATATGCCCAATCAATGTCTGAATAGTCACTAGTTACGGCTGACGTTTGACAATGTCAAAGCAAACCAATTCATATGCAGGAAAACATGATGAACTCAGGTCTAAGGACTATACTCTATAGTCGTAATGAGAAACTCATATGACATTCATATAACAATCTTGTTGAGTTCTCATTAGCGGGTCATATCTGATACCGTGTTCACAACACATATCTATGTGATTGACTTTGATACTCCTATCAATGATACCATGAAACTTGCTTATCAGTCACATCACATACTAGTCTCGCGCGATTTTTAATGTCCCAATTTAACAAGCTTCGACCAGGGACCTCAGTAATTTATGACATCTATCGCTTATAGGGTTTCATGATCAAATCACGTATTTGATGACCTATAAGAATGCCTTAAATTATTTTGGGACTATTATTTAATTAGTCAACTACATTATTAAATAATACTAAAAAAATTTCATTAATTATAACATAACCAAAGTATGTTTACATGAACATCAAAACAAAGTAAATAACTCGCACTCAAATTAAGATTACTACTCGAGAAATCTAATTCCTATGAGTTTGGGCCGTGGGAGTGGCTTAGTCAGAGGATCACCAACATTCTCGTCCGTCGGGATTCTGCTGATCTTCACATCTCCTCTCTCAATGATATCTCGTATCAGATGATATCTTCTCTCGATGTGTTTGAACTTCTAGTGTGATCTGGGGTCCTTTGCTTGAGCTATAGCTCCATTTTTATCACACAACAACGCGACAGGCTCAGAACTGCTAGGAATCATACCAAGTTCAGTAATGAACTTCCTAATCCAAACAGCTTCCTTTGCCGCTTTTGAAGCAGCAATGTACTCAGCTTCTGTCGTGGAGTCCGCTACAGTGTTCTGCTTGGAACTCTTCCAACTGGCTGCACCGCCATTCAGACAGAAGACGTAGCCAAATTGAGATCAGAAATCGTCTTTGTCCGTCTGAAAACTAGTGTCCGTGTATCCACTTACCACAAGCTCATCACATCCTCCGTATACCAAGAACTTATCCTTAGTATTCCTGAAATATTTCAGGATAGTTTTGACGGCAGTCCAGTGACTTTCACCCGGATCTGACTGGTATCGACTCGTCATGCTCAAAGCACAAGCGACGTCCGGTCATATACATAGCATGGCATACATGATAGATCCTATTGCAGAGGCATAGAGAATCCTACTCATGCACTCTCGCTCAGCAGGTGTCGAAGGACACTGCTTCTTGCTGAGAGTGATGCCATGTGACATCGGAAGCAAACTCTTCTTGGAATCATGCATATTGAACCTGTGTAAGACCTTATCAATATAAGTATCCTGACACAGTCCAATTAGCCTCCTCGATCTATCTCTATAGATCCTTATTCCAAGAATATACGCGGCTTCTCCCATATCTTTCATCGAGAAACAACTTCCAAGCCAAGTCTTAATAGACTGAAGCAACGGAATATCATTCCCAAGAAGAAATATGTCATCTACATACAGTACTAGAAAGGCAACTGCGCTCCCACTAGTCTTCTTGTAAACGCACTGCTCCTCTTCGTTCCTGATGAAACCAAATTCTTTAATAGCTTTATCAAAACGAAGATTCCAACTCCGAGATGCTTGCTTCAATCCATAAATGGATCGATGAAGCTTGCATACTTTGCTAGGGTTATGAGGATCTACGAAACCCTCAGGTTTTGTCATATACACATCCTCTTCCAGAATCCCATTCAGGAAGGCGGTTTTCACATCCATCTTCCAAATCTCATAATCATAATAAGCGGCAGTCCCTAGGAGAATCCGAATGGACTTAAGCATAGCGACTGGGGAATAGGTTTCGTCATAGTCAACAGCATGCACTTGTTTGAAACCTTTTGCCACCAATCTAGCTTTGTACATCTGTACATTACCATCCACGTCAATCTTCTACTTGAAGACCCATTTGCACTCAATGGCTTTTGCACCATCGGGCAAATCTTCCAAAGACCAAACTTTTGTTGATTGACATGGACTCCATTTCGGATTCACTGGCCTTAAACCATTTTTCGGAGTCATGGCCCAACATTGCTTCTTCGAAATTCGCAGGTTCATCACTATCAACGATCAGAAGATCATGACAGTTATTCACGAGAAATCCGTATCTCTCGACTTCATTACGAGTCCTTCCGGACCTGCGAACTACAGGCACCATAGGTGTTGGTTCCACAATTTCTTGTGAATACAACGGCTGCTCTCCCTCATCAGGTTGAACAGCGTCTTGTGGTTCTCGAATTTCTTCGAGTTGTACTTTACTCCCACTGTTCTTCTTGGAAAGAAATTCTCTCTCAAGAAAGACACAGTTCAGAGCAACAAATACTTTGTCCTCGGATCGGTTGTAAAAGTAGTATGCCTTGGTTTCCTTAGGGTAACCAACGAAATAGCACTTATCAGATTTGGGTGCGAGCTTATCAGATATCAATTGCTTGACATAAGCTTCGCAATCCTAGATTTTAAGAAAAGACAGACTTGGAACCTTTCCAGTCCACATCTCATGTGGAGTCTTTTCAACTGATTTTGTTGGAACTCTGTTCAGCGTAAATGCAGACGTTTCAAGAGCATATCCCTAGAAGGATAATGGTAGATCAACATAACTCATCATCGATCGAACCATATCCAATAAAGTCCGATTCCTTCTCTCAGACACACCATTCCAATGTGGTGTTCCAGGAGGAGTGAGTTGTGAAACGATTCCACAATCTCTAAGATGATCATCGAACTCTTGGCTCAAGTACTCACCTGCACGATCAGATCGAAGAGCTTTGATACTTTTGCCAAGTTTGTTTTGTACTTCATTCTGAAACTCCTTGAACCTTTCGAAGGATTCCGACTTATGTCTCATAAGATAGACAAAACCATATCTACTGAAATCATTAGTAAATGTGATGAAGTACCTAAATTTTCCTCTTGCACTAATGCTCAATGGGCAACACACATCTGTATGTATAAGGCCCAACAAGTCACTGGCCCTTTCATTAATCTTGTTGAAAGGGGCCTTTGTCATTTTGCCCAATAAGCAGGATTCACACTTCTCAAATGATTCATAATCAAATGAGTTTAAAAGCCCATCACGATGAAGCTTTTGAATCATTTTCTCATTGATGTGGCCCAAACGACAGTGCCAGAGAAAAGTCAAGTTTGAGTCATTTGATTTAAACCGTTTGTTAGTTATGTTATAAACAGGCATTGATTGGTTGAGAATATAAAACCCATTCTCTAATGGGACGCTACCATAAAATATAATATCTCGAATAAAATAGCAACACTTGTTCTTAATCGAAAATTCAAAACCATTCATCTCTAAAACAGAAATAGAAATGATATTATTGCTTATCGCAGGTACGTAGTAGCAATTCTCCAATTCTAAAATCATGCCTGATGGCAGAGACAAATGATAAGTTCCTACGGCTAATGCAGCAACTCTTGCTCCATTCCCAACACGCAGGTCCACTTCTCCCTTCTTTAGTGTTCTACTGCTGCGTAGACCCTGCATATTAGTACAAATATGAGCACCACAGCCGGTATCCAATACCCAAGAATTAGAACCTGATGAAGTAACATTTACTTCTATAACATAAATACCTTTAGATGCCGTTTCGTACGACTTCCTCAGGTTCTTCAAACCTTCCAGGTATTCCTTGCAGTTTCTCCTCCAATGCCCAGGCTTGGGCTTAGAAGAAGACTCATGATTGTCCCGGTTCTCAACCTGGACAGCCTTGCTCTTTCCTTTGCCCTTAGCAGGTTTCTTAAACCCTTTACCCTTTTGCACCATAAGTACATCAAGAGCAGCCTTCTTGATATTGGGTTATATGCCGTCTTGAGCATGCCATGCAGCTCAGTTAGAGACTTCGTCATATTGTTCATATTACAGTTCAGAACAAGCTGATCGAAGCTAGTCGGCAGAGATTGCAGGATGATGTTCGTAGCCAACTCTTGGCTAAGGGGAGAGTCCAGTTTAGCCAGGTTATCGATATGACCCATCATCTTGATGACGTGGGGGCTCAATGGACTGTCCTTTGACAGCTTGCACTCAATGAGAGATTTAACCGTCTGGTATCTCTCAGTGCGAGCTTGCTCCTGAAACATAGATTTCAGGGTTGTGATTATCTCGATCGGTGACCCCGCCTATTAAGGATATATAAATACATACCCCCTCACTAATAATATTCATTCAGAATCGGGGAGAAGAGGAACTAGATCGCCTAGATTTTACTTCTCTTTGATAAAGTTAACTCGGCATTCCGAGGTAAGAAGCAATGTAATCAAAACCATTAATAAAACATCTTTTTTCTGAGGTTTCTTCTTGTTTTCTTACTTTATACTTCTCCGAAAACGAACCCCTCTAATTATAAATAATTAGAAGTTGAACTCAGTATCAACACCTAGTTTAGTGAGAGGAGACATAATCCACTGAACCTCAGAGGTTGTAACAGCCACAAATTTGTATTCAGCCTTGGGTGAAGAGCATGCAACTACAGATTATTTCTTGGAAAACCACGAAATCAACTGTTTACCCAAATAAATCAAATGTGCACGAGTGAAAGAATAATCATCTTTATTACCAGCCGAGTCATCATCAGAGTATGCATGAAGAGACAATTGATTAGTCAAAGAAAATTGTAAGCCCCAATATCGAATTCCACATAAGAATCGCCGAATACGCTTAACATATTTTCAATGCTCGAAAGTAGGCCGATAAATATATTGGGGCATCTTGTTAAAATCAAAGGCAAAGCTAGGTCGAGTGAAAATGAAATAATGAAAGGAGCCAAGAACCATACGATACTAAGAAATATCATCAAGAATTGTGCCATGACTCGAGTGAAGGATGGTTTAGCATGCATAGGTTTAGAAACATGCTTTGCCTCAAGCATATTGATCCTACAAAGAAAATCAGTGATGTACTTAGACTACGTGAGAGTGAGACTTTGATTCATCCCTGACGACCTTAGTACAAAGAAAATAGCTTAAGGCACCAAGATCCTTCAATGAGAACCATGCTCCAAAAAGATCAATAAAGGAGTAAACCTTAGCTTCAGAACTACCATTGATAACAATATCATCCACTAATACAAGAAAGAGATTACCACTGTATCAACGCATAAAATGCACAACGATGCATCAGCTAGAGAGCTCAGAAACCCAGTGCCAAGAAGAATAGTTATACAATGTATTTGGTGCCTGTTTTTACCCAAGCATTTCCTTCTTCAAACGAAAAACATGATTGGGTATGTCCTTATCTACAAACACCGATGGTTGTTCCATGTAAACAACTTCTTTGAAATTCCCTTGAAGAAAGGCATGATTAACATCAAGTTGACGAAGTTTTCAATTTAAAGTAGTAGCAAGACTAAAAACCAAAAGAACAGAAGCACGCTTAATGACCAGACTAAACGTCTCAAAGTAATCAATAAGCATGAAGGTGTATATACAGTAATGGTAAACTAAAACTAGGTACTATTTGTATCCATCATATGAGTGGGTGGGTGATGTTCAAACATCATGGTAGATGACATATTTCTGATTTGAAGAATGGATAATGTTTTCTTCAAATGGCTTTTCGTTACTTTTTTATAGAGAACAAGTTTTTAAAATAGAGAAGAAGATACATTATTGGATAGAGTGAGATTAAAAATTGCAGTCATCTTATTCAAAAGCTCAACATTTGGATGACCTAATCTAGAATACCAGTAAGTCTTAAAGTTAGAAAATGCAAAAAATGAAGACACTGACGGTGACCACTCGTACATCTCATTTTTAACGTTTCCCTTTGCTAGTGGAAGTCTCGAATTAAGATCCTATACCTGGAACATCAAATGATCAAACGTGATAGCCAAATTATTATCAACACACTCCATACTAGGAACTTGTAAGATGAGAAAGGGATAAATCACGAGTAGGTGATGGAAGAGATATCGAGCCTGTGTTTGCAATTGGAAGACCATGATGGTCCCCAATGTTGACGTCCCAATTGCAAGTGTATGGGTCATGCAGCGACAAGTTCTGAATGTCAGAAGTGATGTATTGAGATACTCCACTACCAACAACCAAGATGGAATTTCATGAGGCGATGTAACAACTACATTAGCTCAACTAGACGATACGAGAAGCATCACTAAGCATTGTGACCAACTTTATTACACGCCTGACACTTTACCTTGTAGAGTTTGGATTAGAATCAGATGATGACAAAACTCTATTGTCAAAGTATCGTTGTGAGTTTGACTTTGTGGCAGGACTTGGTCTCCAATTTTTTTCAAAACGTGAGCACTGATCAGCAGCATGAGCAGTGGCTGGGAACATGTTGGGGGAAGCCGTTCTACAAATGATAGTGGCTTCTAGGTTCCTAAGCTTCCCCATCACAAACAGCTCGATATTCCCTAGGCAAACCGTCAATCACAAATTCGATGAGATCTTCGGGATTAATAGGTGTCTCAAGGAGTGAGAGTTCATCCGCTTTGGTCTTTATCAGCTACTTATATTCACCAATGGTATTGGATCTTTTTTAGGTCTTCTTGAGTTAATCCTTCATACGCTTGATATGACCGCGTAAGAGAATTTTATAGCTATTGGGAAGGATTTACCATGCTTTAAGTTTTTTGCGTTGGTGACGAGGGGCTGCAGCTGAGTGGAGATAGTGCCAATGATGGCAGCAAAGATCAATTGATCTTGAAGAAAATGGTTTGTATGCATTGGATTGACGACAAAATGTTCCTTATTCGTTATCATCGGATCAGGTAGTGTGATTGAATCATTGATGAAAGCATGAAGGTCATGCCCTCCAAGAAACCAACGGATTTGGAGACACCAGGACAAATAATTTTCCGTGGTGAGATTTGTGACTCATGTTATGTTGACAGAGAAGATAGGTGTAGACGGATCAGATGGATTGGACCACGCATATGCCGTGAATGAGGCCTCAAAAGTGCTAGACATAACAGCAAAGTCAATAAAAGTCGACGTAGGGTAGGCGACAACTACAAAAAGATTTTTAGAGTTATAAATCATTTTTTTTATACTAGATAGAAATTTTTTTCTCTTATTACTAAATAAAGGATACAAGAGGGTATTTATATGTAACCTAAAGAGAATATGCTAAAAGAATATAAAACTTTAACTTATTACAAACATATAGACAAGGATACAGAATATATCCTTAATATAAATGTATATATACAGGTTTAGAGATGGGTAGCTACAAGAAAACAGTTTTTTAACTATTGCAAAATTTGTCGAAAATAAGTAGGTAAACATGCTTTACCGACTGATTACCGACTGATATTTGGTGTAGGTTTTTGTCTAGTCGGTAAAATAATAACTCGGTAAATGGCGACTGATTCTCGACTAATTTACCGACAGTTTATATGCAGTCGACATTAAGTAGCCAAATTCAACGACTGATTCGTGACTAAATAGTGACTGGAATTTGCTACTGAATGAGTAGTGAGCAATCTCTCGGTAAATTTAACGATTGATTGGTGACCGATATTTCCCACTACAACATTTGTCACGAATCAGTCAGTAAATTTTGCTACTGATAACTGACTGATCACCTACGACTTTAGCTACAAAATGACGACTAATGTAAGCTTCACATTTGCATTTATGGATGATTTAGCGACTGATCTCCTACTGTGTACCGACTGATTATCTAATTTTTTTACCGACTACTTTGGTACTGAAAATGAAAATTGATTATGAATTTCTTAATCTTGTTTAGATGCTAATTGATTTGTTGGTTCTAATTTAAACATGAACCTGTAATCAATTACAAAGCAAACATGAAGCATTGCAAAGCAAACCAATAACAAAGGATATAGATACAACAAATTTTTTCATAAGATTTATGTTCTACAACAAAATTGGAATCCAAATCTGAGTGATTAAGTAGCAAAAGACATAGCATATGTTTTAAGTTATAATTTAACTACATAAGTGGGAAGTTAGGGACCTAAATCAGTGAAGAAGAAGATGGACCAGCTTTATCAGTTGTTGAGGCAAGGAATGTGAGGAATATGCTGTCGGTTTGCAAGAACTTGTCGACAAGCGCAAACTGGACGGTCTGGGCCTGTTGACCAGCCGCAAGTCGAGCATTTTTTGCTTCCTGCCGTGCGAGAAGACCAAATTGTTCCTTCAATAACCGTTTAGCCTCTTCAAGCTGTTGTTGCATCTGCTGGAAAGAGGCAGAGATTTCCGGGCTTTTTCCCTTTCCCTTGAACACCAAATCCTCCTTCAGGCTTCCAATACCAAAAAATTCTCCTTTATCGTTCACATAGGTATACTGCAAAGACAAAAGAAAGAAAATTAATCTCAACATTATCATGAATGACAATCCAAAACAGAACAACACAGAAGAAGCACATGTAGACTGCAAAGACAAAAGAAAGAAAATTAATCTCAACATTATCATGAATGACAATCCAAAACACAACAACACAGAAGAAGCACTTAAGATGAAGAAATAGCTCGTTATCCTCTTCTACTGATAGGTCTGGATGACGACCATCAGAAACCTCAATGTTTGACAACTTTTCTCCATTTTTCTTCAAATAGGTGTCAGCAACTTGCTCCGCCTTTTTATCGACAAATGTTCCATGTTTCTTGGTATTAGTCCTGGTGAAAATTTCACCGTAACTCACTAGTCTGCCCAATTTGATAACCTGAAAAGGAAAATACAAACCAAGGCTAATTATGAAATGAAAGCTTGAATGCAATAGTCAATCAACAGATATAATCAACTCATGCAATTGGAAAAGCATTTACAAAATAAAGAGTTCCTTATCACATATTAAAGCAAAAATTCAAGTTTAAAGTGACTTACCATTTCTTGTCCGACTTGTCGGTAAGACTTCGATCCCCATGTGTGTTTGAGAGGACCGAGACCTTTACGATCGGACATTCGAGCTTTTGAGGTCTTCGCTCTCTTTGAAATTTGGTGTTCCATGGCCCAATGTGCTTTCATTTCTGCCCAGATCGTATCAGTGATCCATTTAGGTTGCTCGTCAAGACTCTTTGCATTGCTTACCTTGTGTTTCAAGCGATTTTGAAGTATGACCTCGAAATGCTCTTAAACCAAAGTTTTTATTGATGGATCTCATCTGTGTTTTTTCTACAGGACAACAAAGAAATATTGGTGTTAGTCATTATATAGGACACACAAGTATTACAGAGAAGAATGGTGTTACATGAGAGATTGTTACTGTGAATAAAATGAACCATCGTTCTATTCTTTCATTAGGCACAGAGGAGATATTATAGTAGGGGCCATCAAACTTACGGACGAAACACTTAGTGACCTTCTGGGCGAGTTTGGATCCGTCAAAACCAAAACTACAAAAACAAAGAAAAGTTAGTGCAATTAACAATGAAGAGATGTGATGAACTTAACAAAGACAGGACGTAGAGAAATAACAACAATTAGCTCTAATAAAAGTAACAGATGACATAAGCTATCATCTCAAACCAAGTCAAAGCACATTCAACCAAAGGAGACACATATCCCAACGCGAGAACCAAAACTATAGAAAAAGAAGGCAAGAAATTACCAAGTAGAATCAAGCTCCAGGAGATTTGTGTTGATGGTGGGATTAGCACCCCTTATCAATAGCTTGGCGATAATTAAGATTCGGTCCCTACCGATCATTCCCTAATTACTGATTAGGTTATAAGTCCCTTCCATAGGATTAGAACGCTCGGCTCAGATGACCGAGGGATACCTCGGTAAGGAATGGTCAGATTTTAGTGTCCGAAGCGGAGGTATAAACTACTTCGTCCTACGCCCAAGTCTATGCTCAGGCATAATAAGATATAATCTTATCACAAATTCTCTAATTTTGGAAAACAATCCATTTTTCTGAGGTTAGCCCATGGGCTTAGATAACCGACTACTAAGATATATAAATACATACCCCCTTCACTAAAATCGAAATTCAGAATCGGGGAGAAGAATTACTAGAAAACTTAGGCTTAAATACTTCTCTTTGATAAAGTTAACACGGCATTTCGAGTTAACACTCTTGTAACCAACATCAATAGTAATACTTCTTTTTCCAAGGAATCTTTTGCGTTTCTAATTTACTTATTTTAATTCCAAAAACGAACCCCTCTAATTACAAATAATTAGAAGTTGAACCCATTCTCAACATTTGGCGCGCCAGGTAGGGGGTGACTTTTAAGTAAAAAGTAAAAGAAACCTCGAAGGGTTCAAGCGGATGCAATCTTAAAACCGAAGGATACCAAGGATGACTCGATGGGATCAGCAACCCACCAATATCGCAACCTTGGAGTTCGGAATCTCGAATCAGCATGTATTCCCAAAACGAGGAGAACTTTCAGATATTGGGAGAAACCCAACACAAGACACCGGGAGTCATATGATAAACCGGGAAAACGATATTAATAGTGATCATGATCAGATAAATAAACTTTAGAATATTAGTTTATCTTCGCCAACAAGAGAAGAAAGAGATGTTCCCGATATCTTAAAAGAAAATCGAAGAAATCAAGAGAAGATTGGTGCTACGGGGTCGATCGACGGAGATCCAATCTCGAAAATGGAGAATACAATAGCACAATTACATCGTGAACTTCAAGTCAAGAAAGCTTTATTTCAAGGGTCTTTTGTTGACACCCCACACTTAAGCCAGATATTTAAAAGTTCGAATGGAGGTTCATCTAGGAAGGTAATTACTAGTCCTTATTCACTTAAAGAAGGAAACTAGAATTCTCAGCTTATAACGGAGTGGGAGATCCTTAGGCTTTTCTTTGGGCATTCATGACCACAATCGATCAAGCCAAACTTCGTCCATCGGAAAGGAATGAAAAACAATGTCAACTTTTTGCAAAAATTTTGCAAGGAAACTCCTAAGCTAGGATAACTAATCTTCCACTTAGTTCGGTCAGGAGTTTTGATGAATTACGACAGAGATTCTTGAAATAATATATGTTCAATTTTGAACGACCAGTAACATTTTCTGATCTCTACTCTATTAAGAAAGAATTGACTAGGTCTCTTCAAAGCTTCGTAAAGTGGTTAAATATGGTGTATTCTCAGCTAGATATCTCAGACGAATTAGCCATTGATGCATTAACTAGCGAAATCTGGTATGAAACAAGATTTTGGGAAGAACTTTCGTCATATCGGCCACAGTCTTCGAAAGATGCTTTCTATAGAGCAAACATATATATCAGAGGAGATGAAAGTCAAGCTCGGTTATCCGAGGGATACAACGAAATCTCGAAAGAAAAAGAAGCGAAACTAAAGTATAAGGAACCTTGTCAGCATTACGATCGAGGATATGAACGAAAGGAGACAGCCAAAGCTAGGGTCGCATTCTTAACAACCGAACTACAAGATCAAGCGGATTTAGAGCAACACGAAGGAGACAGATTGAAGACCAAAACCAAAAAAAATGGTAAGAACTCCTTTAGCATGGTGTGATTATCATGCTTCATACGGGCACCGAACTGAGAAATGCTGAAGCTTGCCGGAGTATCTTTTAAATAAGTATTTGGAGCAAATTTCCGAAGAACCTAATTTAGAGCGAATCCCCGGGAAAAGATATTTAGTAGACATAAAGGGACGAGCATCAAATTCGAAAAGGAAATTCATACTTAAAAATGAATCTCCTCAACCAGACTTCTCATCTCAACAAAGAAGAACGGTATTCCCCGCAGAGGCACTAGAACAATTCGGATATCAAACAAAGCCAATCTTTCCGATAATGAAGTGGATTTTTCAGAAAGAACTTGTCTTTACTCCTAATGATTTGGAAGGAATTGAAATTCCTCATAATGATCCATTGGTTGTTGAATTACAAGCTGGAGACTATTTGGTTTGTCAGATATTAGTAAACACTGGAAGTTCGGCAAACATAATATGTATTGTTATGTATCAAAAGCTTCGGACAAAAAAAAAAAATTAAACCAGGAGTCAGGACGTTGATAGCATTTAGCGGCGAGGATGTTCTAACACTTGGTACGGTAGAACTTCCAGTAACAGTGGGAGGAACTGTCAAGATCGTCAAGTTCGATGTAGTAGAAAGACTAATTCTTCACAACATGATTCTTGGAACCCCTTGGTTGTTTTTAATGAAAGGAGTAGTATATATCATCAATGCTTCAAATTCCCGATTCCACTAAGGATCTTCTCTGTAAGAGATAGTCAAGCCGAAGCTAGAAGCTCTTTCAAAACAAATTTCCGAAGAGATGAATAAGTATTTCCTTCCCTTGGGAATGAAACGTCAAGACTAAAGAGGTTCCGAATATGAAGAAAAAAAAAGGAAAAAAAAAAAAACATGTATGTTGATATCTCGGATTTCAGAGATAAACAACGTTTATGACAACTTAGGAACTACGTGTGACTTGATCCCTCCCGAGGATATGTAGCTAGCCTTTTACAAGGTTCAGCTGCAAAATAAATAATAAATTTTGGTTACATAGATATGAGGTTTATATAACTCATGTTAAACCAAAGTTCACATAAAAAATTGGTATCCTGATCACATACTCGATAACAAAGTTCGTCCCTTTACACATTCTTTACATAATGCAGCTGAAAATTTTGGAGCTTGATAAAAGAGAGCCTAAAAATTATAAGGCAAAGTCGGGTCATTCCCACTTATGTTTATAATAAACATAAAATACTTATACCAAAAAATCTAAAGATATGATAAAGTAGGATTTTGGGATTAGAGGTTAACAATCGAGGATTTTCTCACTGAACAAAAATAAAATTCGGCTTCGCCCATGAATATCTGGTGGTTTGTTGAAGAAATTTTCTGAAAAGTCAGACATACAGATCATTCGAAGAATCTTTCTTCTAAATTTAAATATTAACTCAAAGAAAGATATATAATAATCAAATGCAAAAGACATAGGAAATGAAAATTTTGGAGATCATTCGAAGAATCTTTCTTTTAAGTTCAAATATTAACTCAAAGAAAGATATATAATAATCAAATGCAAAAGACATAGGAAATGGAAATTTCGGAGAAATCCGAGGTTCATCATTAAAACAAAATAAGTTTTAAACATTCACAAAAACAAAAGAAAAACAAAACAACAACAAAAATCTTCAAACATTAAAATGAAAGGCATCAGATTCGACTTCAGCGAACTCGAAATCCTTTAGTTCTTGCTCCGCTACCTTTGCGTCCTCTTCTACACGCTTCAAAAAGTCGGCAGGGATATTAATAACCTGAGAAAAAAGATGAGTAAGTACCCCGAGGACAGCTTGGGATTGACCAAGGTTCATGGTTTTCGTTAGTCCATCTTCTCGGACTTGAACGATCTTCTGGATGGAGTTCAGATTGTTTTGAACTTTCTAGGCTATCTCTCTTTTTGTCGATTTTAACTTTTGAGCCAAAGAAGCACCAAAAATTCGAGCCTTCTTATTCATTGCTTTAACTTGGTGAACAAGAGAAGTTTGATCAACCTCCAATACTTCATTCTTCTTCTGAAGTTTGTCGACGAATTTCCTAGTGTCTCTCAGCAGGCATTCATATTCCGCGACAATAAGACAACTGTTGCGGGCCTCCTAAAAAGAAAGGGGAAAAGATTCATCATAAAAAATTTGAAAAGGAAAACGAGAGTAAGGGTAGACTAGCATACCCGAACAGAGCTTCTTGCAAGGACAGTTATGTGTTCTTTCGCGGCAAAGTCATCCTTTGGTTTCAGAGATTCACAGCCGGCCATCTTCCAAAACAACTCAACGATTTTGTCTTCATCTTTTGAAAGGAGCTGCGACGAATTGAATTCAAATTTAAATGGGGCATCCTCGGCTTCCAATTGACTTTTTTGCTTATTCGAAAGAGGGTTTTCGACATTTGAAGGAGCTGCTCGTTTCTTTGAAAAATTAGAAGACTTAACTTTCGGAGATTGAGACATAACGACAGTTTTTCCGAAGATGCGTTATACGAGGTGCCAAGGAAAGAAGGATCAGTTTCACTCCTCAACAATTTTTGAGACCTCGACTTCTTGGGAGGTGCTCGGATAAGTGATTTATTAGAATAGTCCGAGGGAAATCTTTCCAAGGGACATTCAACCTCAGAGACTTTGTAGCCTAGAAAGAAAAATTAATGATGATTGAAATGATGACGGACACATATTTCAAGTAAGGAGAGAAACAATAGGATACCTGAGCGCTACTGAGCTAGGTCTATAAAGTTCGCAGGAATCTTCGTGAATTTTAATGGGCTGAATGCATAAATCTGATCCATTTCTCATTTAAATATTGGAGGATCGGTTTTGTGATTGTTGAAGCATCAATCGACCATGTCCTAACAACCTCGACACTAGGGTCAAAAATAGAGGGTTTATTGATCCGAACGAAAAAGAAGTTAATGCGCCAGCCTTTGGCGTTAAAAGTAAAACCGGTACCCGGTTTACTAGCGTTCTTCACCATGGTATACCAAGTTTAGCCATCTCGGTTATCCACAAGTTTGGCGAACTCTGTGTATTTCCAGCATGGAATGACAATTGTTGCTCTACGAGCCTGAATTAGAAAGGCGACCATATGTCTGATGGTGCCAGGTCCTAATTGAGTGAAAGCGATTCCCAGACGTCTGAAGAATTCCACCATTAGAAAGGGAATTGGAAACCAGAGACGAGCTTTGGTGACAAAGTGGAGATATAAGCCCATGAATCCTTCTGGAGGGTTCCATGGTTGATTGCCACTCTTTGGAACTAGAATGTCGAGATCATCTGAGTTTGAAGCATAAGATCGGAGAGTCTCGATGTCACTATCTTTAAAAGAACAATCGCTAAAATCTTCCGACAGTTCTTCTCCGCCGGTTGTCGCTTGGACAGAAACGGTTTCCGAGCTATCGCTCCTATTCGGGGAGTTAGTCGGGATCGATAGGTTCGGAACCAGAATTTTCTTCTCCGCAGAAGAAATATCTTCGATTTTAACTGTAGAGTTCTTATATTCGGATTTTTTCTGTTAAGAACCGCTGGATCCCAATGAAAATAGGTCAGTCTCGGAGTGAAAACCAAGAGAGTTTTGTTTCTCAATTGACATCTTCAGAGAGGTTGTGGATGGCGGATTTAAGATTTAAGGAAATTTTCACTAAAGGGAATATAAAGATTAAAAAGCGTGAAGATACAATGTTTTTGGGTTTAGTGGCTATTTAAAGGGATGTGCGACTTTTGAGGGTTTGCGGAAACTCAACAGACGTCTTCATTAAGAGGAGACACGTCATTATTGTCAAGTCAGGATTGGGGGAACCTAGGTTCAATTATTGATCAGTTTTTTTTCTTCCCGCCGAAAAATAAGTTGTCGAGGGTTTTCAACCAACTAAGGATATATGTACGAATGAAACATCACAAGGAAGGTGAAAGGGTTTGAGAGTACCGAGAATTCAGCACACGCGTCAGTAGAGACCTTTCGTTTTCCGTATTTTACCCGCCAAATTTTATCGTTGAAACAAGAGAAAGAAGGAATGTTCGGGATAAAGAACGATTGCAACCAAGCCTCATTTATCAACAAGCTATATTATTACGAAATCCGCTGACTCTTCTTTAGGTTATCCTCGGACAAACTAGGGGGGACTTACTGTTGATGGTGAGATTAACACTCCTTATCAACAACTTGACATTAATTAAGATTAGGTCCATACCGATCTTTTCCTAATTACTGATTAGGTTATAAGTCCCTTCAATAGGATTAGAACCCTCGGCTCAGATGGCCGAGGGATACCTCGGTAAGGAATGGTCGGATTTTAGTGTTCGGAGCGGCGGTATAAACTACTTTGTCCTTTGCTAAAGTCTAAGCTCGGACAGAATAAGATCAAATCTTATCACAGACGATTCCCTGACGAAGTAGGTGCTAGGTTTTATGGCGGTTGAGAGGTTGGGGCTTGATTTGCAGACGATGTAGACCTTTGAGGTTCAACGGGACGAGATGGCCGATACAGTGGATCCGAAAGAGCGGCTGCTGCAGCAGAGGGTGCAGGCCGTTGGGAAGAGCAGAAGCCAAAGGTCCAGCAGTTGGAATTTTAAAAAGAAGTATTAAACCTAGGTTATCTAATAATTCTTCTCCTCGATTCTGAATGAATTAAATTAGGGAAAGGGGGGGGTCTGTATATATATATTCTAGTAGTCGATTATCTAAGCCCATGGGCTAACCTTATAAAAATGGAAATATTCCATTTTTCTAAGATCAGGGAATCCGTGATAAAATTTGATCTTATTCTGTCCGAGCTTAGACTTCGGCTTGGGACGAAGTTGTTAACACCCCTGCTTCGGACACTGAATCCGATCATTCTTCACCGAGGTGTCCCTTCGGTCATCTGGGCCGAGGATTCCAATCCTATTGACGGGACTTATAACCTGATAAATCAACAGGAAAAGGTCGGTAGGGACCGAACATCAATTATCGTCAAATTATTGATAAGGGTTGTTAACCCTACCATCAAGAGTAAGTCTCCCCCAGTTCATCCGAGGATGTCTTCGATAAATGAAGCTCGGTTGTCGTCGATCTTCGTCTTCGACAGTCTTGTATCTTCTTCCTTTCCATTGATCTCATCCTTCAATATGGAGAGAAAGAATGCAGAAAATGAAAAGTCTCATTTGTCACCCGCGCAAATTTCTCGATATTCACAAAACATTTCAACTCCCCTGTGACATGTCATTTTGAAAAGAGGTGAAAATAAATGAAAAGGATTGACGCCTCCTGATGCGTGAATTGTTTTCACCTAAACTAACTGCAAGTGCACAGTATACATTTGTAGCATGAAAGGTTATCGATCCCACAGGGAACCAGGTGATTACCGCAGATCTGGTACTTTGGAACTTGTCAAAGCAAAGCATAATTAGTATTATTAGTGATCTCATTAGACTAAAGCAAATCGGATGTCTCATCATTGGTTTAAAGGCGCTAGATCCAAAGGAAATCGCAGGAAATATAGATCAACAATCAATCAATAATCAATAGATTCACGAACACAGAAGACGATATATATAATAACCGATCTCTCGAGATATTATACCTATGAGTTAACCATTAGATCAGAAAGGATGCTTTCCAAACCTAATATGAAAATACATGCAATGAAACAGATCTGATTGTTCAGAACCTTCCAAGCCAACTCTCGTTTGCACAAGGACGAGGTTACCTACTAAAAACCATGTTCTGGAATCATTACCCAATGGTGTATTGGTGTAACTCCTCCTATGAGAAATATTCTAAATGGCCATATCAGAATAAAGTAGATAATACCATTAAAGTAGAGAATATTGATTATATCATGTTGGATGCATTAGAGATCTATAAAACCATTGAAAACCCTAGATCTAACAAGTTGTTTACTCGCAAAACTCATGCACAAAGTAAACTTCATAAAAGTAAAGAGGTTCAATGATACAAACTCAGTATATTGGTATGAAGAACAGATCTCTTCTCCCCTTTTAGCTCTCAAGCAAAGCTAGTGTAGCAAAACCTTATAAATCTAGAAAGCAAAGTAATATTTGGTGGCTGTGATTGGTGATTCTCTTGTGATTCCTATGCTGTTCTCTGCCTCTTAAGACTCCTTTTATAGGTGGAAAAGTCGTGCCCAGGTCAAAACCTCCTTAAAACTTGAGTCGGGCTTGATTGGAGCTAAACGGGTCAGTATTGTAAAACTCGTCAGAATAGACCTTCTTCAGTAAAATAACAATATCTCGCGCTCCAGAACTCCGTTTAATCCAATTCCAAATGGAAAAGAAATTCAACTCTTGGGGCTTCGATTTGATATGTAATTTGCTTATTATAACCTTCCTGTAGGTTGGTCAAACATTCAATTCTGGCTCTACAGTTTCCTTTTCTGACATTTGCTCCAATTCTTTCCTTTTTGCTTTCTTTTGTTTCCTTTTGTTCCAAAACATCATTTTCTTGTAAAACATGTATAAATACCTAAAACACACTAGAAAGACTCTATAAAACCAGTCATATCATGGCATAAAATCGGTAAAATCCATGATACATCACCTCCTTTCGCCTGAAACGATAGCTAATCAAATCCTTTCGATGCAGAAAACGAAGCGTCGATCATCATTCATACTTCGTATATAATCCCCAATTCACGGTTAATTTTTCTCATAATCACTTCTCCACTCTCCGAGGTAATCTTCGATCTCCTTCTTTGAACCGCTAACATCATTTCTTTAATAATGACTGAAAAAAACAATCCCAGATGTCCGGAAACACAATCTCGTGGCCGGATATCCCATATGTCGGATACTTTTTTTTTTCTAAATCCGAGATTGGAAAAATCAAAAGTAGTGCTTAGAATCCGGATGAGATTGAGATCTTAGTTTCGAGATCCGACCAGAGACCTTGGACCTCGCCACCGGGTTACGTCTATCTTTATGAGAGTTTCTTCTCCGAAGCTCATCTCTGGTTTCCAATCCCGCAGCTAATGGTGAGTTACTGCACTCGTCGGGGAATGGCAATGTCTCAACTAATACCCAACTCAGTCAAACCTATCACCGGACTTCTAGTGCTTGATGCTCGGTGTGGCGTTCGACTAAATTCATGGAGACTGGAGGAATTAATGAACTTCACAGCCTCCAAAAACCCAAGGGGAGACTTCAAAATTGATGTCAAACCTAAAAGGAAGATACTTACCGGACTTCGCTCAAACATAAAATCGTGGTTTCGAAGCTATTTTTACGTTCGAATCAATCAAGCTTCGGTTTATAACCATGATGCCACAATTTTTCGAAACGTGAAGACCACAATTGGTAGAAAACTAGGTCCTCTCTTTCTTTTCCTATTTGAATTCTAAGCACACATTTTGATATTTTTCAGTCAAACCAAACTGCTTCCGAACTCTCCCGCTAAACTTTTCCGAAGAATTCGGAAAACTAAGAAAGAAGGGGAACTTCAATGGGGTGACATTCTCCCTATCCATATATGCAGAGCCATTTCTTGGACAGGTATGTTTTCTCTGGACTTCTCAAATCGCATTCCGAACTACTACTAACTTTGCAAACAATCTTCTAGGAAGAGAAGACTAGGAAAAAATCGATCGTGTTCCTAAAATGAAGAGATCTAACCCCGAAGGAGCTTCTGGCAGCAATCGAGATCTTCTTCCGAGAAAGAGACAGAATACCGAGGCAGCCAAAAAGCAGAATGCTGAAGCTGCTAAAAAGAAGAACGCCGAGAACAGAAAGCTTGAAATGCCCGTAAGTGAACAACATGCGTTCCAATTCGAATTTGACGGTGCATACATGCTTTTTAAAGATAAGAAAAAATGGGCAAGCTGCGGCTGTTGCTCTAAATCTTCGTTCTCTTCTTAACAAGGGGCTCTCTATTTCGGAGGAGAATGTTGCTGAAGCCGAGAAAAAAAGTGATCGACTGTCCGTTCTTGCAGATGCTGTTTCGATTCTAGAATTTCAAGACGAAGATTTTCATATTCAGATTAGTAATCTTGTATTAAGACCTCCGAATTGATCTCAATCTTTCTTGTAATTGTAATGTAATGACTTTTTCGAATGTTAATAAAATTTTGTTTCTCGTATATCTCTGAAAATAACAAAAAAAAATTAGGCGCGCTTTCCCTATTTATTTGCTTAAATTTTTACAACAAGTCATACTTTATTAGACTAATTGTCGAACTTTTGCATTCGGTAAAGAATGTGTAAGTAATTTTTTTTTATAATTTCGTACCTTTTAATCTTTCGGACTTACTTTATCGGGCTCCGAGATTCTTTTAGGCAAGTTTATTTTCTATAAAGACAAACTGTCATAATTTTTGTCGAGAACGTGATCAAGGTTTCGACGTTTGATTTGTGTAAATCTCGGTATAGTAGAGTTGCATGAACTTCTTGACTATAAAATCGAGATTTAAAATAATGTTGTAGCTGTAATTTTATGAAAAGCTGCCTACGTACCCTCAAAGGGGATCAAGTCCCACGTAGTTATGAAGTGTCGATATTTGTCGACTATCTCAGAGAAACCGAGATATCAACGTTTTTCTTTTTTTTTTTTTTTTTTTTTCCTCCAGGGAAAAAGCTAAGGTCTTCCATTTTGACCCTTCTTGGTTGTCCTTTCTAAGTACTCTTCTCTTTCAAAAAGTTCTGCCAAAATTTCAGCGGACGTCGGTTTCTTCTTGTTAGTAGAGGCTAACATGAGAGATTGATCCTAGGTTTTTATTGATTATGGGTTTCTCGTCAAAGTTTATTTATGTTACGAAGCATCTCCGAGCCATCTTCTGATCACCTCGATCTGTAACATATCCTTTCGGAGTTGGGAATTTCAGGCACTGGTGGTAAGTTGATGGAACGACTTCCATAGAGTATAACCACGGAGTTCCGATGATCGCATTGTAAATAGTGGCTCTCTCTATTACGTCGAAATTCACGATTTTTTAATTCCTCCAGCTGATACCAGGAGTTCGATCGTTGCGACAGATGAAACTGTATCTCCTCCGAAAGCAGTTAATTGTTTTACCCGAGCTTCAATCTTCTGATCCTTGAGCTCCTTTTTTTGAAGTGTGTCAAGAGATATGACATCTACCAAGCTTCCTGTGTCGACTAGGATCCTTTGGACGTCATAGTCACCAAGCTGAAGTTCAATTACAAGTGGATCGTTATGAGGGGCATCGATATCTTTCAAATCTTCGGTAGTAAATGTCAACTCCTTTTGTAGAGTAGCGCTTCGTGGAATATGATCCGTGGATAACCTAAAGATGCTTCGTTGAATTGACCGGACAGGGTCTTCACAGTTCGCAAGTCGTCCCATTACCATGGTAATCCTTTTCCTCTAAGTCGGAGGTGGTGAGGTGTTGTGCCGGTGTTTTCAAGTTTTAAATTTATAAAACACCTCAATCTTATCCCAAGTATAAGCTATACTCGTTGTAGGAATTGAGAGATCGAACCCAAAGGAGCGCGAAAGTTATCAGTTCCTTGAAAACCACTTATCAAAGCCGATTTATAAAAAAAGGGGGTTTATAGTTGGTTGGTTTGGTCCTAGTTTGCACTAGGGAAGTTCTACTTTAATTTAGGAAAAGATAGCTTCTAAAAGGAAGATTTTTAGGATTATTTGAAATACAAGATTAAGAGTTATGCCCCAAGGTATAGCATTAGTGGGAGGAAAGGTTGACTAGCTGAATAGACCTTATGGATGATGGTGAGATTCTAACCTAGGTGTTTAAGGGGTAATGTCCCTTATATGAATAATGTGTGATTTCTTCGATTTTAGATATTAGTTAACTAGTTTGTTTCCAACTGATAACTAATCCTCTATCTCCTCGTTCCCACCATTTTAAGCCTATTGGAAGGATTCCACCGAGGTTCAAGACATAGATCTTCGAGTTAATCACGATCATAAACTCCTCCCTATCCTCTAGTCTATGAACTAAACTAGCTAGAAGGTGTTCAAGCTTTAAACTTAGATGCCCAGACCATTCTTTGAATCTCCTATCTTTGGGTCAACTTCAAGAAGAATTTTGTATTGAATTGCTTAGTAGGTAGATTTAAGGGGAATATGGTGTTCCTATTCTTAGATCAACACCTCCTTCCTTCGCAAATCAACAATTGGTTCCTAAGTTCCAAAGTTCCTAGATTCCCAAGATTAAGTTAGCTAGTCCCAACCTTGGTAGAATGCTTTCAATCAATACAATAGGTTCTAACCTCATCATCCATGATTTCCTAGTCTAGCCTAATTGATTTTCCCTCTTGACTAGACTTTAGGTCATAAGGTGGATTACTCACACATGGTTTGCGTGTAAACCATGATAAGTGATAATATTGATTTTAACTTACTTAATAAAATAAAAGAGATTTAAGATGAAAATATCTTCTTAACATAAAATAAAGAGTTGACAACAAAGTACTAAACCAATTAAAAAGAAAGTGAAAAAAGTAGCCCGTTTTTTATTTGCACATGATCCAAAGGTTCCTTTGAGGTCCTTATGTAGAGCTAATAAGTCGGCCAAAGGTAAAATGGTAATTTTTACTCTGGTCCCTTCATATCGACCAATATTGGTGGTCGATATGGAACAAGGTCGGTCTAATTGATTCATCGCGTCTAGACTCCCTATATCGATCGATATTGTATCGATATCTCTGGCTATTCTTCAATTCATTTGCTTCTTCCTCCGTCGTTTGAGCTTGAATCCGATCCAAAAGTCCTACTTTGCTCCCTCCTTTCTATTAAGCACATGTAAACAACCAAAAAGGAACCAAACGCAAATGTAAACGCAATATGTGGTCCTAAAAACTAAATGATGCAAAATGTGCTAGAATGATGCACGAAAATACCTAAATGGGGTGTTAAGTAGTGCAAAATGAGTTATAAAGAAAGGGTCTAGGATGCTAAAATGCAACTCTATCAATTCCCCCGGACTTGAACGTTTGCTTGTCCCTCAGCCAATCATCCAGTACCGAGATGATTGTCCTAAATTCGGGATCTCATAATCTCAAAGCTTTTAGCTAGCTTTTGGGATTAATAAACCATGAATCAAATTTTTGGTGACATGTTAGGACAACTTTCCTTTTCAAACTTTGAATCCACTTCTTAACTATCATCCACTAGCTTTTACTTTTGTCACTTGCTTGCTTTCAAAGCTCCAAACCTTACCCAATACTTGCATTTTTTTGAATGGTGGTAAAAATTACTCGTTTGGTTCGGCATAAAGAAGGTTTCCTTTTCCTCTTAGTTTCATTGTAATTGGTTTTTCTCAAAAAAATTGATGATTCCTTTTTAAAAATGCTAAGGGTTAAGGACAATTGACACATACAAAGTATGAAACTCTACTACCCAATTCCCCTATTACATTTTCTTATGTGATAACCACATCAACTCTTTAATAATTCACTCCCTTTTTTTCTTTTGAATTCTACTTCTTTATGCAGACTTTTGTTGTTTTAAACTCCTAATCCCAACTTAAATTTTCTCCAATGAACCCTCTATCTCTATTTCATTTATCTTTCTCCTCTTCTTTTATTTATTTTTTATTTTTATTTTTTTTTCTTTAGATAACGTTTATCAATTTCTTGTGAATAGAAAGAATTTTCTTTATGTTTTTGTCTCGCCTAAAAAAACCTCTTGTAATCATCAAATCTTATCTTTCAAGTTTCCCTTTCACAACTCTACCAATTGAACAAAATGACCGAAAGTTTATGGTTTGGCCCCAATCACAGCAAGCATTTGACCTTAGCGTTATAATGGACTAGCACGAATGTGAATCAAAGCTTTTTCAACTCTCTTCAAGGCTTTAAACATATCACCAAAATGAAATTCAAGTCCATTTTCCCAAATTTTTAAGTTTTGCTTTTCAAAGAGGTTTTCGTCATCATTGATCCCTATGCAACTCCTATATGACCTAATTGGATAATAACTACATGCTTGAAATTCAAGAAAAGCAAATGATGAAAAATTTAGAAAATGAAAAATTAATCAGAAAATTCGTATCGACCCAAGTATCGACCGATAGAGGATTTCTATCGATCGATAGAGAGGTCGATATAGTGTCTTTGATGACGAAAATATTTTTGAGTTCTTTTAGTTTTTTCGATTTTTTGTTGTTTTTCTTATGCAAAAACGTTAGTCTAATGATGCAAAAGCGAGACTTATCCTAAAATGCAATGAAACGAATGCAATATGTACAAGTTGGGTTGATACCTTGATGATTAATCTTCATCGGAAGACTCGGAGTCCTCCATTCTCGGTCTCTTTCCGGTTCCTTCATAGTCGGGCTCTCGGGTAGAGGAGCTGTGGTGAGACTGTCCAGGTTCGCAGATTCGTATCCCTCTTTGAGGGTTAAATCTTCCATATGCTTCATCTTCGAACCTTTGACGTTCTCTAGCCATGCTCGACTCAGCCCTAAGCTCTTCATTTTCTTTCCTTTGTTTTCTCACCGTCTTGGTTAACCTTTTTACCTTTCCCACGAGGTTACGGAGTGTGCGGAGGATGAGTTTATTAAAGATAGTTCCATGATGTTTTCTCTTCTCTTGGTAGTTGACGCAATGGAGAAATTATTTCTAATCGCGAGTCTCCACGTCCCACGTAATCCTCGGTGTTGGTACACAAAGTAAGAATTCTTTATCATAATCTTCTTCTTTGTAGTCTAGGATCTTGAACATCTCTTCGTCGTCTTCTTCTTCTTCAAGGAATGGGTAACCGCTGACTCTTTCTTCCTCATCTCCATATTTGTGTTTCTCGTTCACTTGGATAAGGAGGCTCGATGACACTTCTAAGCTAATGTTCTTCTTTGAGTTTGGAGGAACAAATCGGTTTGGCAACAAACAATGCTTCTTCTCGTCCTTCTTCGCTTTCCACTCATAGATGCATCTCCAGACACCTCCTTCCTCCTTCTTGCCCGCAAATTAGTCCACGGTTCTCAAGAGGGGAAAATCCATTGTCGCGATTCGCGGGTTTCGATACTCTCCGCTAAGATCAATTTGTAACCTCGTCAAAGGACCCGTGATTACTCCACCGATGAAAATCTCGAGCTTGCTCTTTCTTCCCTTTGCTTTTTCTATGGTTTTCAAGAAAGAATTGATCAAAAGACATCCCATGTTCACATTCGTTGGTAGCTTGTAAACACTCAAGCTTCCGTGACCTTTGTTGAGCAAAGGAAACTCGCTCTTTTGGACCATCGCCAAGTCTTTCCTTGCGTAGAAAGTGTGACCAAGGAGGTGAGCAACGTAGCGAATGATCAGGTTCTTGATAGCGCTTACTCAAGCTCCTTGTGCAGAGTATTCTTTGTCTCCAATCAAGGTCCAAAGGCTTGGTGGGCAGGAATCAAACCCGAGAGAACGGAACTCATGATTATCAAACCCAAGAGCTCGACAAACTAGGGCGATCGTGAACTCGTATTCCTCGCTCCCTAGCTTGATTTGGATCCTTCCTTGACTATCCCTCTTATCCGGTTTCTCATCTTCATAATCTTCTTCCATCGGAGTGGGCTCGTCATACTCGAGAGAGAGTGTTTCCAAGAAGTTTCTTGTGATTTCCGCGTAGGTGTGATATTACATGTGGAGGAACAAGAGACACCCGATTTTTGACATAAAATCGCTAACATCATTAAGGATTCCCATGTCTTCAAGGTTCTTTTTGTTCGCAAATCTGGTGGATTCGATAAAAATTTCTCTTAGAACCTTCAAGTTCTCGAGTTCATGTTTGTTCCAATTCGTTCCCGGTTGCTTCCTTGGCTTCTCATGATCTTTGGGCTTCTTGCTTGAGACGCGCTTCTTCGGTTTCACGCTCTTGCTGGATCCAGCGGCTTCAGCTGTCTTTCTTGTCCTTGTCATTTCGAAATTTTTCTACAACATTTCCAAAAGAAAGAAGAATCTAGTTACAAAAGATTCCCAGTTCTGTCGATCGATATCCGGTCGATATGAGTACATGTATCGATCGATATTGGTTCGATTTCGAAAGGTTTTCGGGTTTTGTCAAATCGATCGATGTGATTTCAAGACGTTTCAAAAAATTTCTCTTTAAAACCCAAAATTTACGTCAACAACCCGTTTTAGCATATCTATTTACTTCCTATTTGCATGAAGAACTTGATTTCCTAGAATTTAAACCACTAAATCCACTGAAAATCACCCAAAATTCTCATCAGAAAAGTTTCAAGGAAAACATAGTAGAAATATAAGAGGATTCTAGAAACCTTACCTTGGTTGAAATAGGATTAGATGCTAACACAGTTTTAATCTCCTAAATCTTCTTTCAAACACAAAAAATTTCAAAGGATTTTAGAGAGATTTTGGAGAGAAGATGAATAGTTGATGGAATAGTGTTGGGTAAGAGGAAAATGGTAAGTTTATAGGGAAGGAGAAAAGATGAATGGTTAAATCGATGTGGGCCCCATTAAACTCGTGGAAAACATTTTTTTTTCTGTTATAACCATATCGATCGATAGGGTATCGATATCGATTTAAAAACTTCCCTTTGTCATTTCAAACCTATCGATCGATATTGGTCCGATATAGAGGCATTGTGTTGATCGATAGGTTGATATTTCCTTCCTTTGTTCCTGTAAAGCATAGTTGTAGAAGTCATTCCACCTTCACTCCCCCAGACTTATCTAAAGCTGTCCTCAGCTTCTTATTAGCAAAGTTCTAGAAAAGAAAAAGGAGAGAAAAAAATTCAATAATATACACATAATGGGTTATGAACCCTATATACAAAGGATACCATGGGACTGCCTCCCAAATGTGCTTTTTTATTGTCACTTAGCTTGACATTGCTTTCTTTGGGTCTCACGCGGAGGGTGGGTCTTTGAGACTGACATATTCGGTCTCTCGGTTAGTCTTTCTCAAATATGGCTTGCAACGGTGTCCATTGAATATTGATGAGATGGGAAATTGAGTGTTTTAACACCAGATTTCTACAAGACTTTATCCAATTATCCCTTCTTTATTTCATTTTTCATGCATTTAGGATAGATTTCTGTGTTTTGCATCTTAGTAGTCCCAGGAGTCTGCATTTGCACGTTTTGTGTGTGTTTCAGGACATTCTTAGGTTACTCGAAGGGACAAGAGCTCAAAAGCATGAAGCGAGTCACAAGGGAAGGCAAGGAGCTGACGATCAAAGGCCAATCTTCACCCATATCGAGATCCTATCGATCGATACGGAGGGGAAGGAGATCAATACTCATATCGATTGATAGTGGTGAGCCAGAAACAAAAATCAAATAACCAAAATACCCCTAGCCGGTCAAAGAGTCCTATAAATAGAGCATGTCCCTTCCTTGGAACATACCACATCAAGACATTCTCTCTCTAGTTCTCACCACCTAAAAGATGGCTTGTAAATATCTTTATTTTCTTTTTACTTTGGTATAGTTTTCTTATTTAAATTATGTAAAACCTTTTTCTTTTATTTAACCTTTTAATTAATTATGTTTAATTAAGAGGGATTAATTAGGAGAGATATGGTAATTAGGGATCTCATTAATTAGGGCTAATTAGTTGATTCATAAGAGAATCAATTAGGTTTAGATCTCTTAATCATGGGTCCTTAGAGGCTAGTTTGAGAAGGAGTATGTGAAACCTCTTACACTCACTCTCACCTCTATTCTCTCTAATCCTAGTGATTAGTTGATGAATCTAAGTGATTAATTAAGAGGCTTTGTCTACCCTAATAGAACTATGAATTAGCAATTAGGGTTGAATTGTGGACACTTCTACACTCTTATCGCCTAAGTTCACGGTAGCATCCGTTCAAATGGTTTAACATGTTCGGAGAGTGAACTAAAGAATTGATTGAATTCCTAGGAAATTGCTGGATCAATCGATGATATTAGAATTGGAAATCCACATTAGGAAATACAATCGTATTTGTAGTTATTAAGGCCGTTAGTCGCTTAGCTCTCTCAATGGTCCCGTTGATAGAACAATCGCCTAGCGAATCGGATGTCCTCGTGGAAATTCTTGGGACAACCGTACAAAACCTCTCGCGAAATAAATCCCTAACCAAAGCTTATAACTTCAGTTAGTTAGTTTCTTAAGACCCAAGACCCCTCTCAAACCGAACCATTCTCCTATTAGTTTCACAGTTTTATCTTAGTTAGATAGATTAGTTACGACAAATCCAACCAACCAACTATACACCCCCCATTTTTACAATCCGGTTTTGATAAGTGGTTCTTAAACGATTTGGTAACTTTCGTGTTACTTTGGGTTCGATCTCTCAATTTCTACAATGATTATAGCTAATACTTGGACTAAGATTGAGGTGTTTTATAAATTTTAAACTTCAAAACACCGACACATTAACTATGAAGCACTTTTTTGAATGTTCACTCTGTAGGACAAGTGCGCCATATGGTTGTACTACTTTTATGATGAATGGTCCGTCCCATCTCGATTTTAGTTTTCCTCCACCGAATAGATGCAAACGCATGTTGAAAAGTAGAACTTGCTCTCCCGCCTTGAACTCTTTCTTTCTTATATTTTTTTCGTGCTAGGCTTTAGTTCTTTCCTTGTACAGTTTTGCGCTTTCATATGCGTTCAGTCTTATCTCGTCTAGCTCTTCAAGCTGGATCAGTCTTTTCTTAGACGCTTCTTTTATATTGAAGTTCAAGAGTTTTGTTGCCCAAGATGCTTTATACTCTAGTTCGACTAGAAGATGACATTGTTTACCATAGACATGTTTGAAAGGTGTCGTCCCGATTGGGTTTTGTATGCTGTCTGATAGGCCCACAAGGCGTCATCCAGTTTGGTTGACCAATCTTTCCTTGATTTGCAGACCGTTTTCTCGAGTATTGCCTTTATTTTTCTGTTCGACACTTCCACTTGTCCAGAGGTTTGGGGGTGGTATGCGGTAGACACTTTGTGTCTAACGCCATATGATTTAAGAAGTGTGGCAAAGATCTTGATGACGAAATGAGTTCCTCCATCGGTAATTACTACTCTCGGTGTTCCAAACCTCGGGAATATAATCTTTTTGAAGAGATCATTCACCACTTTAGCATCATTAGTGGGGCTTGCCACTGCCTCTACCCATTTAGTGATGTAGTCCACTATGACTAATATGTAAACGTTCCCTGAGGATGGTGGGAACGGTCAGATGAAGTCGATTCCCCAGACATCGAACGGCTCAATGTGTAGAATTCCATTCTGAGGCATTTCGTCCCTCTTTGTCACTCCTCCTGTTCTTTAACATGCGTCGCAGCTAGAGACCAATCTGTGGACGTCTTTAAATAGATGTGACCACCAAAACCCTGCTTGTAAGATCTTTTGGGCGGTTCACGCTGAAGATAAGTGTCCTCTATACTTTGATCCGTGGCAGTCTGGTATTATGCCCTCCACTTCTTCCTAAGTTACACATCTCCGAAAAATGAGATCTTGACCTTGTCTGTAAAGGTACGGGTCATCCCAGCAATACCTTTTTATTTCTCCGTAAAACCTGCACTTGTCATATCCCCTTAATCTCGGTGGTTCTATTCCTGCGGTGAGATAGTTGGCTATGTCTGCATACCATGGTAATTTCTCTGAAACTGCGTTGATTGCAAATAGTATGTCTAACGGCTTGTCTATCTGCATCAAATTTTCTTCAGGGTGCACTTGATCTAGTTCCATTTCATCTTCAACACGGAGTTCAGACATGTGATCTGCTGCAGTGTTTTCCAGACCAGGCTTGTCGTGGATTTCAAGGTCAAACTCGTGTAATTGGAGGATCCATCTGAGTAGCCTTGGCTTTGCATCTTTTTTCTTCAGTAACTGTTTCAGGACAGCGTGGTCCGAAAAGATTGTAACTTTCTGCCCAAACAATTACTGTCTGAATTTCTCTATTGCAAATACTACTGTTAGAAGCTCTTTTTTCAATTGTTGCGTAGTTTCTCTGAAGCTCGTCCATGGTCTTACTAGCGTAGTAGATCACGTGGATTTTCTTGTCCACTCTTTGTCCCGAAACTGCTCCTACTGCGTAGTCTGATGCATCGCACATTATTTCGAATGGTAGGGACCAATCTGGTGCTCTGACGATAGCGGCCTAAATCAGTGCTTTCTTCAGAGTAGGAAAAGCTTCGAGGCACTCTTTGTCGAAGTTGAATTCTTTATCTTTACATAGCAACTTAGTCAGCGGTCTGGCTATTTTCGAGAAATTCTTGATGAATCTTCTGTAGAAACCAGCGTGTCCAGGAAAACTTTGTATCACTGACCGCGGGGGGGGGTTGGAGATTTATCATTACCTCGATTTTTTCTTTGTCCACTTCTATGCCTTTTTGTGACACCTTATGGCCTAGGACTATTCCACTTTGCACCATGAAATGACACTTTTCCCATTTCAGAACTAAGTTGAATTCTTCACATCTGCTCACTACTCTGCCAAGGTTTTCCAAACATGCCGTGAAACTTTATCCGTGAACGGATAAATCGTCCATGAACACTTCCATTATGTCTTCTATCATGTCCGAAAAGATACTCATCATAGCTCTCTGGAAGGTGGTGGGTGCATTACACAACCTGAACGACATTCTTTTGTAGGCATAAGTTCCATAAGGGCATGTGAATATAGTCTTTTCTTGATCCAGTTGGTGAATAGGTACTTGAAAGAAGCCAGAGTATCCATCCAAGAAACAATAGTGACTATGATTCGCTAATCTTTCAAACATCTGTTCTATGAAGGGTAGTGGGAAGTGATCCTTCCTTGTGTTAGCATTTAGCTTACGGTAGTCGATGCACACTTTGTGCCCTGTAACTGTTCTTGACGGGATTAACTCGTTTTTCTAGTTTTTTATCACCGTTACTCCTCCTTTCTTAGGTACAACGTGGACTAGAGATACCCATGACGAGCCAGAAATAGGATAGATTATTAGTCCCTTTAGCATCTTAAATATTTCCTTCTTCACCACTTCTTTCAAGTTCGGGTTAAGACGCCTATGTGGTTCCACTGAGGTCTTGGATTCATCTTCAAGGTAGATTTTGTGTGTACACAGTTCTGGGGATAGACCAGTGATTTCCTCAAGAGAGTACCCTAGTGCTCTCTGAAACTTTCTTAGCATATCCATGAGTTGTTTAGTTTCCTCTTCATTAAGCTCGAAGTTTATGATCATCGGGTATGTCGAATTGGTTCCCAAATAAGCGTACCTCAATCCTTGAGGAAGCTGCTTTAACTCTACTCTCAGGGCCTTAACTTCGCTCCAGTCTCCGCTGTAACTACCGTTTTCTACCATTGAAAATTCATCAAATCCCATACTCAAATCCGTACTAGGTGGGTCCGCTTCTTTATTCAAAGATTCCGGTTCATTTTCTTCTTTTTCAGCTTCGTCAAGAGAGCCCATGTACTCTAATGCTTCCTTTGTGATAAGATTTTGATTCCCATCTTCAAGAGTAAAAGTTGCTGCCAGCGGATCTCTAAGCCAAATCTCTTCATGGTGGCTTTCGCACGGTTCCTCGAGGTTATCGATCAAACATATAAGCTCCTCTATTAACGGTGTTCTCAGTACTCTTGCGACATCGAAAGTTAATATCTCATTCGAAAGGTGAAGTTTGATGATCCCTTTCCTAACATTTATCAAGGCTCCAGCCGTAGCCAGGAATGGTCTTCCCCAGGATAATTGGGTCCTTGGTTTCTGTTTCTAGCTCCAGAACGACAAAACCAGTGTGAATCAGAAATTGTCCCACTTTCACAGATAAATTTTCTATTATCCCAATTGGAAACTGAATCGACATGTCAGCTATGACTAGTGAGATTTTGCTTGGCTTGAATTCTGTTATCCCTAGTTTAATGCTTACGAATAGAGGCATCAGATCGACACTTGCTCCCAAATCACACAGGCATTTCTCGAAAAAGGCGGGTTCGATGGAACAAGGTAGCATGAAAGATCCAGGGTCATTTCTCTCACTAGGGGAAGGGTTTCCCATGATCGCGCTGCACTCGTGGTTTATCGTGTATACCGTGTCTTGCAAAGACCTCTTCATGCTCAAAATGTCTTTCCATAACTTTAACTTGATCGGGCAGTCTGGGATGTATTCTGCTAATGGTACAATTGTGTGGACCGTGTCTAGCTGCTTTCGAAACTTCTAAAATTCTCGGTTCAGTGTCTCTTTCTCGGCTTCAATAACATCCTCCTCCGAGATAGGGAGTCCCTTGTCAAGAAGAAAACGAAGATTTAGTGCAACGGCCGCACCTTGTCCATATTTGTTAGCTTTGTTGAAAGCTTCGGAATATTTGCCATGAGATCCGCGGATATTATCCAACTTCTTCTGGCAGGCGTAGAAAACTGTGCGATGTCCATCCAGTTGTCCCTTTTGGTAGCTCTCGGTACACTTAGAGTCCGAAATAGGTTATTTGACGTACCGTTCTTCCGAGATATCAAGTATTTGACGCTAAGCCTCCGTCAGTTCGGTGATTAGCCGAGAGTTTTCTTCGAAAAGAGCTTTCTCAGCATCGAGGGATCTCCCCTTTAAACCTTCATTCTCGAATAGAAGGGAACCAATCCTCAAGTCAGTATCTGATTCGCAGAAAATTTGAAGGTTCCCTCTGGGCTTCCGGAAGCCAAGAAGTTCATCAATTCCTCAGGTTTCCAAGAATTTAGTCGAACACTACATCGAGCAGCAAGCATTAGGAGTCCGGTGATGATTTTCACCGAGTTGGGTGTTAGTTGAGAGATTGCCATTCCCCGATTGAGCGAAATAGCTTACCATTAGCTGCGGGATTGGGAACCAGAGATTAGCTTCGGAGAAGAAGCTTTCATAAAGACAGACATAACCCGGTGACGAGGTCCAAGGTCTCTGGTCGGATATCGGAAAAAAGATTGCAATCTCACAAGGATTTTGAGCTTTCCTTTTGATTTGTCCGATCTCGGATCTAGAAAAAGAGAGAGAATCCGATATCTGGGATATCCGGCCATGAGATCGCGTTTCCAGAAACCGAGACCTCGGTATTGTTTCTTTTATTCATCGATATAGTAACAATGTTGGTGATTCAAAGAGGAGAATCGAAGATTACCTCGGAGAGTGGAAAACTTATTACGGGAAGAATTGACCGTGAATTGAGAGTTATATAGGTAGTAAGAATAATGATTGACCCTTCGTTTTCAGCGTCGAGAGGATTTGATTAGCTGCACGTCATGGGGAGTTGAAAGGTTTTGTGACGATCGAAGAATTTTCGCGTGAAACGAATGAGGCTTTTCATTGTCTGCTTCTTTTCTCGCCATATTGAAGCATCGAGATCGAGGAAGATGATAAAGATTCAAGACTTTTGAATATAAGGATCGACCAACGCCGAACTTCATTTTATCGACAAGCTGTTTAATTTCAAAATTCGCCAACTACGCCCGAAGACATCCTCGGACGAACTGGAGGGGACTTACTGTTGATGGTGGGGTTACTACCCCTTATCTATAGTTTGGTGATAATTGAGGTTCGGTCCTTGCCGATCTTTCCCTGATAATTTATCAATAAGTCCCTTCAACAAAAATTAGAACCCTCGGCCCAGATGACCAAGGGATACCTCGGTGAAGAATGATCGTGTTTAGTGTCCGAAACGAGGGTGTAAACAACTTCATCCCAAGCCGAAGTCTAAAGCTCGGACAGAATAAGATCAAATCTTATCACAAATTCCCTGATCTTCGAAAAATGGAATATTTCCATTTTTCCGAGGTTAGCCCATGGGCTTAAATGACCGACTACTAAGGATATATAAATACACACCCCCCCCCCCTTCACTAATTAAATTCATTCAGAATCAGGGAGAAGAATTACTAGATAATCTAGGTTTAATACTTCTCTCTTATAAAGTTAACTCGGCATTACGAGTTAACACTTTTGTAACCGATATAATCAATAAAGTTCTCTTTTCCGAGGTTTCTCTTTTTGTCTTCTATCTAATTCATTCCCTAAAACGAACCCCTCTAATTACAAATAAGTAGAAGTTAAACCCAGTATCAACAGTAGAGCTGAGAAATTTTAAGACAAAGTCGGGTCATTCCCGCATAGTTAAAACCACTTCAAATACATGAATTCGATAAAGTAGAATCTGGTATAACAGATAGACGTCGAGTATTTCTCGTTAAAACAATAGTTCATAAAAAATGACAAAAGCTTATGATGTGATAAAGTAACTTTTGAGTTAAGTCCTCAAACCTCTCAGTTTTAATAAATAAATTAAAAAACTAGATACAATAACATCCGAAAACTTCGGAATAGGTTCGTATAAAATAAGAAAATAAAGGAAATGATTACAATTAAAGAAAATATCCGTAAGAATTACAAACTCCGGGAGCTAAATTCATCTTCACGTCATCCGAGCGAAGAGTATGCCCATAATTCCCTCGGAAAAACCTGGAACAGTTAGATCTGAAGGACTAAGAGAAAAGTTGGGAAAGTTTTTCAGTCGACGTTCAAGATTATTCAGTTGGGAAGAAAGTTCCCCTTTTATGATGGAAGGAATGGGAACTTTCTCCTTCTCAAGCATCTGAACCAGATTGCACTTTCCTTGGACTTGGTGAAGCAAATCAGTAAGAGAATTATGAAGGCGGCTTGCTTCAACAAATTTTCTAATCTTTTCGAACTTACCCCTCCACTCTCCTATAGCGTCGAGCCGACCGATCATCTTATCGTTCAGTTCTTTCTCCTTTGTTTTGGCCCCACTCGGCCAAGAATTAAGCTCGGACGGTTTAGATTGTCGAACTACCTCCAACTCGCGTTCAAGATGTCTGACTTGATTCATGATTTGGCAGCCTTTAGGGATTTTTGCTCAGCCATTTTTCGAGCAACTTCGGAGTCGTGAGAAGCATTCTTCACTTTGGACTACAACTCCTCAATTTCCGCCTTCATTGCTGATTGTTTGGCCTCGGCATCCGAAAGAAGACGATTGAAAATAGCTGTCGTCTGCAAATAAAGAGAAAGATGAGTTGAACAAATTAAACTAGTAGAACAAAGAATGTTTCATTTACAAACCTTAAAGTGAGAAGCGGCTGCCCTTTCAATCAATCAATTCCTCTCAATCTCGGAAAGAAGAGGGAGAAAACCAAATCGGCCTCTGAGTATGCCAATAAGTTTGGCACATTTTTTCCTATCATCAGAAAAAGGAATGTCTTTTACAAAGGAGTATTGAAAAGGATGCGATGAAGCCGCGATAAGCAACCCATGATTGGAAACCTCATCCGAGCTTTTTCTTTTGAAAGCTTGGGGTAAGGGTTTTAGAGAATCGACAGAAGGAACAAGTTAACTTGCATCAGGTAGAGAGGGAGTGGAAGATATAGCTCCGGAGGATGCAAGAATTCCTTTGTCCTCAGGAGGGGGCATGATCACAGAACTCTTATCCCCACCTTGAGGTTCGGAGACGAGAATATTCGTGCTTCCTCCTAGATTTTGAGATTCCGCTACAAGAATTACCGCGATCTGTTTCGAACTTGGAAGCGTCGAAGTGGAGATTTTTTTGTTGCCAGACGAAATGATAATTGATGTGTCCTGTTCATCTGCCAAGGACGGAAGAGAAGCAGGAGTAGACACGAAAGTACCAATTGCATCTATTTTCACCTAGTCTGAAGTACTTCGGAGAGAAGCTTCGGTCACTTCAGTTTTCCTTTTCTTCTTTCAGTGCTTTTCTTCGGAAGTTCCCGAAGAAGTTTTATTGATTGGAGATGACTTCGGAATACTTTGTTCCGAAGGATTTGTTTGTTTGTCTGAAGCTTGTTTCTCTTCGGTGTTTGTCTCCTCTGGTTGTAAGACGACCAACCGGGGCCTGTAGACCTTGAGGTTTTTCAAGAAACGATTTGACATCATTTTTGAAGGATTTGAAAGTTTGAGAGAAGATTATGAGACGATAATTAAGGTTCGGTCCCTACCGATCTTTCCCTAATTACGAATTAGGTCATAAGCCCATCCAATAGGATTTGAGCTTTCGGCCAAGATGACCGAGGGATACATCGGTAAAGAATGGTTGGATTTTAGTGTCCAAAGCGGGGGTATAAACTACTTCGTCGGACATAATAAGATCAAATCTTACTACAGATTCCATGATTTCCGAAAAATGGAATATTTTCATATTTCTGAGATTAGCCCATGGGTTTAGATAACCGACTACAGGGGAATATAAATACATATCCCTCTTCACTTAAATCGATATTCAGAATCGGGGAGAAGAATTACTAGCAAACATAGGTTTAATACTTCTCTTTGATAAAGTTAACTCGGCATTCCGAGTTTACACCCTTGTAACCGATATCAATAATAATACTTCTTTTCCGAGGAATCTTTTTTCTTTCTTATTTACTTAACTTGCTCCGAAAAACAAACCCCTCTAATTATAAATAATTAGAAGTTGAACCCAGTATCAACAACGAAGTACACTAACTTGAGCCAGAGAAGACAATTTGACAGTCCACAACAACATGTTTTATGCGGGAATGGAACACAAGATTGGCACAAAGAAAGGTTCTGACAACATTATCTGAGTAAATCACATGCGGAAAAGAAAATTTGATACCTAGTTCAGTGAAAAGAGACATAATCCACTAAACCTCAGAGGTTGTATCATCCAAAAATTTGTATTCAGCCTCGGCTGAAGAGCGGGCAACTGCAGACTATTTCTTGGAAGACCACGAATCAACTGTTTACCCAAATGAACCAGATGTGCCCGAGTGAAAGAATAATCATCTTTATTAGCAGCCTAGTCGACATCAAAGTATGCATGAAGAGACAATTGATTAGTCGAAGAAAATTGCAAACCCTGATATCAAATTCCACAAAAGAATCGCCGAAAGCACTTAGCAGATTTTCAATGCTCGAAAGTAGGCTGATGCATATATTGGGAAAACTTGTTAAAATCAAAGGCAAAGCTAGGTCGAGTGAAATGAAATAATGCAAGGAGCCAAGAACCATACGATACTGAGAAACATCATAAAGAATTGTGCCATGACTGGAGTGAAGGATGGTTTATCAGCCATAGGTTTAGAAACATTATTTGCCTTAAGCATATTGATCCTACGAAGAAGATCACTGATGTACTTAGACTGAGTGAGAATGAGATTTAATTCATCCCTGACAACCTCAGTACAAAGAAAATAGCTCGAGGCACCAAGATCTTTCAATGAGAACCATGCTCCAAAAAGATCAATAAAGGAGTAAACCTTAGCTTCAGAATTACCAGTGGTAACAATATCATCCACTTACACAAGAAAATACATTACCACTGTATCAACGCATAAAATGAACAACGACGCATCAGCTAAGAAGAAAAATTATACCATGTCCTTGGTGCCTGATATAACCCAAACATTGCCTTCTTTAAACGAGAAAAATGATTGGGTATGTCCTTATCTACAAACCTCGATGGTTGTTCCATGTAAACAACTTCTTTGTAATGCCCTTGAAGAAAGGCATGATTAACATCAAGTTGGCAAAGTTTTCAATTTAAAGGAGTAGCAACACTAAGAACCAAAAGAACAGAAGCACGATTAATGATCAGACTAAACGTCTCAAAGTAATCAATAAGCATGAAGGTGTATATAGAGTAATGGTCAACTAAAACTAGGTAATATTTGTATCCATCATATGAGTGGGTGGGTGACGTCCAAACTCTATTGTCTTTGAAGAATGGATAGTGTTTTCTTCAAATGGCTTTTTGTTACTTTTTTATAGAGAACAAGATTTTCAGAATAGAGAAGAAACATTACTGGATACAGTGAGATTAAAACTTGCAATCATCTTATTCAAAAGCTCAACATTTGGATGACGTAATCTAGAATAGCAGTAAGTAATAAAGTTAGAAAATGCACACAAAAAAAGACACTAATGGTGACCACTCATACATCCCATTCTTAACGTTTTCCTTTGCTAGTGGAAGCCTCGAGTTGACATCCTTCACCTGAAACATCAAAGGATCAAACGTGATAGTCAAATTATTATCAACACACTCCATACTAAGAACATGTAAAATGAGAAAGGGATAAATCATGAGTAGGAGATGGAAGAGATATTGAGCATGTGTTTGCAATTGGAAGACCATGATGGTCCCCAATGATGACGTTCCCATTGCAAGTGTATGGGTCATGGAGTGAAAAGTTATGAAGGTCAGAAGTGATGTAATGAGATACTCCACTAAAAAACAACCAAGATGGAATTTCATGAGTCGATGCAACAACTACATTAGCTCGTTGTTGTTGCTGTTGTTTCTCGACTAGACGATACGAAAAGCATCATTGAGCATTGTGACCAACTTTACCACACACCTGAAACTTTCCCTTGTAGAGTTTGGATTAGAATCTTATGATGACAAAACTCTATTGTCAAAGTATCGTTGAGTGTCTGACTGCGTAGCAGGACTTGGTCTTCAAATTTATTCAAAACATGATCACTGATCAGCAGCATGAGCAGTGGCTGGGAACATATTAGGGGAAGCCGTTCTACAAACGAAAGTGGCTTCTAGGTTCCTAAGCTTCTCAAGAAATTCCTCAAAGGAAGCAGATCGCATCACAAATGACCCGATATTCCTCAGGCAAACCGTCAATCACAAATTTGATGAGATCTTCGGGATTAACAAGTTTCCCAAGGAGTGAGAGTTCATCTGCTTTGGTCTTCAGCAGCTGCATGTATTCATCAATGATCTTGGATCTTTTTGAGGTTTTCTTGAGTTGATCCTTCATACGCTTGATATGTCAGCGTAAGAGAATTCCATAGCTTTTGGCAAGCATTTACCATGCTTTAAGAGTTTTTTTTTTGTGTTGCTGACGAGGGGATGCAGCTGAGTGGAGATAGTGCCAAGGATGGCAGCAAAGATCAATTGATCTTGACGAAAATGGTTAGTATGCATTGGATTGAAGACAAAAAATTTGTTATTTGTGATCATCGGATCAGGTAGCGTGGTTGATTCATTGAAGAAAGCAGGAAGGTCATGACCTCCAAGAAATAAACGGATTTGGAGACACCAGGACAAATAATTTTCCGTGGTGAGATTTGTGACTCATTTCATGTTGACAGAGAAGATGGGTGTAGACGGATCAGATGGATTGGACCACGCATATGCCATAGACGAGGCCTTAGAAGTGCTAGACATAGCAGTGAAGCCGATAAAGCTGATAAATATTTTTAGAGTTATAAATCGTTTTTGTTTTGATACCAGATAGAAAAGTATTTCTCTTATTACTGAATAGAGGATACAAGAAGGTATTTATGCATAACCTAAGGAGAATATGCTAAAAGAATATAAAACTTTTACATATTACAAACATATAGACAATGATATAAAATATATTCCTAATAGAAATGTCTATATACAGGTTTGAAGATGGGTAGCTAAAACAAATTTTTTTTAAAAAAGGTTTCTCTTTTATAATTACTGTTGCGAATATGATTTTGGTATTAAATGCTAGATTGATTTTTGTTATTTTATGTTGTAGATGGGGGCTGGATTGTGATGGATGATAGTGTAAATGTACGGTGCATGTTTTCGACCACTTTGTCTTTTCATCTTTCTTTAAGACGTTGGTAACCGAAAAATTTCACCTTATTTTTCTTTAAATGTAATTGCTGGATACACCCATTTGATTTCGGTAGCGGCAGCGGAGACAATACGATACTCTGTTTTCAAAGAGGAATGAGCCACATATTTTTGTTTCTTTGATTTCCTTGATATCGGGGTGGTTCCAACGTTGACGATGTAACCATTCGTCGAAAAAAAGTCGTCTTTATCACCCGTCCAATTTGCAGTAGTATACGTGTGTAAGACTGGCGAAATATTTTAGTCGAATCAAAATACCATGTGAGAGAGTTCAAGTGAGATACTGAAGTATTCAATTAGCCGTTTTCCAATGAAAATCATTCGGAACATGCATAAATTTGAGATAACTGATTCACACTATATACAATGTCTGGTCTAGTAAAATTCAAGTATTGCAAACTCCCAAGAACCATATGATATTCACGAGCATTAGAAAGAGAAGTATCAGATTGTCGGGAGAGCTTAGGCGTTGGAAACATAGTCGATGATACCATCTTGGACTCAAGTATTCGTCTTCCCAAATATATCAATAATGTATATGTGTTGCATTCGATGAAGACTCGAGAACGTTTGAACATTTCCAATACCCAAAAAGTAGGAAAAATCTGCAAAGTGCCTTAAGAGAGAATTGCTGTAAGAGAGAAATAAATTCATTGACTAAGGTAGGTGTGTTCTCCAGAAAACTTATATCATCTGCATACACAAGAGTGTCAATATGTTCTGCACCATTCAAGTAGAAGAAAATTGACGTATCTACAACCGATTTTTAAACTTGATATTGAGGAGATAATTTTTGAGTTTTTGATACCACGCTCGAGGTGCCTATTTGAGATTGTATAGTGCCTTGTGTAACTTCCATACATGATTCGGGTGATCACAGCCGATGTAACCAAGAGGTTGAGAGTGTTCCGTGGAGGAACACACTATTCATGTCTAACTTTTGAATACGAGACAATCGTGTCACTGCCATATGAAGAATCGTTTTAATTGAAACCAATCTAACAACTAGACTGAACGATTCGGAATAGTTCTAACCGTGGTGCTGATTGAATCCACGAGCTATTGATACGTGAAGTAATTCACTTAAAATTGACTGCAAGTGCACATTGTACATATGTAGTATTTATGTTATCGATCACACAGAGAGCTAAGACTAATTTGGATTAATGTAATGATGATGTTATGAATGAGTAACTAGTTACTAAGCTAGTACATTACGAAGAGTTGTATGCAAGACTTAAAACATTAGATCTAGGGGAATATAGTGGGCAACAATGGATCATGGTTTATTAGGTGACTTCTAAAACTCTAAACACGTTATACTTTCAAAACTCTAAGATTTTTATAGTGAATTGAATTTTTTTAAAAACCTAAATCTCAAAAGTTCCTTTGGATTGTCGCTGAAGATAAACAAGCACTAAAACACACAAGTTATATATGTTCACAAGGTTTCCGAACAAGCATTGGCTATGACATGGAACACACCTTGCTCACCACAGATATTTCGGCTTCTAAGTGTTAAGCTTGATTTTTAGTGAAGAAACTTGTGGCTTAATCCACATATAAAAATCGTATTGATGATCCTTTGTAAACCCTAGATCTAACAAGAAACTCAGACATGATGATAGCAACACAAATCATTATTGGATTAATGAATTGTATGCAAGATGAAAATGGACAATAGAAGATCAAAGGGTCGTGGATCTCAATATAAGTAAGAACAGCCTCTTGACTTCCCCAAAGTCTCAAAAGAATGTAAACGCTAGGTCTAGTAAACAAGAAAATTGGAAACAAGTAAAATCTTTGGATGTTGTATGCGTGGTTTTGATTGTCTTGGACGTGCCTCCCTCTGCTGCTGTAGAGTTTATTTTATAGTTGCTTAGGTTGTTCTTAGGGTAGAACCTCCTTAAAACTTGAGTAGGGTTTGATTGGAGTGAAACGGACCAGTCTTGTAAATCCCATCAGAATGATATGTCTTCAGTAAAACAGCGATAACATGGACTCCAGATATCCAATGGAATTGATTAAAATTTGAGAATAAAGTTAACTTCCGCACCAAAAAATTGATATGTAGATCGTCTCTTGGATCGTCGGTTAAGTGGGTCAACGATCGTCCGACTTCTGGGGTTTAGATTATGTCTCTCCACCTCATTTGCTAGTTTTGCTACAAATCTCTTCACTTTAACTCCTTTTATCCAAAACATGTTTTTCTTCAAAAACCTGTATAACTACCTAAACTATACTATAAATACTCTATAAAAAATATATACATGGTAGAAAACCGGTAAAATCCATGATACATCAGCTATCAAACGTGTTTTGTACCTTTCAATTGCACCATTGGGAGAATATTTCATTATAAATTTCATTTTGTGGAAATTATATTATGACCCGGCTTTTCTAGAACTCGTTCATATGTATTATTCGGTAATGCACATTGAGCTTGGTGTTCATTGCTTTGCAAAAGTTCTCATCTTGCAAGACTTAAGGTTGTGGGTATGGGAAAGCTGAGGTTTTGTAGTTATGGCTGTAAGAGAGGTTTTCATTTTTGGCATAGTGATGTTATATTGGCGTCTGGTAACCCTGGGATGAGAGTTTATTAATGGGGTTTTATGCATTTTATGAGAAGAAGACAAAGGTCTGGATGCTTTTTTGTTCTAGGTTGAACGTGGTTCGGGTAGATTTGGTGTGATTAGAGATTGGTTGGCTTAAAATGGCGGAAGAGGTGATGTGTTAGTATTGATTTGAATTTGGTTTGGTGGGTTCGGGTTTGGTTGGTTGAAAACGGCCAGTTCATGTGCTGAGTTAGTATAAGTTTGGACCTGATGTAAAGAAAGTGGGGATGAATTAGAATCTCAACGAAGAAAAACTTATGGTGACAGTATTGTGCTTAAAAGTTGTAAAAGAACATTTGAAAGCATGAATTTGAATACATGTCTTTTGTAAGAAATATGATAGTCCATACATAACAAGACTCATCACTCTTCTCAACCACCATCAATGCAAAAACATCCTCACCTTTACCAATCTTCTTAAAAACATGTGATTTCCCAATAAAAGACTTTTCTTAGTGCACTTTTATTTTGTTTGATATGTATTGTCACACAAAGTAGGTACTGAAACATTCCTTTGTCTCAGAACGGTGACACATACGTTTAAAACATTCCTTTGTCACCAAATCAAGATATCGCGGGAAAGATTTAGAGACGCCGGTTACGCCCAAGGTTATTCCTGATGTGGACCACGTAGGAACCCTAGAAAGACCTAGATGAGTCATTAGGAGCCCTAGGAAGACCTAAATGAGTTACCACCAGTCACCTCGGAAGACCTAGACCCAGACCTAGAAGGTGAGAGAGCTGCCTGCGCAACATGAAGATTTGGTTGGTAGGGTTAGTCAAAAAGGGTTTCTAGAGAGGTTTTTCTCACTACTCTTCTATCCACCTTCAATACTTTTTTAAAGTAATATTATAATATAGTGATAATTTATAACCGTATTAATCTTAAACGTTTGTTTAAAATATGGAAAGACGGAAAGACAAAGATATGACACTGATGAAACGAATTCATTAATTCTTTAGGTTAAGGGGACATCAAAAAGTTGAATGACTAGTTATTCCGAGACCCAACAGCAATGATAATAATCTAATATCGTCAACAACAAAACTCTGCTGACTTGAGAACAAAAGATGAAAGGAAAAAGAAGACAAATCTTAAACAAACCTCTCTAACATATATTATACAAAGACAAGAAATGGGAGAATTATCTGTTCTCAAGAATGGATGATATGATTTAGGGGGTAAGTGATGAGTCAGCCAAACCCGATCTTTACAAATTAAAAGAAGAAATAGGTGACAAAATCTACAACTTCCTCTATGTTTCTGTTTTTTTCTATCTCAAATAATTCTGACAACCTCTGTGTTATTTACTTATAAGTAGGCAGATCAGAGGTAATGAGTTTGTTGAAACGGCGCAGACAGGGCCATCCAGGGGCGGTCCAACATACTCGATTGGATTGATGATGTCATGGTGAACCCAGTCGACTGTGGAGGCCCCACAGTTGTGTGTTGCTGCATTGGACTGCTCACAAGAACAAAAAGGTTTCTTTCTGATTAGTCCGTTTGAGTTAGCACATAACTTAATTAGAGATCCTTGGAGAACAACTAATCTGACCTGAACGACAGAGACAAAGGGGATGATGATTCAACCGGCGCGTGGACGCCATTTTCATCAGGAGAGAGCAGGGACCAGAAAACTGTAAATTTTCAAAAGAAGGATTCAACAACCTCAACCCAGAGAAATATTTCTAGAGTTTTACCGTATGCACAAAGTTTCATCATCACCTGATGGTTCCCTGTCATTATCAACCCCGGGGCAAAAGAGATAATTCTGTGTTGTAAACCACAAATTCAGTTCTGTATTGGATTCATTGAGAGGTCTAACAATGCTATTCATGGCGTGTAAGCTTACCCCGCTCATGTCCTGACCTACGCTGCGGACCATGTCTGCAAAATTAATAATTTGAATCAATGTCAATTTGTATCAAATATCCTCACCACTCACCAAATCTATATTTACCCAGTTTGGGAGCACTTGGTTTTACAGCCAGTGTTAAGCCAAGAAAACATTCATCAGGTTCTGTGTTAAAGTCCCAGAGATTTAGCTCAAGATTAGGCATCGCCGCTGCTGAAAGTCGCAAATTTAACTCACTTCATTTTAAGGTCATGAAAGCCAAAACACACATGAAGCAGAAACAAAGAAGAAAAAAAAAGACTCACCCATGTTATTAAGCCTCAGTTCAAGGTCATGGAGAGGATATGAAACCTGCGTTGCCATCTGTTCATAATACAAACAATACATCTTTAATTCTACACACAGAGAGAGAGAGAGAGAGAGAGAGAGAGAGAGAGAGAGTATTAAAATTACAGTGAAAAACGGATGATTTAGTGCCTGGTCAGCAGTTGGTCGTTTCAATGGATCCCATGAGCAAAGTCGCTGTTGAGTCAAAAGAGATACAGGAAATCAAAATATTGAAAGGTAATAATTTTCTTGAGGCTTAAAAAAACTATTAACAGAAAGAGTGAAGACAAGGACTCACAGTGATCAAATCAATAGCTTCAGGAGTAGCATTGGGGAGTAGATCAGCAATCCGTGTTTGCGGAAACTGACACAAGAATATTTAAGTAGCGTTGGTTTTTAATAACAACTTTTCTATACTTTCATAAGGAAATCTTACCTCTGTATGACTAATACTCATAATTCGAGATATGCTTTTTGCTTCAGGGAATGTGGTCCAGTCCGGCTTGCCAAGAACACAGCAGATCTTGTATAATTGATCTATCTCACTGCTCATAAGAAAATCATTATATCAGAATCGTCAATTTTAGTGTATACTCAGATTTGACAATACAAGCTAAAATGCACCATTAGATTTCATTATTCTAATGCAATCACAAAATTATCCAGGCAAGCATTTGGTCGACGGGCAGGGAATTCACCTCTCTCCAGGGAATAACGGGGATAAAGCGAAAAGCTCAGCTAATATTGCCCCCACTGCCCACATATCTGCACTTGTTTTAAATGTTAGTCTATAAAAATTTGCAACACAATACTGAAATGGAAGAAACAGAAACGAGAAAAGTTTTACCAACTGCAGGAGTGTATGATGAAGACTGTAGCAGAACTTCAGGAGCTCGATACCTGTTGCCATTTATATAAGCTATAAGTATACATAGCATCACCCTTGTAGCATGAATGGAAGGCAATCACTTACCAACGAGTGGACACATATTCAGTGTAAGGAGGCATAGATGCAACTTCTCTAGCCAGCCCAAAGTCAGCAATTTTCAGGATATTGTTGGTCACCAGCAAATTCTCTTCAGAAACAGAACCAGGTCTTTTATTCTAACCATTCCAGTAATAATAATAATACCAAAAAAAAGCATACCTGGTTTCAGATCCCGATGGAAATAACCATTTTTATGCATGTGTGAGAGCCCTTGCAGCATCTGAGACATAAAACTTCTTATTTCCCCCTCAGGAAAAGGTTGTACCCTTTCTTTCATTATATGGTAAAGATTGTGGTCCTAGTCAAAATCATTATCCCAGATCAATCAATATAAGAGTCAAATCATTTCCCTCTCAGGAGAGGAACAAGAAAGATCTCTACCATGCACTCGAAGATGAAAAATAGCTCATTATGTTCCCTCACAATCTCCTTCAACTTTATTATATGGGGATGGTTTAGCTTACGAAGAGCCTGCACGTAAAATTATTATCATAAATCCTTCAACAGAAAGATACGAAGATGTATACTGTTTAATAATCACCTTAACTTCTCGCAGATTCATGCACTCTTCCCAATAGTAAAATTTTCTCTTCATCTTCTTAACAGCAACCTGAGGAACATAGCGTAAAGGTAAATAAGGCACCCACTAGTCTAGAGGAGTGAAACATATTTTACTTTGAAAAACTTACAACTTCATATGTTTCCAAAGTAACGGCCTTATATACACTACCACAAGTACCATCTCCAAGCTCTTCCAGAATCTTATACCTGCACAGAGCAAAATCAGAATAGGAAAGCGCAAGAACAAAATGCACAAATCGAGTTATGTGCAACAAACCTTTCCATTATTCCTTTTTCGGCGCAATACGATAATTAAAAGAAACCGTCAATTGACGTCTGATAACCTCCACCTTGAATAGGTGTCTACTCTTCTAACACAAGAGCAGTCACTAAACGGTTTACTTGTTGACTGTAGCATGAAATATACTTTGTAAACAGGAACCAGCTTCTCATCGTAGGACTGATTAATTTTAACAAGCTGAAACATTGTCAAAAGCAGCTTCTACAAGCTGCAATGAGCAAGCTTCATCCAACACGACCACAAAGAATAAACCCCCAACAAGGTATCTGCAAACAAAGAGGTATATATCATATTACAACAGAGATATATCTTTATCACAAATTCATAACATAACCATGGTTAAAACTAGATCGATTTTTGCAGCGAAGCCATAAGCCATCTGGAACAGAAATTTGCGCCGGCAAAAGAAAGAGTAATCACAAGAACGGGGAGAGTAAAAGTATTCGAAATTGAAAATCATTGAAACAGAAACAAGAACGATCCTCACGTAAACAGAAACAAACCCAATCCAATTGTAACAAAGAGGTTACAATACTACCAAAAGAAATGTTTTTTTTCCTTTTTCACGCTAACGCTTCATTGGTTCAGTTCCATCAATGGAGGAGAAAAGCTTATATGAAGGCAACAACAACCAAAGGACGCTTGCCGATTGAAAACGTATTCGACAATTATTTCTTCTCCGTAAATACTTTCATGGATAAAATTTGATTAGTTTCAATCGGAATTTTGACAGAAAAATACAGCGAAATTCGAATAGTTAAAAGCCCCCAAATATTTTTTCAAACAAAAAGAGAAAGATAGGCCCAGATGTATGAAAAAATATATAAGATCGAGTAGAACGGTCCTCACCTTTGATGCAGGAAAGGCAGAAGTCGAAAAGATTAAGGATCTGATGTACAAAATTGCACGAATCACCAATGTGTCTCTCCTGAGGAGGAAGAAAATAGGAGAAGCTAGAACGGGAAAGAAATTAAAAGAAAAACTGCAGGTAAAGAGAGAGAAAAGCAGATTGCTTAGGAAGCCATGGGAGAAAAAATTAAACAAGGGAGAAGAGAAAGAAGAAGAAGGGAATAATAATAATAAAAAAAATATATATCTATATATAATAAAAATTAAAAGTATACTATAATTCTTAATAAAATATTAAAGACGATAATTGATTTTTGATTTAAAATTTGTTTTCCGATATATATGTATATAAGAAAAAGAGGCAAAAGAGAAACGGAGGAAAATGCTTGGTTGTGGTGGGGAAGGGAACGGTGGTCCCCAGAGTGGTTTTAATATTGTGATTTGCCTATATTTACATTTACGGAAAAGCCCCTACACTACTCTTCTATTTACCCGAAGATTACATTGCTAGACTCGGATAAGAATTGACAAGGTCGCAAATGGACCAATGGGCTTCAGAACTTGGGAATTTTCTATAATCACATTTTCACTTCATGAATGAATCCAATCAAATAGAGGGTTGGGCATTTATATTCGTCTTTGACAATCGACTCGTTCCCGCCTCGGAAAAAAGGTGTTAGAGGAGGGTTTGCACAGCCTTTAATGTTCGGATCCAAATCTTTTATATGGCGTTGATAGTAAGAGGATTTTACTCGAACCGTTCGATCTCATTAACTTTTAGGCAACATTCGAGAAATCCACGTCATCACAGCGACTCAGAGATAAAAGAACAATACTTGAACCTACAACCTATCTCGGGCACGTCAAAACATGGAGGGACCATTAGATATTTGACACGTCAAACAACAGCCGAACATGTAAGGGGTGTCAACTCATCTGCCATGAACAGTTTGATTGTAGACGCTATAATGACCTACTCACCAACTAATCAACCTACTTAGTTCGGCAAAAAAAGAGAGAGAAAAAATGATGAGTCTCGAAACACACGCTCACCTGCTATGAGTTTCATCGCTTGCGAATCCTCCCTTATAAATAGAGGGGGACATTCAATGAAGAGGATACACTAAATACAGATGAACTCCTAAGAACAAGAAATAATATATAGCTTAAATCGTATTAAACGTTTCTCCTCCGACCTTCGTCGCTGATTGTTAGATTCTGATCTCGGTGCATATCCGATCTTGTAATTCAAACCCTTTTTCCAAAGCAATAAAAATTATTAATCAGTACTCAATATGTTACTTTCGAACCCCGTTGTCGTAAGAGCTTCAACCCGATCTCCAAAGAATCCTTTCTGAAATCTTTAACTTGCACTGAATGACCTTGGCTCAACAAAAGGTACTGATGAGATGAGAAATTGAGTGTTTTAATGTCTAATTTTCATACGATTTAGTCCAATTATCCCATCTCTATATCATTTCTTATGCATTTAGGATATAATTTCATACTTTCCATTTTAGTAGTCCTAAAAGTCTGCATAGGTGTGTTTTGTGGGGTTTTCAGGTCAATGAAAGAGACAAAAGCTCATGAGGAGAAGACAAGCCAAAGAATGAAAGCAAGGAGCAACCAATCAAAAGTCCAAACCCGTCCATATCGAAGAGCCTATGGATCGGTATGGGATGAGGATATCGAGACCCATATCGATCGATATCGAAGAGCCATAAACGAAAAAAAAATACTAAAATGTCCTTAGCCGACCTAAGCTCCCTATAAATAGAGCATGTCCCAAGATTGGAGACATCTCATCCACCCAACACACAAATGTTCTCGTTTTTCTAAAAAGTCTTATTTTCTAGGTTTTTCTTGCTACCTTAAAAATGTAAATATTAAATAATGTTTTTTTTTTTTTTATTTTAATTTTTAATTATGCAAAACCTTTTTATACTCCCTTATTCTGAGTTTTAATTAGTGAATCATGAGGGTTTGATTAAGTAAAGAAGGATAATAAGAGTAGCCGTGATGGATTTTATCTTATATATATACTTATAAAAAAAAAATATATATATATATATATCATTACGCCCGCCTATATCGACCAGCATATCGGTCGATACAACATATATATCGACTATATATTGGACAATACCAAGCGTCCACCTGGGTAAGACAGCTTGTGTCGACCTTGTATCGATCGACACTAGTTTATATCGACCATCTATTGGTCGATACTCGAGTCACTGTAAAATACCATTTATTTAATTAGGGAATATCGACCCTATATCGGTCGATAGTAGCTCATATCGACCCTCTATCGGTCGATACAAAGATACTGTTAGATTTATAAATAATTTTCTTTTATTTTATTTAGCTTCAAAAACGTACTAACAAGATTTTCCTCATTATTCTCGTGTTTTCAGGTTGAATGTGAAGGAGTAACAGTGAAGGAAACCTCGTTCCACCAACGAACATTGCTAAACTCGAGCGCACCATTAGGAAACCGAAGAAAAACCGTAAAAAGACCCCTCAATCATCAAGCATGGACGACCGAATCAAAAATGTTAATGAAGAAGAAGGTCAAGAACCGGAGCAATTGATTGGGAGATACGACGAACCGACTTTGATGCCGTCACAAACGGGAATCAAAATCCCACAAGACGAAGGAAATCAATTCGACATCAAAGGGATCGTGCTCAATACGGTGCTTCAACACCGGTTCAACGGGATGACTTATGAGAATCCACTAGATCATCTAGAGAAGTTCGAAAGGATATGCCAAACTGTGAGGACCAAAGGAGCTATCGCTGATGCTTACAATCTAATTTTATTCCCGTTCTCTTTGACGGATAAGACGAGTCATTGGGAGAAAAACATACCAAACGCATCGATAAGAACTTGGGAAGATTGTAAGAAAGTATTCCTCAACAAATTCTTCAACCGACAGCGGACTATCAACTTCCAAAATGATATATCAATCTTCCACTACGGAGCAAGCGAAGATTTGTTTGAAGCGTGGGAACGATTCAAGGGTTATACGAATCATTGCCCTCACCACGGCTTCAAAAAGGAGCAACTATTAAACACCTTCCACCAAGGATGTCAGCCTCAATGGAGGTTAGCTATAACAACTTCAAGCCAAGGGAGTTTCGCGAATATCACTATTAGCCAAGGGGAGAAAATCATAGAGAATCTAGCTCAATAGGAGCATGGGCCCATTGATGGCCCAACAAGTTGAAAGAGCTTAAGGAGCAAATTGATAAAATGGCTAAAAGGATGGAACAATCCTTATTGATGGCCCAACAAGTTCAAAAACAACAAGAGAGGTGCCAATACGGCACAAGAAGAAGAAATCTACCAAATAGAAGACATGAACTTTGTTGCAAATAATGACCAATATACTCAAGGTTACAATAACCAAGGCGGTTTTGGTAGAACCAACCAAGGTTATAGAAGAAATCAAGGGTACAACGGTTTCGACAATCAAGGTGGTAACTATCAAGGTCAAACATCTAACCCGACTTCCCAAGATGAAGGTACTAATTTGATCTTGAAACAAGTATTAGAGAGTCAAGGGAAGCATTCAATTGAAATGACCACCAAGATGAACGACATATCCACGAAGGTAGAGACAAGTCTAGGGTTGATGAACAAGAAGATCGACGGATGCTATGCTGATCTAAACAGCAAGATGGAAAAACTCTCAAACAATATGAGACTTCTCGAGAGAAGAACGGCCGATTTGGGCCAAACGACTCAAGTTTCCACTTCAACTTTGCCCAGTAAGCCCGAGTAAAACCCCAAAAATTTATGTGGAATTATCAATAGAGAAGATAAGTGGGATGAAGAGGAAGACTATGAGGAGATCCAAGGTTGGTTGCGCGACCCCGGGGACTTTGAAAATGATAATGATAATGAATTCATATCTGAATTCCCTGAAACATGGCTAGAAGATGATGAGGATTTTTAACTCGAGAATCGTTGGAGTTAAGAAGAGGATTATGAGATGAAGAGGGAATAAACGCTGGGAAAATATACCGGAGTCAAAACAAGCAAAGTGAGGCCGGACCAGGAGGAATATCGATCGATAGCTTGGTCATATCGACCTATGCATCGATCGATATCAAACATCCGAAAGAGAAAAACAGAGAATCGACCACTCTATCGATCAATACATAAGTGTCTGAAATCGACAAGATGATGGATACACTCCAAATCGATGATCAAGAGAAGAATGGACCAAGTTCGTCTTCACAAACCCGAAGAATACCATTCTCCGAAACAAGGTTCACACGAGATGTTCAAGAAAGCCGTGGAATGAGAATCAATCAAGTTACGGGTTACATTGAGTCTAGAGAACATGAACAAGATAGGAACCTTTGTGACATCAGTGATAGACAATAAGGGAAGAGCCATTGAGGCAACGGGGATGTTTAAAGAAGAAGAACAAGGAGAAGTGGCATGGTCACGAAGTCTTGAGAAGATGAGTGATCCGGGACCGTTTTCGATTCCTTGCAACTTGGGGTATATAAGAATCAATGGAGCTTTGGCAGATATGGAGCAAACATCAACGTAGTTTCCCGTACTCTTCTAGCCGAACTAGGTATCACTGACCTCGAACCGCATTCTAAGCGGATAGCTTTAGCCGATGTAACAACGAAAACCTCGAAAGGAATAGTACGAAAAATCTGATGGGAGTAAAAGGGTGGATTGTGCCCACTGATTTCGTAGTAGTAGAAGCAATGAAGAGCGATCCGATACCTCTAGTGCTAGGCCGTCCATTCCTAGCTACGGTGGGGGCACAAATCGATTTTGAAGAAATGAAGATCACCTTTACAAGACTCGGTAATCAAGTATACCACCGAGCTTCGACTTCTCTAGACCATTGTGGAGCTATCTCGTACGAAAGATATGAAGATGAATCGGTTGGAGAAAATGACGTTGAAGAAGAGTTGAACGAACTTGAGAATGGCGAGGTGCTTGCAATAAACCTATGCCACGCCGTCATGACTAGTGACGAAGAAGACCCAAACCAAGAAGATATGGTGGTCAAAAACCACGTTTTCACGGAAATGCTAGAAGAGAGCATTACTAATAATCCTAACCAAAGGGAAATGTTCAAGCTTCTATTAAAAGCACTCCACAAGGTGATACCAAGACTCGCGAGATCGCAACAAAGGAGAATGGTCTCACCTCTAAAGGTTTTTCTCTACAAATTCTTCTCTGACCTCTACGAATCGAACCGAGTATTCGCAGACCGCGAAGCAGCTACCGACCAACAAACTAGAAACCAAGGAGTTCATGCCCTTCCACATTGAAGAATATCGGATACTCAAGCCTTAGACGGAGGAAGCCTTGATGCTTTATTTCACACCACGGGAAGAGAAGGTACTAGACCAATCCAAGTCCCCGACTTGATGAAATCCCGGAAGAATATGAAGCTCAAGAAAGAAACGCCTACCTAATTCCGACCCTATCTACCCGAGCAACTGAAAACGAAACAATCCTTCTTTTTAAACTGCACGCATTCTATGATGGATCGATCCATTACCAAGTTATGAATAGGGGGAGAAATTCGCCTTTTACTTATGTCAGCGCAAGACTCAACGAAGATATCATGACCGCTGACCGAAACGTTGAGCTCCTCAACAACCCAATCAAGATCATCCTCAAAAACGAAGGAGACGAAGAGATGGAGCAAAGATACCACGGGTCTAACCATGGATCCTACTATGGGCTAAGGTAAGTCCCACTATCCATCGCACCATTGTGAATACCACTAGCTTTAGGATTATGCGGATTTTATCTCTCTCGATTTAATGCCACCGGGGCGGTGTAAATTAAGTCCTGGGAGGATTTTATAGTAGTTCTTAAGTTTCATAAAAGCACAAAAAATCGAAAAAGTTTCAAAAACGATTTTACAAAAAAAAAAAAAAAAAAAAAAAAAAACAAGATTTTGAAGTCGATACATCTGTATCGACCGAGGTATCGATCGATACAAAAGGTTTTGTAAAAGATGTAAAATATTTTTATTTTCGAGATTTCAAAGTATTTCTCATTTGTAGCTGCATTAGTGCGCTAGATGATAATATAATTGAGTCTAGAAGCATGTAGATTGCATATAGTAAGCATGATTTGAAATTTGGATTTCCCTTAACAAAATTTGTTTTTAAATTGTTTTAAAAGAAAAATACGGATAATGAGAACTCATCCGAATCTTTGGAAGCGAAAATTTCTCATCTTTCGATCATACTTCTTAAAACCTTTCCAAAAACAAAAACATTGCCAAAAAAAACTTGAACTCGTAACACATGGTTTGAAGTCAAAGCTTTATTTGTCTTGTTAAAGAAATCCCGAAAGGCAACCTTGCTGTTACTCGATACACATTTGGATCCTCCTACACCCTTTTCGTCACTCTTTTGAGGATCCAAATGGCCGTTCTTGCAGTGGTTACCCACACCCTATACCTAAACCCTTTCCTTGAAACCAAAATTTTACTTGGGAGTGAATTGTGAGGCCTCTTTCTGAATGCTTATTTTGTAAAACATGTTGGGCTTGGAGAACGACAAGGCTAGGACTGTCATGTAGAAGCTCACTCGCATTTGAGCTTAAATTTAAGATTTGGATAGAATAGGTTGAGATTGGTATTGATCTCTATAAGAGAAACCAGTGGAAAAATATGTATAAAAGGGGAGGCATGAATAAAAAAAAAAGGGAGAAACTTGGTTTAAAAAAAACAAATGAGAAAAGCTCTATGTTCTTAAGAGAATAATCTAGTCTAGTTTAGGAATCTATGGAAAGAAACTCTATTCAAGAGGATATATATATATACTCCCATTAGTATGAATTTTTAGTGTAATTACTAAGTTCGTATCCTTTTACAAAATTAGTATTAGGGAGGTTCTAAAATACTAAAATGCCAAAAAAATAGTTTTACTCTCGTTTTTATCAAAAATTTTTTTTTAAAAAAACAGAAAATTTCTTTTTAAAAATTTGTAAAGATTTTAAATACACATTGTCGACCTTAATTCTAATTTTAATTAAAAAAAAGTTGAATTTTTTTCAAGGGACTCCATAAACAAATCTAAAAAAAAAAAGAGTTTTTCTTTCGCCACATCATCAATCATCAAAAAATCCGTAAAATTTCAAATAAATCTCTAACACATGAAATAAATCACTAATTTTTTCACCAACTTTTGAAGTGTTGCAGATTTATATAAATATGCATCAAAGACCAAAAATATTCGACACTACGATATAAATATGCAAAATAAATCCGCAAATTATGGAAAACCTGCAAAATCACGTACAAATCTTCGACAAATAAAAATAAATCTGTAAAAAAAATCTTCAAAATTTAATATATCTGCAAAGCAGATCCGCAGAAAAATAAATCTGCTACACTCAAAACGAATCTGTTACATTACGTACTAGATAAGTAATTTTTAAAAGATGTTTTCCTTTGTCGCCGATTTTAAAAAAATCCGCGACAAAACAATAAATCTACGACAAGCAAAATTAAATATGTACAAAATAAATCTGTAAACATTTAAATCTGCAAAACAAATCAGCAAAAAAATAACTCTTCAACACATTTGTGCGGATTTAAAATTTTTTTTTTGCAGATTTATTCTGTTGGTAAGTGGTCTTTTGGTAAATATGTTTTTTCCTCTCAAATGAAATAAAAGTAGTGTAGGCACGAAAATACTCATTTTAAGGCTCAAAAAATTAATATTAATCTACTAATTTAAGTCTTTTTTCATACTAGATTAGTAATCCTCCCTAAAAAAAAAAGGGGAGAGCTAATAAAAAAAAATTTATATGACCATAGTTCTCTATTTATGAATTCCTCTAGAACTTGGTAAAAAAATAATAATAATAATAATAAAAGAAGAAGATGAAATGAAGAAATCAAGGCAAAAAGCCTTTTGTTCATGGGTAGATTAGTAGTAGGAAATGAATTTTCTTTGGGATTAAAAAACAAGACTTGGAGTAGGATACAAATGGGGGATAGAAGGATAGATGACAATCTAAACTTTGTATGCACCCATTGTTCTTAGCTCTTAATATTTTGCGAAAGTACAATTCATTTCGAGAAAAACCCTTATTTTTAATAAACCTTCTTATCATAATTTACAGAACTTTTTTTTTACCAAGCCGAGCAAGCTTGCTCTAGCAGGTTTCCTAAGCAAGATTTCACCATGTTGGTTGAGATGGTCAAGAGATTTAATTTATTAAAAGGCAATGTTGGTTTGGAAGTTTTGTGCAAAAAGGATATGAGCTAATGGAGAAAATGTTTTCAAGATTAGAATAGTTCTCAAGATTTTCGCATTTCCTAGTTAAATTGTCAAAACCAACTATCAAACCGTTTTCAAGGGAGTTCAAACCTTTTCTTTACGGACCAATCTTGTTTGCTTGGAGACAAGCAAAAGGTTAAGTCCAGGGGAATTGATGAGATGAGAAATTGAGTGTTTTAACGCCTAATTTTCATACGATTTAGTCCAATTATCCAATCTTTATTTCATTTCTTATGCATTTAGGATAGAATTTCACACTTTGCATTTTAGTAGTCCCAGGAGTCTGCATAGTTGTGTTTTGTGATGTCTTCACGTCAACGAAGGAGACAAAAGCTCATGGGGGGGAAGACAAACTAAAGAATGAAAGCAAGGAGCAACCAATTAAAAGGCCAAACTCGTCCATATCGAGGAGCCTATCGATCGATATGGGATGAAGCTATCGAGACCCATATCGATCAATATTGAAGAGCCATAAACGAATAAAAAAGACCAAAATGCCCCTAGCCAACCTAAGCTCCCTATAAATAGAGCATGTTCCAATAGAGACATCCCATCCACCCAACACACAAATATCCTCACATTCCTAAAAAATCTTATTTTCTAGGTTTTTCTTGCTACTTTAAAAGGTAGTTATGTAAATATTAAATAATGATTATGTTTATTTTTATTTTTATTTTTAATTATTCAAAATCTTTTTATCTTATTTTTTTATTTTATACTCACTTATGGTGAGTTTTAATTAGTGAATCATGAGTGTTTGATTAATTAAAGAAGAGTAATAAAAATAGTTTTAATTAGGGTTAATTAGTTGGTTTATAAGTGAATCAATTAGAGTTAGATCTCTTAATCATGGGTCCTTGAAACGTCCATATCATAGAATATCCTTTTTTTTTTCTTTTTCAACTTAGTTTATGCACATTCATAACCGCGTGAAATTGACAAAGCGTCAGATTTGTTTTGTTTTAATTATTCGTAACGTGATAATTACCCATCATAATTAAGGTTTATCGCGTAGCATAACTAGGGTCGAACCCGTAGGAGGCACAAGTTGATGTCAATTAGTTGCGAGATTCAAATGAAGGTTTAAAATTGCAAGAATTTGATTAGTTATACTATTTGTCTCATTCCAAAGATGGAGAAATCATGTAAGATTTCAGAATTTAGACCTATTAGCCTATGTATTGTGGGTGATATAATTTTCTCTGAGATCCTTTACCCGAGACTCAAATGATTCTTTTCAGGCTTGATTTCTTAAACCCAGTTAGCCTTTCTGTCTGGTCGTCTTATTTTAGACAATATTTTGACTGCTTAACAGATGTTTCACGATCTTCGTACAAATAAGATCTGTAAATCAAATTATACCGCCATAAAAATAGACATAAGTAAAGCGTATGATAAAGTCTGGGAAGCGCGTTAAGACACGCGCCATGACACAAGGCGCAAAACAAAACGCTATTGAGCGCCATAAACCCAAGGCGAGGGTATGTAATATGTTTTGTCTCATCTCTTTTCTCTTCTATTAGCTCTGTGAACACTTTTCTCTTCTATTAGCTCTGTGAACACCTCTCTTCTCTTGTACTTCATGTCGTGATCCACTACTTCAATTTTCTAAGACATATGGAAATATGTGATCGTTTCACTGAGTTTTGGTTCTTATTCTATTGCACTTCATCAGTTAGCAGTTATTAATTAGATTTTGTTCGCTTGTACTTTGTGTCGTGATTCACAACCGTTTTTTTTAATTACATTTAACAATTATCGTTTACTTCTATTAACTCTTTTGTTTTCCAACAAAACATGAGAAGTTTTCGTCGTCGCGCATGCCATGGCGCAAGCCGCAGTCCTCATCACTATGGTGCGCCTGAACCATTTTAAACCTATGATAAAGTAGAGTGGGATTTTATTAAGAAGCTTTTGAGGAAACTCGGCTTTGTAGAAACATAGATTACTTGGATAATGTGGTGCATCATATCGGTTAATTATAAGGTTCAACATATATATATATATATCATCTTCCTCACTAGCATGAAATTAGTCAAGATGGTATCATTCCCAAAAGATTGGCCAAGTTTCTTTGTTACTTTGGATGTCATCGTGTGTATTCTTATTCTCTTTTATCTGTTTTCATTTCTTATATTTCTCGTACGAAAAATATATTTACTAATTTTTTAGTGAAGGGTGCTAGAACCCATTTATATGAGTTTCTATTATAGGATTTCAATCTCATTTTACTTTTCCACTAAACTAGAATTAGAAAGTATTTTTGTTGAGAAAAAATTTATGAGTAAGTAATGATGATAGTAAAATGAAATAATGATGAAACAAATTAATGTATCATGGGATTAGTTTAAGGGAAATTTACTCAAATCTCATAGAAATTAATAGTTATGACCAGAACCATGCAAATCTTTTTTTTATTACTACCATATTTTTATTATATTTTACATACCTATCGTGCTCCTGTTATACGTTATCACTAAAAACGTAATTACAAAGAATACCATTATTTTTTTTATTCCACATTAGAAAAAACTCGTCGCCACGTCAGAAATTGCTGAATTGTATTAATGAACTCAGTTGTAAAGCGCTACAGCTGCAATGACGGCTAAATTACTATACGTTGCGACTGATTTATTAAAAATGGCTGATCTATGAACTATTAGCTGATTTATGCTGCATAAACCAGCTATACATTACGACTGGCTTAAAGAAAACTAGCTGATTTATGAGCTTCTAGCTGACTTATGATATAAACCAGCCTCAAGTTACGGCTGATTTATAAACCAAGTGCTGGTTTGTCAAAATTCTCAACACAGTTGAATTATCTTTCTCCGGCTGGCTGAGTTATCAAACGACGGCTTATTAATGGATGTCGTTACGGCTGATTTATGTTTAAGTATCATAAATCAGCCGTAATTAACTGGATTAACGGAAAACTCAACCTAATTACGGTTGATTTAGTATCGAAAGATTAATTACCAAAATAGCATGCATTTGACGGCTGATTTATTAGACGATATGAATTATTTAAAGATTTTCAGTTGAGTTACGATATTAAACAGCTGAATTTGGCAGCTGTTTTTTCCTTTTTTTTTTTAGTTAATGTAATAGTATTCATGTTGCAGCTGACTTATATTATTGTTTGATGGCTGATTTAGTTAGGCTAATTTACGAATTCGTTTAGTGGCTGATTTGCCAAGTCTGCAATTAAAAAATGACGTCGTATGCATATTTCCATGTCATCATTAAAGGACGAAACAAAAACGAAAGTAATTAGGGTTTATGTACCGCCGTCTTGAATATTTCTTTCTTCTATCCATTGTTTTTCTTAACGTTTTTCCTCACCTTCTTCATCGAAATCCAGATCTGAATTATTTGAAATTGAATTCTTCATTGTGTTCCACCTTCTTTTTCTTTTTCATTCATATCTCGCCGAGATCTAATGCATCCGGTAATTATTGTTTCCGATAATTGGGCAAAGAAAAACATATATATATTCAACGTAGACAATATAGGATGTAGAGTTCTGCATTTAGCTGAGAAAAAAAATCACGACAAACTCGTGAATTTGGTGCTTGACGATTACAGATTGAAGGAATGGATCCATCAGATAAAGCTGAGTTACATGTTCTCGAACAAGACTCTCAAAACTATGGCGCATGATACTCCATCAGTTTATGTCTCCAATACTCGACAGTTGCAAGTATTTCGAAACTTAAGGAAACTCGATCAATTACGTATATCTATGGAGATTACAGAAAAAGAGATCTGTGATGAAAAGTACGTTGATCGCGCTAGTAGAAAGCATGACGAACCAGAAGGAGATGACGAAGAAGGTGATGATGAATGAATTTGAATCCATTTTTTCTTTTGTTAATGGGATTACTGTACTGTAATAGCATTCATGTTGCGACTGACTTACATTATTGATTGATGGCTGATTTAATTAAGCTACTTTACGAATTCGTTTGGTGGCTGACTTGCCACGTCTGCAATTAAAAAATGGCGTCGTATGCATATTTCCATTTCATCATTAAAAGATGAAATAACAACAAAAGTAATTAGGCTTTATGTTCCGCCGTCTTCAAAATTTCTTTCTTTTATCCATTGTTGTTCTTCACCTTGTTCCTCACCTTCTTTATCTTTATCCGAATCTGAATTATTTGAAATCGAATTCTTCACCGTCTTCCTCCTTCTTTTTTATTTTCCTTCATCTTTCTCTGAGATCTAATAAATCCGGTCGTTATTATTTCTAGTCATCGGGTCAAGAAAAACAGATATGTATTTAACGCAAACGATAGAGGGTGTAAAGTTCTGCATTTAGATGAGAAAACAACTCATGACGAACTCGTGAATTTGGTGCTTGATGATTACGGATTGAAGGACTGGATTCATCAAATATAGCTGAGTTACATGTTCTCAAACAAGACTCTCCAAACTGTGGCGCATGATACTCCACCAGTTTATGTATTCAATACTCGACATTTGCAAGTATTTCTAAGCTCAATGAAACTAGATCAGTTACGTCTATGTGGTGAGATTACATCTAAAGAGGATAGCGCAATTAGTTGGACTGACATATCGCCAGAGAAGACGAAACGGGCATACAGTTATGATTGTTCCAATTATGAGATATCAAAATCTGAGGAGATACGCGACATTAAATACGTTGATCGTGCTAGTAGAAACCATGAAGAAGTAGACGTAGATGACGAAGAAGCCGATGGCGAAGAAGATGATGATTTTTCAAGCCGATTTGATGTTTTCGACGACTCAGATGGTACCAAACCAAGACGAAGATTCACCAACTCTGCCTCCTATGAAGAGACCTCAGAACATTGAGATGAGCGGATTGATTGGTAACTCAGAGGGTTTAAGGTTGGAGATGTTTTCGCTAAACCTTGCTGTTGAACAACGTCACGGGACGAAAGACGACTTAGAGAAACGACTGAAGCTTCTTTCGGTGAGGGAGGGATTTGATTTTGATATACAAGTATCAAATACAAGTACAATGATTGTTAAGTGATGGGTTGATAGATGTCGCTGGAGAATTCGTGCATCTAAACAAGGGGATGAGTCACACATGTTCTGTGACGGAACGTTCTAATCGATCCCGACAAGAAACACCAGATACTTTGGGCGTTCTTTACATGGATTTTCTTGGCGACGTTAGTGAGTCATTTAAACACCGAAGTGTTGGAGTAGTTATCTATAAGCAGTTTGGTATAAAGATAATAAATATCTTGTGGCTGGTTTCCAAATTGTTTTACAGCTGACTTTTTTTTATATATTATGGCTAACTTATTGATATATAGGGTTGACTTATCAATATGGGCTGGGTTATCATTACGTTTCGACTGAATTATTTATACTATTAGGGCTGACTTATGATTTTGATTCGGCTGGGTTATTGGTATATTACAGCTGACTTATCATTATTACGATATGGTTGGGTTATTGATATTTAATGGTTGATTTATTAATATGTTAGATGTCAACAGATGGATTATTGGAAGTCACATAATACGCTAAGGTGTGCAAGGCAGATCGATATAGGAACCCTTGAGAATAGTTATGAAGAATTGCCTTATTACCTATACATGATACGACGTGCAATTCCGGGTACCGTCACTGATGTGTGAAGTAATTCACCTAAATATGACTGCAAGTGCACATTGTACAATTGCAGTATTAAGGTTATCGACCCCATATAGATTACGTCGAGTTTTATTTCTAACCAAAAAGTATGAGTGGTTCTAAGTAACTTAGTTAGTATTTGTTGTGTTGTAACTTATGGATTGAAGGCGCTAGATCAAGGGCAGTATCGCACGAGATGTAGACCAACACAATCAACAATTATTAGACTCTTAAACATGGAAGACATAGTTATATAGCACCCGGTCTCCTGTGGCAATACCTATGGACTAACCACGAGATCAGAAAGGATGCTTTTCAACCTAAGGTAGCCATCACATGCAATGAACTTAGATCTGATTGTTCATAACCTTCCAAACTAAATGGCATATTTGACAAATCACGAGATTACCTACTAAAAACCATTTTATGGTTATGCTATAGAATGGTGTACTACAATAGAAAAACCTAAAGATTAATATCCTAAGTGATCAAGTCAAGATATTGTATGAATTACCATTAAAGTAGAGAGTCATTACTGATCATATCATGCAAAGATCTATAAAAAATTTGAAAAACCCTAGATCTAACTACTCACACATAGCAAGCAAAACCATCATCAATAATATTATCAAAGCTTGCATAAAAGTAAAGAGTAGAGTTTAGAGAGTAAACAAATTTGTGGCTCTTTCTCTATGTAAATCCAAGTAGAAGAATAAACTCAAGAACCTTAAGAACAAGGTGGCTCCTTGACGCAAAAGTAAGAGTTTGATGGCGTGAGAGATTTGATTCTTTTGAATTTGAAGGCTTGACCTAATCCTCTTGCTTAAATTTTCTTATATAACTCCAGGGAATGAGTCTCTAGGTCGGTGATGGTTTTCCAAGACTTCGGATATAGAAAAACCCCGCAAAACGAATTTCCTTTCTTCTGACCGACTTGACGAGTCGGCCGACTCCAGCTTCGAGTTGGTCGACTTTGTCTTCGGTTCAATATTTCTTCATTTTTGCTTCAAATCATCTAAGTCTTCTCCAAATGCTCCATCTCGAGCGATCACCTGTTTATCCGGTTAAATAGTGCAGAAATTATTCCAAAACCGTATAGAATGTGGTTGTAAAACCGTTTCAAAAGATCAATACATCAGTGGGAGAAATTAACTCGGATAAGTTTGACAAGGACTAATCAGTCACAAAAGTCAGCTAATAGCTGGGACTTAATCTTCGTTTCTTTTGACCAAAGTTTTTGAAACATATCAATACATATCACGTTCGCTGAGCTTCCAGTGTCTACTAATATTCGGGGAACTAGGCAATCTGTGACTTGTAGTTCAACAGCTAACGGATCGTTGTGGGAACTTCAATTCCTTCCAAATCATCAAGGGTAAAGATGAGTCCTTTTTGAAAATTCCACTTCGTTGTTGGACGAGCTGGCTTTGTTTGATATCTGGATTGTTCTGACGTTTATGTTGGGAATGTCAAAATAACATTTATCGTTCTTCGTTGAGATGGGAAGTCGGACCGAGGAGATTCTTTTTTAGGTATGAATTTCCTTTTTGAGCCTGATGCTCGTCCTCTTATAACTACTAAGTACCTTTTTCTAGGAATTCGCTCTAAGTTAGGTTCTTCAGAAATTTTCTCTAAGTACTTATTCAAAAGATACTCGGGCAGGTTACGACATTTTTTCAGTTTTGTGCCCGTAAGCAGGATGATAGTCACACCACGCGGAAGGGTCCTTTTCTACTTTCTTAGTTTTGGTTTTCGATCTATATTCCCCATATTGCTCTAAATTCTGATCTTGTAGTTCGGCCGTCAAAAACACAACCCTTGCTTTGGCCTTCTCCTTTCGTTTGTACTCTCGATCGTAATGCTGGCAAGGCTCTTTATACTTTGGTTTCACTTCTCTTCCCTTAAAGGTATTATCATAACCTTCGGCCAGCCGAGCTCGACTTTCGTCTGCTCTAATATATATGCTTACTCTATAGAAAGCATCTTCCAAATATTCTGGTCGATACGCTGAAAGTTTTTCCCATAACCTTGTTTCATACCAAGTTCCCCCATTTAATGCGTCGATAGCTAGTTCGTCCCAGATATCTAGTTGAGAATACACCATCTTAAATCTCTTCATGAAGCTTTGGAAGAGATTCAGTTGACCCTTGCTTAACAGAGTAGAGGTCGAAAATCGTTGCTGGACGTTCGAAATTGAACATGTATTGTTTCAAGAATTTATGTCGTAGTTCATCAAAAATCCTGATCGAACTAGGTGGAATATTGGCTATCCAGGCTTGGGCCCTTCCACGCAAACTTTTCGCAAAAAGTTGACATTGCTTTTCATCTTTTTCGGACGAATGGAATTTGACTCGGTTGATTATGATCATGAATGCTTTAAGAAAAGCCTTTGGATCCCCCATTCCGTTATAAGTTGGGAACTCCAATTCTTCTTCTTTAAGCGAATAAGGACCAGTAATTGCTTTACTAGACGAATCGGTGTCCGATCCTTTGAATATCTGGCTAAGATGCGGGGTGTCGACAATGGACTTCTGAAATCAAGTTCTCATGATCCAAAGTTCACGGTGCAATTCCGCTATCGTATTTTCTGTATTTGAGATTGGATCTCCGCCTATTGATCCAGTGCCACAAATCTTTTCTTGGTTTATCCGCGTCAAACTTCGGTTTTCCTCCACTTCTTCTGAGATATCGGGCGTATTCCTCTCTCCTCTTGTTGGAGGTTATGATAAATGAATATCCAGAAGGGTTTTTACTCGACATCCCGGTGCTTGTAGAAGGATTTTTTATACCAGCTGATTTTGTAGTTTTGAAGTTCGATAAGGAGCCTTTCGATCCTATCATATTGGGATGTCCTTTCCTAGCTACTGCAGGTGCCATAATTGATGTGAAGAAGGGGAGAATATTCTTACAACTTGGAGAATTACAGCTGAACTTCCAAATGGAGAAAGTCATGAGCCGACCACCTATGAAGGAACAAATGTTTGCTGTAGATGTCATCTCAGAAGTCACACAAGAAGTCTTTGAAGAGTTAAGTATCACTGATCCACTGGAAAAAGCTTTGACAATGGTAGTTGATAAGGAGGGATACATGGATGACCTAGCAAATGGGTTTACCAAGATGTTGGATTCAAGCGAGCAGATGAAGCAAATGGTAAAAAATTTGGACTTACCAACAGAAACAACAAAGAAACTCAAGATAGCTGATTGGAGTGAAGAAAATGCTCCGAAGCTCGAGCTCAAACCATTACCAAAAGGGTTAAGGTACGCTTTTCTTGGTCCAAATTCCACTTACCCAGTTATTATTAATGCAAATTTGAACAATGTTGAAGTAACAATTCTACTAAGCAAGCTGCGAAAGTATCGCAAAGCTCTTGGATATTCTGTGGATGATATTGTAGGTTTCTCCAGACCTTTGCATGCATAGGATTCATTTGGAAGAAGGAGCGAAAGCTTCAATCGAAACCCAAAGGAGAATTAACCCCAATCTGAAGGATGTGGTGAAAAAGGAGATTTTGAAGCTGCTTGATGCGGGTGTCATTTTCGCTATTTCGGACAGCACTTGGATCAGCTCTGTTCACGTGGTACCCAAGAAAGGAGGAGTCACGGTAGTCAAGACAGACGCAGAGGAGCTGATAGCCAAGAGGACTCTTACCGGACACCGGATGTGCATTGATTACCGGAAGTTAAATGCAGCCACAAGGAAGGACCATTTTCCATTGCCATTCATTAATCAAATGTTGGAGAGATTCGCGAATCACAAGTTTTACTGTTTTCTAGATGGGTATTCGGGTTTTTTCCAAATCCCGATCCATCCTGATGACCAAGAGAAGACAACTTTCACATGCCCATACGGAACATACGCCTAGAGAAGAATGCCTTTTGGTCTATGCAATGCACCAGCAACCTTTCAGCAGTGTATGATGTCTATATTATCGGACATGATTGAAGAAACAATGGAGGTATTCATGGACGACTTCTCAGTCTATGGCTCATCCTTCCATGATTGTCTAGACAACCTTTGCAAAGTTCTAGCAAGGTGTGAAGAAAAGCATTTGGTGTTGAATTGGGAGAAGTGTCATTTCATGGTGCAAGATGGGATTGTCCTTGGACATCGCATCTCGGAAGCAGGAATCGAGGTAGATAAAGCAAAAATCGAAGTGATGACGAGTCTGCAACCACCCACCGATGTACACAGAATCCGTAGCTTCTTGGGTCATGCAGGTTTCTATAAGCATTTCATCAAGGATTTCTCCAAGATAGCACGACCTCTCACAGCACTTCTCTGCAAGGAAACAAAGTTCGAGTTCACTCAAGACTGCATGAACGCATTCAAGACGCTTAAAGAGGCACTGATTTCCGCGCCCATTGTACAACCACCTGACTGGGAACTACCCTTTAAAGTAATGTGTGATGCAAGTGATTTTGCAGTAGGAGTAGTCCTGGGCCAGAGGAAAGACAAGAAATTGCATGTAATCTACTATGCAAGCAGAACTCTTGATGAAGCACAACGAAATTACGCAACAACGGAAAAGGAATTACTCGCAGTTGTGTTTGCATTTGAGAAATTCCGTTCATACCTAGTTGGATCGAAGGTAATAGTACATACTGAGCACGCTGCTTTGAAGTACCTGATGCAGAAGAAGGACGCCAAGCCACGACTTTTGAGATGGATTCTACTCCTACAAGAATTCGATATATCGGTACGCGACAAAAAAGGAATAGAGAATGGAGTAGCCGACCATTTATTCAGGATTAGAATAGAAGATGACGTCCCTATCAAAGATCACCTCCCTGAAGAGCATATCTATGCGATTGGAGTGACGATAACCACTGAGCAAGGACAAAGAAGTCAGAGACTAGTCTCTGTGAGACTCGAGTCGATCGACCGTCATCCAGAGACGCCCGTCTTGAACACAGTCGACCGACTGCATGCTAAGGACGACCGACCGAACCATCCTGAACACACTATCCTGAAGAAACCACTGTAGAAAATGATACAAGTCATACAAGGGGAAGCCAAGACGATGTCCAGACCACTCACTCCACCATGGTTTAGCGAAATTGCAAATTTCCTAGCCGCAGATGTGAAACCTGAAGAGTTCACTGGATATAAGAAGAAGAAGTTCTTGCGAGAAGTGAGGAAATACTTTGGGAGAAGCCTTACTTCTACAAGAATTGCGCTGACGGGATCATTTGACGTTGTATTCCTGAATACAAGGTACCCCAAGTGCTTTACCACTGTCATGGTTCTGATTATGCTGGTCATTTTGCAGGTTTCAAAACAGTTTCAAAGGTTCTCAAAGCTGGTTTTTGGTGGCCAACTTTGTTCCGCGATTCACATCACTTTGTTTCAACCTGTGATGCCTGCCAAAGAAAGGGAAACATCAGTAAAAGGAATGAAATGCCAATGAATTTCATCATGGAAGTGGAAATTTTCAATTGATGGGGCATCGATTTCATGGGACCGTTCCCGAACTCACATGGAAACCAATACATACTGGTTGCTGTAGATTATGTATCCAAGTGGGTTGAAGCAGTGGCAAGCCCTACCAATGACGCAAGAGTGGTGATTCGGCTCTTCAAACACATAATTTTCCCGCGTTTTGGAGTACCCCGGATCGTGATTAATGATGGCATAACACATTTTATCAACCGGATATTTGCAAAGCTATTAAAGAAGAATGGTGTAATACACAAGGTGGCAACACCCTATCATCCGCAAACCAGTGGCCAATTCGAAGTTTCCAACTGTGAGATCAAGAGCATACTGGAAAAAATGGTCGGACGTACGAGAAAAGATTGGTCACTAAAGCTTGATGATGTACTTTGGGCCTACCGCACAACTTTCAAGACACCACTAGGGACAACACCATTTCAGCTATTGTATGGCAAAGCGTGTCATCTCCCTATTGAGATTGAGTACAAAGCATTTTGGGCCGTCAAGACAATGAATTTCGACATCAAGAATGCAAGTGAGAAACGGCTCATTCAACTAAACGAGCTTGATGAGATTCGACACAATGCCTATGAAAGCTCAAAGCTCTACAAGGAAAGAACAAAGATCCAGCATGACAAGAAGATCATTCTACGCGACATTCGAATCAATGACAACGTCCTTTTATTCAACTCTCGACTTCGTCTTTTCCCAGGAAAGCTGAGATCTCGTTGGTCCAGACCTTTTGTAGTCAAGGAAGTGAAGCCCTATGAAGCTATTTTTTTACATGGAAAGGATGGTGAAAGTTTCACTGTGAATGGACAGCGGGTAAAGCTCTACTATGAAGGTGGCAAATCAATGCATGAAACCATCATGCACCTTGAAGTAGCACCACTTCCACAACCATAACCGGGCACGACAGTCAAGCTATTGACTATAAACAAGCGCTGAGTGGGAGGCAACCCACTAGGTAATTTTTATTTTCATTTTTAGGTGTTTTTGATTTGATTTCAGGCGAGGAGATTCAGCAAAACTGGACTATACACTACCCGAGTCGACCGACCTCTCATTAAGGTCGGCCGACTTCATTTCCTAGGTACCGCGTTCGATCCTTTTACATTTCACTTCGGATATCTTCTCTCTTTTGTTACACCGAGACGGTGTAATTTAAGTATGGGGGAGTTTATCCATGCTAATGAAATTCTTGTTGTTTATCTCATGATTTTTCGCCTTGTTTTTAGTTGTTTTTATCGAGTCAAACCGTTGAGGGAACAATGATTAATCTGAGACACAAATCACATTTTGTTTCACACTTGAGAACATTGATGCAGGAACACAGTTAGAGTCTATGACTATTGCACTTTCATAACTATATGGGTCAGTCCTCGTTCAAGGTCATAATAAGAATGTCTGGATATCTATAGCATTCCACTCTCCCCTTATTTTAATGAAAAGAATCCGTTTTTAACTAAAACCTAGTGATGAGACAGAGGGAAATTCCTTAGGACGCCAACTATTCGTCACTAGAAGCTCGGGATCTATGCGGTTAGGAAAATTTCCTGCGACACCATTATGCATTAGAACCTTTGAGAACTTTGTTGACAGCGAGGTTAGGAAAATTTCCTATAATATCACTATTCGCTTAACCTTGAGAGTTTCAAAAGATAAAGAAATGAATAAGTCTGGGGGAGAGTGAAGTAATTTTATGACTTCTTATTATGATATTGAAAAGGGAAGGAACTTGTTCCTTGGGCAGTACTTCTATGGTTTTGAAATAGTTGTGATGCTTTGGATTGTTTGACTTGTAAATCGTGGGGAATGCATGAAAGATTGTTGAGTTGATAGGGAATGTACATGTTGGTCTTGACTTGATTGGTTCTGGCATTGATAAACTTTTCGCTTATGTGATTTCCCAAATGAGTTCCCAAAGTCATTAGAACTTTACCTAGCAGCCTTGATTATTTGCTTGAGGGCAAGCAAAGGTTATAGCCTGGGGGAGTTTGATGTATCATGGATTTTACCGGTTTTCTACCATGATATAGTAGGTTTTATGGAGTCTTTGTAGCATGTTTTGAGCATTTATGCAGGATTTACTAGTAAAAGACACTTTGGAGCAAAAGGAGCTAGAAACAAGGTTTTATGGAAGTTTCCACGTGAATGGAGAAGACTTAGAAGTTTTGGAGCCAAAATGAAGAAATGTTGCGAGCCCCGAGTCGACCGACTGGAAGAGATGCAGTCGACCGACTGTGACGCCGACTTAATTTAGAAGATTTTCTTATCGGGCCTTTCGCGGAACCCTAGACCCTAAGACTCATTCATGACCTATATAAGCACCTCTTAAGCACTAGAAGAGGCATGACGACGCACCCCACAAGAACTCAGAGAAACACAAGTTTATCTTTGCTTCCATTGTTTTTAGCTTTCTAGAGAGATTGTTCTTATCACTGTTACAGACTCTGAAGAAGACTATAGAGTGTTCTTCCTCATTTTGAGCTTGTGAGCCTCTGATCTTCTATTGTCTATTTCGTTGGTATTCATTTCATTAATAAAAAGATGATTTGTTTTACCAAACTCATGTCTGAGTAGTTACTTTATTAGATCTAGGGTTTTCTTACGGTTTTGCTATGAATTGCTAAAATAGATTTTAAACAATCGTTCAATCATGAAATTCTTCGCTACAGTTGTTCTTCACTGAGTAAACGGACTCGCGAACCGTTTTATTCAATCATAAATCGAGATACGGTAGTTGAGAGACACCGAGGATCGGTAGACAGTTCTGTAGTGAGCAAGGTGCGTTCTAATTCAAATGAATGTTTGTTTAGACCCCTTGTGAACAGATTTAGCTTGCACCCTCATGCTTTTTTATTTTCAGCGACAATCCAAAGAGATTTGAGATTTAGGGATTAAACAAAGGCGTTGTTCTAACACATCATTAGAACATCGTAGCTATTATTGTGTCTAGAGTTCTAGAGTTTTGAGATTTGAAATTGATTGTGTTCCTAATTTATAAAATTCATAGTTTCCAACTGGAATTCCCTAAGATCTAATATTTCTCCGAATTTGAAGTCACTAAACGTTTTAAAAGTTTTCTCGGTTACAAAGAAGTTTACTTAAGATATTTCACTCTCGAATCAACCATAAGCTCTTTGTGGGATCGATAACCTAAATACTACAACTGTACACTGTGCACTTGCAGTTAATTTTGGGTGAATAACTTCACGCATCAGTTTTATACCAGCAGACTTTGTGGTGTTTAAGTTTGAAAAGGAGCCTTTTGATCCCATCATCTTGGAACGACCATTCTTGGCTACTGCAGGAGCAATCATTGATGTGAAGAGAGGAAACATATTCCTTCAACTTGGAGAGTTACAACTCAACTTCCACATGGAGAAAGTTATGGGAAGGCCACCTATGGAGGAGGGAATGTTTGCTGTAGATGTTACCTCAGATGTAACAGAGGAGGTTTCTAGAGATATAAGTGTGACTGACGCGCTGGAGAAGACCCTACCCATCACTTGTAAAGAAGAAGAATACCTTGATGATCTAGCAAATGGTTTTGCAAAGATGTTGTATTCAAGTGAACACATGAAACATATGGTGAAGAGTTTGGAGCTACCAACCGAGCCGACCAAGAAACCACGAGTAGCCGAATGCAGTGAGGAGAATGCCCCTAAACTCGAGCTAAAACCACTACCAACAGGGCAAAGGTACGCTTTTCTTGGACCTAATTCTTCTTATCCTGTTATAGTGGATGCTAATTTGAACAATTTTGAGACAACACTATTACTAAGTAACCTGCGCAAGTATCACAAGGCTCTTGGATATTCTGTGGATGATATTGTAGGTATATCTCCAGACCTTTGCATGTATAGGATCCACTTTGAGGAAGGAGCAAAGGCGTCAATCGAAACACAAAAGAGGACCCGAACTTGAAAGACATGGTGAAGAAGGAAATCCTCAAGCTGATCAAAGCCGATGTTATCTTTCCAATTTTGGATAGCACTTGGATAAGTCCAGTCCATGTGGTGCCCAAGAAAGGAGGAGTTACGACAAGTTGATAGCGACAAAGACAATCACCGGACACTGGATGTGCATCGATTACCGAAAGTTAAACACAACCACGAGAAAGGATCATTTCCCTTTGCCATTTATTGAGAAAATGTTGGAGCAATTGGCGAACCACAATTACTATTGCTTCCTTGACGGATACTCGGGATTCTTTGAAATCCCAATCCATCTTAAAGCCCAAGAGAAGACAACGTTCACTTGCCCATACTGAATATTTGCCTATAGACGGATGCCTTTCGGACTATGTAATGCATCAACCACATTCCAGCGGTGTATGATGTCTATCTTTACAGACATGATAGATGAGATAATGGAGGTGTTCTTTTCGGTGTATGGCCCGCCGTTTCATGGATGTTTGGACAACCTTTGCAAGGTACTTGAAAGGTGTGAAGAAAAACATTTGGTATTGAATTGAGAGAAGTGCTATTTCATGGTACAAGATGGCATTGTCCTTGGACACTGAATTTTGAAGGAAGAAATCGAAGTTGATAGAGCAAAAATGGAATTCATGACGAGTCTACAACCGCCCACATACGTGAGAGGAATCCGCAGTTTCCTAGGTCACACTAGGTTCTATCGGCGTTTCAATAATTATTTCTCAAAGATAGCACGTCCTCTAACAACACTTTTATGCAATGAGGCCAAATTTGAGTTCAGTCAAGACTGCATGGACGCTTTCATGACACTCAAGGATGCTTTAATCTGAGCACCTATTTTCCAACCGCTGGATTGGGAATTACCTTTTGAAGTTATGTGCAATGCAAGTGACTACGCAGTAGGAGCAATATTGGGACAAAGAAAGGATATGAAACTGCATGTTATCTATTATGCCAGCAGAACACTTGATTATGCACAACGAAAGTATGCAACAACCAAAAAGGATCTCCTAGCTGTTGTGTTTGCTTTTGAGAAGTTTTGATCTTATCTCGTTGGATCAAAGGTTATAGGGCACACTCATCACACTGCACTTAAGTACCTAATGCAGAATAAAGATGCAAAACCAATGCTTCTAAAATGGATCCTACTTCTACAAGAGTTCAATATCATTGTAAGAGACAAGAAAGAGATATAAATGGAGTAGTTGACCATTTTTCAAGAATAAGGATTCAGGATGATGTCCCTATATAAGATAATCTTCCAGGGGAGCATATTTATGCCATAGGATTGAAAGCAAGCAATGCAGAAGGCGAAAGAAGCAAAATGTGTGTTTTTGCGAAGCTGAAGTCGACCGACGTTATGCTGAAGTAGCCGACCTGATAATAGAGTCAATCGTCTGCAGTCGAGTCGACAGTCTTATACCAGTAGTCGATCGACTTAGTACTTCCAAGTCCACACTTATAAGTCATGTCTTGAAGAAGATGATACAACTTTTCAAGGAGAAGCAAAGAAGACATCTCGACCACTGACACCACCTTGGTTTAGTGAGATTCCAAATTACCTAGCAGTTAATGTACAACCAGAAGAATTGAAAGGTTACAAGAAGAAGAAGTTCTTAAGAGAAGTTTTGATGGAGTTATTCAACCCTGGATTTAAGAACATGAAGTATCACAAATACTCTGTCACTGCCATGGTTCTGATTATGTTGGGCACTTTGCAACCTTTAAGACATTTTCAAAGGTTCTCCAAGCCAGATTTTTGTGGCCCACCATGTTTCGTGATGCTCATCGAATCGTCTCAACTTGTGATGCATGCCAACGGAAGGGAAACATCAGCAAAATAAACGAGATGCCTCAGAATTTCATTATGAAAGTCGAAGTTTTTGACTGTTGGGGAATTGATTACATGGGACCATTCCCAATTTCCCATGGTAATCAATACATGTTAGTCGCTGGAGAATATATCTCTAAATGGGTTGAGGCAGTAGCTTCACCTATTAATGACGCAAAGGTCGTCATAAGAGTTTTTAGACACATCATTTTCCCGTGTTTTGGAAAACCACGCGTTGTGATAAGCGATGGAGGTACAAACTTCATCAACAGAGTTTTTGAGCAATTACTAAGGAAGAATAGTGTAAGGCACAAGGTAGAAACCGCATATCACCCCCAAACAAGCGGTCAAGTTGAAATTTCCAACCTTGAGATCAAGAGTATTTTGGAGAAGACCGTTGGACTTACAAGGAAGGATTGGTCCCTCAAGCTTGATGATGCACTTTGGGCATATTGAACAGCTTTCAAAACACGCCTAGAGACAGCACCATTCCAACTCATATTATGAGAAATCATGTCATCTCCCGGTCAAGCTAGAGAACAATGCGTTTTGGGGGGTCAAGCTGCTGAACATTGATGTTAAGTCTTCCAATGGGAAGAGATTGATTCAGCTTAATGAACTAGAAAAAATAAGCTACCATGCCTATGAAAGTGCAAAGTTATACAAGGAAGGGACCAAGATTTAACATGACAAGAAGATCATTATCAGGGACATTCAACCAAATGATCAAGTGCTATTGTTTCACTCAAGACCTAGACTCTTCCTGGGAAAACTTCGGTTACGTTGGTCCGACTCTTTCAATGTCAAAGAACTTAAGCCATATGGAGCTGTAGTATTAACCAGCAAGGGAAGCGAAAGTTTTACTGTGAACGGACAGAGAGTGAAGCTCTACTATGGAGATGGCCCAGCAAACCAAAAAACCATCATACATCTACACACCGCTCCTCCTAGTTCACTTTAATCGCCCTGACACTTAAGCTGTTGAATTTAAAAAAGTGCTAAGTGGGAGGAAACCCACTGGGTCCGTTTTCTTATTTTTATTTTTAGGTGTTTTTTCTTTTTTTTCGGCGAGGAGATTCAACAAAATCGACGAGCGTGATACCCGAGTCGACCGACCTCTCATTAAGGTCGACCGACTTCACTCTTCTTAGGTAACACGATCTTTTCGATTCTCTTTCATCTTTGTTCTTATCATCCCTTACTTTTTTTGTTACACCGGGACGGTATAATTTCAATCTGGGGTGATGCATATCTGTTGTTGATGAACTCTACTTTGTTGATCTCAAGTTTTACACCAAATTTTGATTTATTGAGTCAAAACCGTTGAGGACACGATGATTATAACCAGGACATGAGCCATACTAGCAGGATCTCAATAACCATCATTGCAAGATTCAGTTTAAGTGTATGACTAATGAAAAACTTGGGAGGAGATCAACCAACCAGAAAATTCCCATGTCTTCAACTATGAAATACAAGTAAGACAGTTTCTCATTGTAAGAGCTATTTTTCGTTTAATGGAACTATAAGATTTTCCATATAGTTTTGGTTTCCAGGTCTCCCTTTAGACAAGTTTTATAAATTGAATTTGTGTTTAACCTAGTGATGAGGTAGAAGAAAATTTCTAGTGATACCAACTATTCATCACTAGAAACTCGGGTATAGAAATCTCATTAGTTGATGTACCCTGAGAACCTTGGTGAAAAGGTGTGGCTAGGAAAATTTCTCGTGATGCCATTATGCGCCTAAGCCTTGTGAAACTTCAAAGAAAAAGTAATTAAATGAATAAGTATGGGGGAGAAGGAAGAAACTTTAGTTTGAGGATTTTCTTATCTTGGCATTGAAAAAGGAAAGAACTTGTTCTTTGTGTAATGCTTCTATGATGTAAAAATAGCAGGGATGGAAGCTTGTGTGGATTGATTGTTAGATTATGGTGCAAGTACTGAGAAGTTGCTAAGCTTAGGGGAAGTACATAGTGGTCTTGATTTGATTGATGATTGTTTTGTGTGGATTAAGTAGACAACTCTGATGTGGTTGTCCTAATGAGTTTCTAGCGTTTTCAAATGCTTTTTTCAGCAACCTTAATTATTTGCTTGAGGACAAGCAACGGTCTAAGTTTGGGAAAATTTGATGTATCACAGATTTTACCGCTTTTGTACCATGATACATGTGCTTTTATAGTGTTTTTATACTATGTTTTAAGTATTTATACAGGTCTAGCAAGCCAATGATGATTTGAAACAAAATGAGTTAAATTTGAAGAGATTTGGAGCAAAACTAACAAAGGAGCTGCAGAGACAGAAACAGAGGCTAGAAAGTCGGTTGACCTTTAACCCACTTATCCGACAAATTAGGAGACGACCTACATATCAAATTGTAGGCACGAGATTTAAATTTCATATGCAGTTAGAATCAAACCCAAAAAATTCATGAAGCCCAATATATAGTCATTTTACTGAATACATGTCATTGTGACATAATATACAGGATTGCCCCGATTAACTCTAATGAAGCCCGACTCAAATTTTAAGGAGGCTCTACCCTAGGACTGACCTAAGGAGCTATAAAAGAAAGTCTCCAGCAGCGTAAGAAGACATACACAAAAATCATCATTAAGCAATTGTTGATGGTAGGATTAACACCCCTTATCAATACCTTGCCAATAATTGAGATTCGCTCCCTACCGATCTTTTCCTAATTACGGATTAGGTTATAAGTACCATCAATAGGATTAGAACCCTCGGCTCATATGACCGTGGGATACCTCGGTAAAGAATGGTCAGGTTTTATTGTCTGAAGCGGGGGTATAAAATTAATTCGTCCCAAAGCAAAGTCCAAGTTCGGACAGAATAAGATCAAATCTTATCTAGATTCTCTAATCTTGAAAAAAAAGAATCTTTCAATTTTTCCGACGTTAGCCCATGGGCTTACCTGACCGACTTTTAAGGATATATAAATACACACCCCCCTTCACTAATGAAAGGCATTCAGAATCAGGGAGAAGAATTACTAGATAACCTAGGCTTAATACTTCTCTTTGATAAAGTTAACTCGGCATTCCAAGTTAACATCCTTGTAACCAATATCAACAATAATACTTCTTTTTCCGAGGAATCTTTTGTCTTTCTAAATTACATACTTGAATTCCAAAAATGAACCCTTTTAATTATAAATAATTAGAAACGAAACCCAGTCTCAACATTTGGCTCGCCAGGTAGGGGGGTGACTTTTAAGTCAGAAGTAAAGGAGACCTCGGAAACATTGAGATGTCAGACACACAACAACCACCTTCAGAGGAACGTAGGGATGGAGAGATCGTTGTGCTAAGCGATGAAGAAGAAGATACAAGGGTTTAGAACAATCTTCGCCAGGCTTGAGAGTCAGCAAGAGCTTTGTTCGAAAATCGTGACCCCATAATTCGCGAGTTGAATTACCCAGAAGCAACGCCCAGCTAGCTTTGTGGGGAAGGGTTCGTAACCCCGATCAATCAAATGACCGAAGTCCCTACAACAGAAATTTAGAACTCTCAGGAACGACCGAGTGTGTCAACATTACCTCGACCTATCTCTCGATTAGGCGATCAACGCCATCCTCAAACAACAGGCAAGGACAATTGGTAGTCAATCAAACCCACGACGAGGTAAGGATATAAACCCCTGAGACAGGAAACGAAAGAGAATTGGTAAGGACGCACCACCAACGCGAAGATTAGTTGACAGAGCAATTCAATCACCAACAGCGGGTCAACCGAAGTCTAATCGATCAAATCGCAAGTATGTCGGAAGAACTTCAAGATTCAAGAGCACAAAATCATAATCGATCTCCTGTAGTAGTCCGAGTCCAACCTTTGGGAACTACTTCTCAGCGGATAACTTTCGAGGATGATCGGAGTGGAGTTACAGAACCCAGAACCCTGACTTCAACTGTACTCCGAGGTCCAATATCTGGAGATAACAATGCACGAACATTGAGTACTGATCAGTCGATTGTGATTTTGATAAAAGAATTAGAGGAGATGCAATCGTTAGTACATAAAGTAACGAGTGTAGCCCCGGAAGGGGACCAGTTGTTAGCAGAAACATAAAGAAGTCTGTTCACTTACAACATCACATGTGCACGTGTACGACTCAATGATAAGTTAAGACTCTCAACTTATGATGGAACCGGAGACCCGGCAGTTTACATGAGAGCCTTTCTGGTAAAACTCGGAAGAGCCAAATTCCAAAGATGAGAGGAAGATGAAGGGAGATGCCAGCTTCTCCTCGAGATTTTAAGGGGGTAATGATCGATTTTTAGGGTCATCAATTCCCCTAATTATTATAGTATTTTAGAGGTATCAATCCTAACTCATTGTAAATTGCCACCTAGAGTACAAAGATTCTCTTAATCTAAGCTAATGAGGTTTGTTGTTTAATTCAAATTGACTAATTGAACTAAATGCAAGTAATTAGATGACTAAGTTTATGCAATGTTTGAAACAAGGGTCCTTAGATGGGTTATTTATGATTTGGGATCACTAAGCATGGTTTAGAGTATCTAGCTTGCACTAATTAGCTATTCCCTAGGTTAATGATCCATTTAATTGACTAATTCATTTCCATGTAATTAATCATGTCACTAATTATAGCATCATTAGCAAATTCCCATTTGAGTGATGATAATTAATGAATTCATTTCGAAATTACTAGATCAATCAAATTAAAACATTTAGCACCAATCCCTTGGGCATAAAAATCATAATTCCATCTCTAAGCTCTCTTGGGCATTTCAACAAACACTTGGTGTTCTTGAAATGTCTCATATCATCTTCCTCATTCCCGTGCAAGAAGAAGCTTTAAGGACTCTTAGAGATGGATGAAATTTTTGATTTAAACCCTAAACTACCCTAATCCATGCTTAGATCGTCCTCATCTAACCCATCCTTAAACACTAATGGAACTACTCATGACCCATGATGATTCTCCCAAAACCAAGCTTGATTAGAGAAGAAATCATGATTGATGATAAGATCGATTGATGATGAAATGTAAAAAACGCAAGATTTCTTAAAGGAAATGCAAATTGTATTAAGATTCAAACTAGAGATTCAATAACAAAAGAGAGAATGAGTTCAAAAACTCTTAGGAAAAACTAAGCATAAAAATGTAAGTGAGAAAGAAGGGGTTTTTATGAAATTGGGTCAAACCGGGTCGACCCGGGACAAACCGGGTTTCGACCCGATTATTTTTGTCCGAACAAGACCGCAGCGGTCTGCGTTTGACCGCTGCAAGACCGCTGTGATCTGGTTTTGTCTTCAGAAGATTGTATCGGTCACTCCTTGACCGTTGCGCCTGGTGACCGTTGTGAGTGAGTTTGCAGCGGTCACTCCTTGACCGCTGCGGGACCGCTGCAGCTTGATCGATTTTGGCTCCAGAAGTTTGCAACGGTCACTCCTTGAACGCTGCAGGCACCGTTGCGGCTTGGGGAATTTTCCGGAGGATTTGGCAGCGATCACTCCTTGATCGCTGCGCCTTCAGTCCGCTGGAATCTTCTGCAGCGGTCACTCCTTGACCGCTGCACTTCTTTTTGCTCCTCTCTTGTCCATCCAATGGCTTCTCTCCTCAAAGTGATCCTCTTAGCTCCTAGCTTCCTTCTATCCCTGTTTTGTACCTAAAAGACAACCAAAATGCACCAAAGACTCTACTAGAACCTAATGCAACACCTAGACTCTAAATGCAATGAATTATATGAATAAAGTAGCAAAACATGTCAAATATGGAATAAAATCCTACTCTTATGTAAGCCTTGGTCTAGACAATCCATCCTATCCACTAGCCTCTTAACATTCATTAGCTCATGAAATTTTGTGAATTGTGCTTAAACCAATTTAGATCAAACCATTTGGCTAAGGGTTAAGGTTATGAGATGAATATGATCTCATCAATTTATTGGTTTGTTAGCTTAGGGATCTCTCAAAGAATGAGCCAAACTTTAACAAAATGCTAAAGGTAAAGAGCAACCTATGCATACAAGAGAAAACTTTTGTCTACCCCAAATGCCTAGAGTTTCTCTAACCTAAGCCATCTTCTAGCCCATTTCCCATAAAAAATCCTATCTACCCTTTTATTCACCTAAGGCATTTTGCCATTCTACCCAAGGGTCTTTGCCCATTTCATTCATCTTCTCTTCAATGGGGATTCTTCTTACTTCTTTTGGCTCCTTTTCTTTTGCTTTGACTTCCTCTTTCTTTGCTCCTTTCACCATTTGGCTTCTTTCCTTTTTCTTGCTTTGGTGCTCTTCTTTTCTTGTTTGAGGCTTCTTTTTCTTTGTATTCCTTGGAGCTTTACCTTGAAGTTTTTCTTCTCATTTTTGCTCCCCTTTCATTACATTTACCTTTCTTCATTCTTCCCAATTCAACCAAACTTTTCCTTGTAATTTTCATTTTCCCCCAAACTTGAATTTAAACCACATTCCCACCTAATCTAGCCTAGTCCCTATTAGCTCTTTGATGATAGAGCTAAATCTACACAAAAGTGTTCCCTTGTCGCTCTAAACCTAACACGTTTTGTCAAGTTAGCTCGGAAGAGGCCTCACAAAGTCAAAAACAATTGATGCATTGGCTAGAAAGAAGGTTTTATGATGAAGCTTGGTGGGGGAACCATAAATGGCTACTTAGGCACACAAGAGTGGTAAAAAGGGATAAGAATGCCTAAGTATATATAAGTGATCCATGGTTTTTACTTTATTAACGGACAAATATTATTTGATCAAATTATGGTTTCACTTAGGTAAGACTAGCTTCAAATAGAGAGAGTTTGAACCAAAACAAGGTTATCATAAG